>OY720347.1:4926901-5526901 GCA_963082975.1 Labia minor | reverse complement strand
AAAAAAATTTTTTAAAAATAACATATTAAAATAAAAATAAAAATTTAAAAAAGTTAATAAAAAAATACCTTTAAATCGAAACATAATATTTCTTTATATTTTTTGGTCATTGTGATTTGTCGAATCTTTAATGAGCGAGATTCTAATTCTGGATGTATAGTCAAACCTAAACGTCGAATATGATATATTATTTCAGGAATTTGATCGTTAACAGATTCGTCTATTAATAGATGACTTTCTAAGTGTTGGGAGCAACCAGCATGAGGTGAAAGATGATCCAAAAGAGTTGCAAATCTTTGTGAAAATTGCGTTTTTGAAATGGGAGGAAGAGTATAATGGATTAAACATTCAACATCACGTAAACCGAGTGATGGAATTACATCATCAGTGCAAATTAATATTAGTGAGTCCCTATTATTCTTCCAATTATGAAAAATGTCTTGTATCTCTGTATGAAAAGTAGACCCATCGGCTATTAAAATTTCAGGATGATGTAATTGAGTACTTAATCTTGTTAATTCTTTAAGTTGTGATGAATTATTACAAATAATAATCGTTTTCTTCTTGGATTTATTTTTTTCAATTAATTTTAAAATATGATTCAATTTATCCTCTCCATTAATTAAATTGAATTTGAATTGAATACCAGCAAAGATAGCAGCTTCTAAAGGGGAAGAAATTATAACAGTTCTTTTATAATCCATCTGATTAAATATATCATTCAGATGATCTTCCCATATTTCAGAACAAACAATAAATTGAATTGGATCGCTACGATTTTTTATACGAGAACATTCTTTTATAATAGATTTAATTTCATTTTCAAAGCGATCAAGTAAAATGTTAGCATCCTCAAAAACTAATCCAATAATTCTTTTACAATTGATTATTAATTTGTTTGTTAAATATAATCGAGCATAGCATGGGGGAGTTGTAATTAATATTTTACATCCATTCACTAATTCAATGAATTTTTCTTTTTCTCTTCCATCACCATATATTTGTAAAATTGGAAAATGAGAGCAGTTAATTAAATTTTCACAAATATCAAATATTTTTTGACCTGATTTCCAAGAAGATACGAGTATGATTAAATATGGAGAATTTCCAGGTGGAAGATATGAGAAATCTTCACAGAGAATTCGATTTAAAAAAGGAAAAAGATAACTAAGGGTTTTTCCAGATTTTTTAGGGCCAATAAGTAATGTATTAAGATTTTCGTTAATTGCTGGTAAAGACCATGATTCAAGATTGGTAAATTTATTAATACCAAAATTTTCAATTTGTTTTACAAATGTCTTAGGATAGGGAAGGTTTCCTAAATGTTCATAACTTTTGAAGTCTTTATAACTGCTAATGAATACATTTGGTGTAAGCTCCCGATTTATCCATCCTTGATTTTTTGTTAAAAATTGATGAAGACATTTTTGACTTGTAAATGAAATTTCTTTTTGGGAAAAAGCTCGCCTCTTGTAATTAATATCTTTTTTTTCATCTGCTTTGGAGTTTTGTTGATATTTTGAACCTTCCTTTTCTTGAAAAGTATTAGAATTTCTTAAAGAATATTTTTTCTCTTTTTTATTAAATTTATTTTGATCAGAATATTTATTTTCAGAGCCTTTATTTCCAATATTTTCCTTAATAATACTGTTTTTCGAAACAACATTTTCTATGTTTTTTTCCTTAATTTGAAATTTATCATTTTGTTCTTGATTTGATAAAGAATTCTGCAAATTAGCATTTTTAATTTCAGCGATTTTGGAAATTCTCTCTCCCATTCTTATTAATTTATTATTAATTTAAGATTAGATCAGTTTAACTCTGAAAATATATAAATAATAAAAATAAGATGAATGATAAAAATTTAATTAATTATAATATTCTAATTAAAGTGTTATTATTTACTCGTTACTTACATTTTACTGAATTTGGTTAATTATTTATAGTTAATACCATAAAATTCAATCGGTTCAATAAGTCAATCATTGTCTAAAATTTAACAATTATTCAATTAAAAAAGAAATAAAATATATAAATTTTTATTATTTAAAATATTATTCAAGACTTATTTGGGAAATTTCAAACTTACACACTAAATATTTTGAAATAAAATAAATTTTATAAAAAATTAAAAACAGCTAAAATGATAAGAAATGAACTAAAAAAAACTATTCTATTATAGTTGGCAGTACTGAAATTTAAATTTATGTTGGCACCAGGTTGGCGCAATTATAAATATGGCCAGGCGGAGAACCGACCGACGATATGAAATAAATTAATTTCCAAACAACAATGCATATAATGTATATATATATATATATATATATATATGCATATAATGTATATATATATATATATATATATATATATATATATATATATATATATATATATATATATATATATATAAAGTATAAAAAAACAAATTTTTTAAAACTTGAAATAAAATGTATAATTATTATTATTATCTTTTTTTATTTTTAGTTTAATTACTCAATTATTAATTACTACTATAATTTAAGTGAAAAATTTCCGACAATGAATATAAAATTAACACTTTGTAAACTACCACTTCCGGTTTCCGGATATACACCAAAAGTTGATGCATTAAGTAAATATACCAAATTTTATCAAAATCCGTTGAGCCGTTTATACACGTCTATAAGGACACACAACGGACGTACGGACAAAAAAATAAAAAAATACTTTTTTCTGTTAAAAAAATGCATGATTCGCGGAGATATGTAAAAATCTCCACATGTGAAATTTGGTGTAAAAACAATACCTTCCCTTCCTATCGTCGGTCGGTAAAAAGTAAACAGAAATATTCAGTGCCGCCCTAACCACAGGGCTAAATGGGCTATAGCCCCAGGGCGCAAGCCTTTTGAGGCTGCAATTTTTTATTTGCGATATAGTATTTTCTTAGGAAGAAGGGCGCATTATTTTTAGTAGCCCATGGGCGCCGAATTCCTTAAGACGGCCCTGGAAATATTTATCTACGGATCCTGTTAGTCCCCATAGTAATAGTATTTATTAAGGTTATATTTATTACACTTTTATATACCTATTTATATAATCGTCAATGTTTTAAGGTATTTCCTATTTAAATTTTCATTTTAAATTTTCAATCTAAATAAAATACCATTTTACTTAGTTGCTTTTTTAGTTAATTTTTTTGTAAATTAATATTTTCCAATAAAATATTTGATTATATTTATTAGCTATATTTTAGTATGCGAAAGTTGGGAAATTTATTATTAAACAAAATTTGAACCTGATTATCAAACGCTGTGCTTGACAGGGCCGTTCCTAGGGTATATGCCTCCCAGGTGCGACAATAATTTTGCCGCCCCTTCCCCCAAAGTTGTTAAAAATTTACAAATAAATTAGCTGGAGTGTCTCCACTCGACTATCTCGCAATTTGAATTGGATTAAATAACATAATATATTATATTTAAATTAAATTTAATTAATTATCAATTATAAATAATAATTACTATTAAACCAGAGCATGTTTGGCTCTTTGTTGATGGCCCCTCGTCACGTGTTGGCGCGTGAGATTTGCTGTGTTAAAAAATTAATTCTGGTACTTTCAGCGATTCAATCAAGCTGAAATTCTATATATAGCAGTTTTATACAATTTTTAATCATGTGAAAAACTATCAAACATCTATCTTTATTTTTACTGGCGAGATAGTGAAAAGCTGTAAACCAAAATCATTGAGAAAAGTTAAATTAGATGTATCAACAATTGTTTTAATATTTCATATCAATATATAAGCATCTTATTATAAGCATTAATAAATAATATTGTTTATTATTGAATAGAATTTTATTTTTATAGTAATATTTTGGAGTCGAACGAATTATAATTGCATTTACCTTAGTTCTTATCGGAAAACTTGATTGGGATTATGAACCCATTTCCTGAACGAGTTAAACTCGAAACCACTGTAATTATGTTATGATATTATTAAAAATTAAGTCTAAATGTTCTTTCTGAAGACTATTTTTAATTCACTTTTATTTTTTATTTATAAATGGGCATATTTTACCTTAGAAGAAAGGCCTTGGGACATTTTACAAATTACTTGCACCAAAATCGAACCTGTTATGCTTAAATTTAGAAGATATGAAACTAAAAATTATTTCAATTTAGATCTGATTTTCTTTATAAAATTATAGTGCTGCTGTTAATTTGATCATGGATTAAATTTATTTATTGAATTTCGAAATGTTATACAATATTTAGTTTGTTTTATATAATAAAAAATTAAATTAATTAGAGTAGTTACCTTAATATTAAACCAATTATAATTCCAATTGTAAACCAGGCACATAAATGAGAAGTTTCTAATCTAAATTTAACAAAATATAAACGTACAATAGAAGCAAAAAATACAACTGCAAATGGCCATAATGGAAAATTAACTGGTTCCCCATCTAAAATATTATTTCATCATAAAGATATATTTAAATAAAAATAAAAAACTTTTTTTATAAATCATGTTTAATATTTATAGAAAACTTACGATATTTTAATAAATCCATTTTTTTATCAAATAATCTTTGATAAAAATTTTAAAACAAATTATCACAGTCAATTTGAACACTTTAATATTATTTCAAGTAGCTTACGATAGAGAAATAATTATAGATAAATCATTTATAGAAGAACTAAAATAATAATTAAATTTTTTTAAAATTTACTGATGACAGAGGTTAAAAATTTTTTAAATGACATTTTAAATTTAAGAAAAAGAATAAAATCAAAAGATTTGTTGTATTAAATGATAGAATATTAATTAATTATTTTATTAATTTATTAATTCAAATTAAATATTTTTTTAAAAAATAGAAAATATTTGAATCATTTAAAATATCTTCTAATACAAATTCAACAGAATAATTTCCAAAAGAAAATACACATTATCTATAAAATTATTAATATATAATTTAAAAAAATGGTTTTCTAAGTCAAAAGGAGATTATACTTAGTTTATAATATCAGAAATTAGATGTACAATCAAGTTTTTTTATAATATACAGATCATCTGCTTCCGTCTTGAATGAATCGATACGTTCAAACAAGCTAAAATGTCCATATAGTTAGGTGACAGTGAAATAAAATGATTAAAACATAGAGATATGATAAATATAGACATATATATTTAAAATTTATAAAAAATCATACAAAATAATTATATTACATTTCATATTTTATAGATTATACATATTTTCATTATATATGGTATTATTATAACAATTTAAAGTAAGTATACCTATAGATTATTGTACAATTTAAAAATAAATTGTAACTTTAAAATAAAACCAAAAAATAAATATTCTCCTTTTTTAAAAAATAAATAAATGAAATTATTAAATTATCAATTTAAACATTACTTATTTTTGGTTTTATTTTGAAAATATCATTTATAGGTGCAATTCCTTTATATATTTATGTGAACTACCAGTAATTTGGTCTTAAATAGCCTTCCGGTGGAGTTAGTCTTTTAGATTTAATTACATTTGTAATGAATTCGTCCAATCTAACCACTGGTCCCATCATAGTTTTATCGGTTCTCTGAAATAAAGAAAAAATTTACTAAAAGGAATAAATAAATAAATATATATATATATATATAAATCTACATGGCGAAACAATACACAAAATTACATAGCTCTACAGCACCCATACTCCTCCAAACGTCCGAATACTGAGCCTCAACACCCTTTAAATTTATGCCCACCGTGTCGCAGTCTACAAATTAGTCTCCAGATATCAAGTTTATTGCTATTCTTTCCTCAACCTTGATATTCACGTATCCCGCCCCTCCCAATCTCTAGAATTGTATCAGTCTAACTATATTTAGAGAAACATAGACCATGGTAGATTAAATAAAATAGTAGATAGTATTATTAGTAAATAATTAATCTCAAAATAATAAAATCAAAAATTACTTTTTTGAATAATTATAAATTAATGTATTAAATTAAGTAACATATAAGTAATAAATACCTCATAAATGAGAGGCAAATAAACATTCTTAATTTGTATTAAGAGATTCCAAAATATTTCTCTGTATTGATTATAAAGAAAATATCCAGTAATTTCAAGAAGATCAAATAATAAAGTTGCAGTAATATCTAAAATAGGATCTGAAAAAGATAGATGATTATGTTAAAAGATAACTTATAATTAAAAATAATAATTTAATATTATCATCACTCAGCAACAATCATTCTATTTTTCTGAACTAGGAAGTTCCTGAAAGAGATAAACTTATAAAATTCATTAAAAATTTAGCTGCAAAATATGTAAAAAAATGGCACTCATTTATGATTGAATAATTTTTTTAAACACTAAATAATTTAAAGAAAATTAAAATGATTTTCAAATAAGAGTAATTTTTATTTATTATTTTATATTTTACTAAAAATTAATATCATATATTGAAAAACATAAATTATTAATAATTGAAAATAACCTTGGTTGATCCATCCATATAACCAATCAAGTGCATTTTTAATTCCAAAAGGATGCCATGATTTTGGATGTGCTATAATTATTGCCGAATATAATCTCATTAAACCAGACATTCTTCGAATATATTTTTCTTGGGGCTCAATCGATCCATTTTCAACAAGATATCCAAGCATTCTAATTAATAAAAAATCATATTTAAAAATTTGTCAAATAAACTGAATTAATTTTAAAATTATAATTATAAATACTTGTAATATTCTAAATTTGTTTGTTTTTCAGATCTTGGTAATACCACAGGTATTAAATATGGGCAACGATTATAAAAATGGGCCAATAATAAATGGCCAAAATCTGGAAAATCAGCCCACAGGGCAACTGCTATTGAAGCGATGGGATGTGCTGCTTTTGAATTAGAAGAAACGACAATTTCTCCTTGACTCTATTTTAAAAAGAGAAAGATGATGATGATGACTACAATAAATATTTAAGGTAAATTTTATAAATCAACTTACCACAAGTTTTTGTGATAATAAAAATTTACAATAGAGAACACCTTGGGGATGACTATTTACAGAAAATGAATTTCTATTAATAATTATATTTCCTCCAGAAATCAGTCTTTTCAAACGGATATACTTATCCCTCATATGATTTGAACTTTCAGCTGATATTGCATTTACAGGAACAATTATAGCATTCTACAATAATAATACATAATTACTATATATATTAATTTTTAATCAAATTATATTATAATTCATATAAATATAAATAAAAAATAAATACCTGACATAAATTACGAAACTTTTTTAAATTAGAATCAGTTAGTAAAGAATTATATACGTTGGTAAAATCCTTCAAATAGTTATTAAATTTATTAAATTTAGCTATTAGCAGTTTCTCATCTACTTGATATTTCTCAGCAACTTAATAGAAAATAAAATATTTATTATTGTATGATATTATTATTAAGATTAGTTTCATTTTTACATACTGATAGTTTCTTTATTTTTCTGTTGAACCCTTGATAGGTCAAAAATCTTATTGTGATTTTTGGGCACTTGATTATCAATAGAAGTTTTTATTATATTTTCAGATTTATTTTCTTTGATTTTATCTAAAAAAATTGTATAAACAACATGAGGAAATTAATCATAAACATTAATTAAAATAAATAAATAGAAATAGAATAGTAATTATAAAAAAATACCTAGGTCTTTAGTTAATTCTGTTGAGCTACTATTTAGTTGATCAAGAATTGCACTTGCAGTTTTTACATCACTGTTATTTACATCACCATCCTATAAAAAATATAAATATATATAAATATATATATAAATTCTGAGTAATTACAGTGATATGGATACTAAACCTTGCACTGTTTTATCAAAAGATCCATTTGATCCTTTAATTGTTTTAACTTAGACAGATGTTTAGAATTTTTTAAAAATTCATTATATTGTAGGTTATTTTTGTGTTTTCTAAAAAAGTATTAATTATAAAATATATATTGTAAAAATAACAACGATTAGATATAATTTGGGCGCCAAGATAATTAATAAGGGTTGATAAAAATAAATTTCACAAAATATTTATTTATATATTGTTAACGGGTTTAACAGAAAGAAAGAAAGCAAAAAGAAAAGATAAATTTACAAAATATTTCAGAACATGGAACATATAAATATAAATATAAGGATTGGGTACCATCAGGCCTTCTTAAACTATGGGTCACGACTCCAAAGGGGGTCGCGAGAGATTTTAATGTCAAATATTTAAATACACGATTTTGTAAGATCTAGAATCTAGAAATTATACAAATACACACCAAGATTCTAGATGTGTATTTGCGCATTTAGATTTATATGTATGTATATTGCTACCTAATAAATAAATCATCAAAAAATATTTATATATCTTTCTTTTATATTTATACGGGGTCGCCAGGAAACTCGCAATCATAAATGGGGTCGCGAATGAAAAAAGTTTAAGAAGCCCTGCCCTATATCATCAGCTGAATGGTTTTGCAACGACTGCCTTTCATAGTGAGCAAAGGGGCTTGGTAAGATATTTTGTGGGAATCCCTTTTAGTTTGGGCGGGCTCCTTCTGAGCAGCACCTCCTGGGAGCCAATACCAGTGGATGGGTTCACCAGGTTTAAATATAATTACAAATAAAATAAATGGTCCGCCCGTTACTATATGTATGAATGTATATTCTTAATTAATGTTACTAACTTAATCATTTCCAATATCTCAGTATAATTTTTTATGAATTGTTGATGAATGGAAAATAACTGAGTAAATAATTTAGTTCTAATTTCATTTTTCTTTTTTAGTTCTTCTTCTATAATTAGTTTTTGTTTAGCCTCCTTTTGTTCTCTTAATGTTTCTTCTTCTATTAGTTGTTTTCTTTTTTTTAGTCGCTAAAATATTTCAAAATAAAAGTTGATATTGATAATAGAATTAATATATTAATATATTCTCTCTTCCCATGAAGTATAATGTTTATGATATTCTCATCTCTTTAATATAAATCTTCCTCGTCCATTAGAAGATATTATAATATTGTTTAATATATATAAATTAAATTAGTTAAATGATAAATATTTAATTTTTTTTTAAAATAAGAATAAAAAAATACTTTGGCCATTTGTTGTTCTTGTAATATCCTTTCTTGTTCTAATTTTTGTTCATGTTCTTTCATTTTCTGGAAAATCTGATTTTCTTCCCACAATATTTTAGAGTTAATATCTTCTTGTAAAATTTCTTTATTTTTAGAATAATTAGTTTGTAATAAATTATTAAATTGTTGAAAAGTATTTAGCCTTTTCTCCATATTTCTCTAGAAATAAACAATAAAAATTTTTTTTATTCATCTTTGTTTTTTTAAGGGAAGTATTGCCAGTAATGTAAATAATAATTAAAAAAATAATCTACACCAAAAAATTATATTTCATACTATTAACCAAATAAATAGGCATTTAAATGTGTTATAATCAGAGATATGTCATAATTGTGTCACAATAGGATATAAAAATTAAATATTTGAAAGTGAAATTACTACCTCTACTTTATTTAATCTTTCTTGATTAAAATTATGAATAATATCTGAAATTGTATGTGATGCTAATATGTCGTTAAGATGTGTAGTTGATGGGCTCTCAGACTGTGATGATTCAGATTGTTCCTTAGATTCTTCATTCTTTTCGTCATAATGAACATCTTTACATGATGGTCCAATAGTTACATCTTTTATTTCTCTAGAGATAGACAAAGCCTTCAATAAAGTTCCAACATGTAGCTGGTCCATAAATCTTTCATAGGAATTCTGAAAAAGATCAATTCTTATTTTTTCAATCAAAACAATGTGATTAAATGTTTTTAATGTTATTAGAAATTGACTGATATATCTAATATTTATTTAACTATGATTTTATACTGAGAAAATCAATTAATAAATATTAAAAATTATTTTTATTTTAACCTTTGAAATTTTTTAACTCAAATAATAGGTATTATTATAAAATAACCTCACCATTTTGAATTAATTAATATGTATATGTATTAAAATAATAACAAAATTAATTAATTGATGTATCCTATAAATTTTATATATATATAATATGTCTAATGTGACTTGACTATATTACATTTAAACAAATGGTCTGTGATTTAAACATTACATATACTTTTCAAATTCTCTTTTTTAAACTGTTTTACACTTGAATAGTTTCTAATATCACGTTTATAATATTTTAATCTCAAGAGTGCGCTACCTGCTCTTTTCCTATTCTTTTAATTTTTTTGTTTTTTTTAATTATCTATTATTAATTAGCTAATTTTCCTAAGTTATGTTCTATATTAATTTGAGAGTAATTTTAATAATTGCATTTTGAAATTTTTACTTTGTTTTTATAAAAATTTTGAGTTGCGCTTTCAAAGATAGGGGAATTGTCGAAGCACGTGCGTCAACTTGGACTGTCCAGTCTCCTCCAGACTGGTAATAGCACTATAGAGTGAATATTCGATTGTTTTAAGAGTGATTATGGCTTTAGGATCTCAAGTGGACTCAACAAATTATTCAGAGGTGGAGAATAATGAAAATGACGTTCAAAATAGCAAAGAAAATAATGAAACTTGTTCTGTTTCAAAGAAAGGTAGGCAAATTGAACTCAATTGGTTAGGCCGGGTCTCATTTGCACTTTAGCCATGATGATGTAATGATTAAAGCGGTTAATTTGTCTTTTATTTATTTTATCATTAAACATTAAACTAAATCTATTTTTCTTATATTCCTTTGTATAAATTCATCTCCATTAATCAAAAACTAAATTATTTAATATTAGTTTTGTCTTGATATTTTCAAAATAACTAATACACATTTTTAATTATTTTTCATATTTTACAATATTATTATTATTAATTCTAAATAAATCGTGTTAAAATTTATAGGTTTTTTTTTCGTTTCATTTTTTTTTTTTGTTTATTGATTATTATCATGCAGAATAAGATTTTTTTTTATGGAATGCTTTATATATGTATTATATATATATATAATATCTTAATAATTCTCGAAACAGGCTTAAATTTCATTTATAAATTTAAGCCTTAGTTATGTAACACAGCATGAGGATGATTTCCATTTATTCTTCATTTTTCTTTTTAATTTTCAACCTAAAGATCACATGACACATTCAAACATGAATATTTTTTCTTTAATATTATCATTTTATTTTATTTTTTTTTTATTTTAAAAAATTCGTTGCATGATTGTTTTCTTTCTAAGATTGTTTTCCCCTAATTCCTTGGTTAAGTAAAGAGGAGGGCACGTTACGTCACACTCACGAGGCGTGGAAATCTGGCCTCGTGCTGAGTCCCCCTCAATCTATTCACTACAGTATGTTAGATCTCTCAATCTCATTGCTTATTACCTAGAAAAGATTCTTTCTCCTTGTCCCTTGGAAATAGATATGTAACTAAAAAATTTGGTTGTAGCCACTTTATAAAAATATCAATAGATACTAAAATTTCTAATAATAATTTTTATAAAAACATTTAATTGAATTATTTTTATCCTACTTTGTTCATACGAACAATTTTTTTTTAATTTTATTTAATATCAGATTTGTTGGAATATAAAACCATAACATCAAAAATTGAAATGGGTAATTATATAAACTGGTCATTCAGTCATTTTTATTGGTTTTTCGGATCTACCTATATCCATTTAGAATTGATTATATTAGTTGCAACGATTAGAATTTTTGGTCTTATTAATTGGTTTTAGAAGGCGCCATTGGGTGTGTGGGTAGCGAACCTGCCTCACAGTCACATGATCTCGGGTTCAAGTCCCGGGCCTGGCAAGGGAATTTCCCTAGCTGGGATCTATGGGACGGAGTCAACCCAGCCTCCGGGAATAAACAACATTGGGGAAAAGCTACTTGATAGCGCCTCCAATCAAGAAAATCAAGGTAAAGGTTGAGAGCACCCGTTCTACTGATCATAGGACACCTCATTGATAGAACCGACTTCAAAAGCGTTGTCCTTGAGTAGGACGTACAAAGTCAGAGGTTTAATTGGTTTTAAGTAATGATTAATATATATTTATTTTAAGTTATGTAGTTTTTATATAAAATAAACATTTCTTTATTTATTTTGCAAAAATGCATTATATAAAATAATTTTCCCAAATATATAAATTTAATATTATCTATTTATCATACACATAAGAATTATCATTGTATACATACTTAATTATTTTTAACATAAATAATATAAATGAGATAACTTAATCTAATAATAGATTATTAAACGTAAGCACATTAATTAAATTTATAAAATTTTCTATTGAAATTTTTAATAATTAAAAAATTGAATCAAATTATTAACTCGAAAAATAAATATTTTATTTAATTCATTATTATAATGGTTACTAAGATCGTTGGAATACAAAACAGCATTATTAATATTATATATATCTTATATATAAAATTCTCGTGTCACAAAACTTTGAAATGATACTCCTCCGAAATGGCTGGACCGATTCTTATGAAATTTTTTATGCATATTCAGTAGGTCTCAGGGCATGTCAGACTTCTTTTATTAAACCGCTAATTGCTAAGGTGTGTCCAGGGGGTGCTAATTAATTAAAAATAGTTTAGTTACCATACTAGATCATAGAGGCGCTGGTGGCGAAAATTTGACATCTTAAATACATCCTGATAGGAGTCTTCAATATAAGTGGTTCGTGGGTGAACGGTCTAAGGCGTTATCTTATGACTTTGCACTCTCGGTTCGAAACTCGCAAAGGCACAAATTTTTTTTAAAGTATTATATATTTTTTTTACTAATTTATTAATTTTTATTATTTTAATATTTTATTAAATTATTTTATTTTATTAAATTAATTTTATTATTAAATTTGATTTTATTAAATTAATAATTATGTCAATTAATTTTTTCTGCATAAATAAACATATATAAAAAACTATAGAGATGTGACAGGGTAGGAGTTAGATGGTTATAGCTCAGAATAGGGACACTCGGGGGGGTACAGGGGGCGGAGCCCCCGTCTAGGTGTGGAGAGCGCCGAAAGCGCTCGGAGCAGCTAGTATATATATATATATTTATCTATAAACAAAATCTCATATTAAATAACTTGTGATTTATACAAAATTTAATGTATTAATGTTTTCATAAAATTAATACAACTTGGAAGATGACACCTTATTTACTTTCTATTTTGCGATCGCCCAAGAAGTCGTTATAGCCAAAGATGAGGATGATCTTGAAAATATGATTAGAAAACTTCATGAAGAATACGAAAAAGCAGTTCTTAGGATGTATATGTATAAGTGTGAATACTTAAAAATAGGCAACGAGAACATAACAGATGTAATCCTAGACCAGGCCTGGCCAATCCGCGGCCCTCGGGCCGCATGCGGCCCACCGTGAAAAATTGTGCGGCCCGCCAGTCAACTTTATATTTCTTTTGTAACTTTCATTTTATAATATAATTGAATAGAATATAATTGAAATAATTATAATTAATTCATTTTTTTATTTAAAATATGTCCTACAATTTTCAAAACTAGATATTTGATTCCATAAATAGTAAGAAAAAAGTTAGAAATAATAATAATTAAAAGAGAATATATTTTTTTCTTTTAAATTGTTATTATTATTTTTATTTAAAATAAAAGTAGCCGAAAAATAATAATTAAAAACATTAAACATTAAGCATCAAGAAAGTATTCAAAGTGTTTTTTAATAATTGTAAAGTTTAAATTCGTTTCTTTAAAATGCGACCCCTGTAGCATTGCTCCTAATCAAAGAGGCCCATGGAGTCATGTGGGTTGGCCAGGTCTGGCTTAGACCATGGAAAAATTAAAGGGACAAATACTTGGGAGTGGTGTTCAACAAATAGGTAAACAAACAAAACAACAAACCTCTGACTTTTGGACAACGCCTATCAAGTATATCAATTAGAAGTGTCCTATGATCCGGTCCTATCAACCTTTGCCTTGATTTTCTTGATCGGAGGCAATATCAAGTAGCTTTCCCAATTTTAATCCCTGAGGCTGGGTTGACTCCGTCCAATAGACCCCAGCTAGATACATTCCCTTGCCAGGCCCGGGACCACGAGAATGTGAGGCACTTCGCTACTTCCCACCCTGTGGCGCCCTTAAATAGGGAAACAGTAAAGACGAAATACAAATTCGAATAAACCAAGGTCTCATTATTCTTAGGATACTTAACTCTCTTTTGTGGGAGAAAACTATAACTAAACAAACAAAAAACGTATATACAAAACTATAATAGAACCTATAATACAATATCGATCTGAAGTCTGTGACGTTATTAAAGCAAACAAAAAAAATCTATTGTCAACCGAAATGGATTTTCTTAGACGCAGCGCTGTGGAAAATCAGAATTACAAATGAACAAATTAGCAGTGAGATGAACACAGAGAACAGATAGAAAAACGTCAAAAATTTGGATTAGACATGGGAAGAGGATGCATTTTTTTATCTTTATATATTTATTTTCTTTTCAAACAAAATTTTAAAGGGACAAATACTTGGGAAAATTTTGTCTAGATATATACTTTATTGTTAAAACTAAAATCAATTCAATGATTTTTCATTTTCAAGATTCATCATTCATTCTAGAATTTTCATACTACCTACTTTCTTGAGAGGTTATCAATTTTGAAAAAATAATTTTATTTTATTTTTTGGACTTGGATACCCTAAATGTCTTAATACAGTGGTTTCCAACCTTTCTGAACCGGCGCCCCTCTTTTTTAAAAAAAATTCTTGCGCCCCTTAATTTTTATAATAATTATGAGTATTTATGAAATTAGATATTTCATAAATACTCACATAATATAGTAATTTATTTAATGGGCTACAAAATAACACATACACATTACACACTCACACACACTCAAATAAGCAAAAACATATAGATTATTATGGATTTTATAAAAAAAAAAATTGGTTCTAATACATTCGCGCCCCCTTACAACAGTCTGGCGCCCCACAGGTTCGGAAACGCCGTCTTAATACAATATTAAATATTTCAATAAAGACAAAAAAATTTAATTTTGCTTATTGTTAGATGAATCCATTTTTCTTTTTGTTCATTTTGACAATTGACAATGAAAAATTTAATTTTATATTTTACCACGATAAAACTAAATATTTAAATTAATTTATTAAATTTGAAGTAATTCATTCATAGTTTGTTCAATTCTATTTTTTATTAAAATTGTCTTTTTATTTTTTAATAAAAAAATCGAACCTTTTATTATTTTATAATATCTTATTGTATATCATATCATCATATTTAAAATTAATTGAAAATTCGCATACATTAAAAATTAAATAACATAAATCACTTTTATTAGTACTAAATATTCTTCTGACACTCAACAAATTTATTATTTCTGATAATAATTATGTCACTTTAGATAAACTTAAAATTTCACTCGGTAAAAGTCTAACATTTTCATTTTTTATTTTAACATTTTCTTTTTTTGATAAAGGAATTTTGTAAATGATTCCACATCTTTATATTTTATTGCACTTTTAAAACTCAAAACACAAAACAAATACAACGTTTATTTCCAAAATTTTGTATAAAATTATACTAATTCAAAAATAAATAAAGAATGACTTGTATGATCTTAAACTTTCAATAAAAATTTATATCTTACTGAATAATATGCATTATATAATGTAAGTATCTACAGTGGAAGTTTATTTTTAGATCACAGGGTTGAATGATGTTTTTAGACAAACGAGTGGATGGAATCATTTCTTCCTCTCCCCTTAAAACTTTTACACAATATATTTTGGGAAATTAAATATTCTAAATAAACATACACGTGTATAGTCAATTTTTAAAAAGAAAATTCTTTAAAAGGTTAATTTAAAATTAAATCATCATTTAAATAAAATTTTATTTTATTAATTAATATACCAGATCAAACAAGAGGAGTTTATTTTATATTGAAATGAATTTAATCACTTTTACATTAGATTTTATGCCTTGCTTTGATTTGCTATACCCTATTCGAGCTCCAAATATTAAGTAACAAATGAGATTGCATTCCGATTTTTTTTATAAATATTTCTAATTATTTAAAATATATAAATAATTTCTTAATTGAATTGAAAATAAAGGCATTCTAGATGTAATTTAATTATTTTTTAAAAGATTGATTTTTTTTATTACTAAATATATATAAATATCTTAAATAGAGAGGTAAACTTCGTATTACTTCGTCCCATCCATAGTTTACATCGTAATATAAGGTATTGATATAATGTTATAACAAAAGTTTTATTAAACAAGAAAAAGTACATATTATTAAATAAATAAATTAATAAAATGGGATTTTAGGCTATGGTGTTAAAACGACGTTTGCCTGTAATAGCTATTTATATTTTTCAAATTAAATTTCATCTTAATATATAGGGAAAAAATTTATAAAATACATTTTATTCATTAATTAAAGAAATAATTTCTTAAAAACTGGAAAGAAAATCAGCATCTTTATTTATTAAATTACTATAGAAATGAAAAATAATTTTCCCCTGACACTATAACGAATGCAAACCATTGAAAAAGATTAACTTAAAAAATTCTTAAAATATATATTTTCTTTAAGAATTCTAATTATATGATTTTCTTCTTTATTTTCTATAAATTCATATATACTTATTATATAAATATATATGAAAACTTCCCGGAATTAACTTTTCATAATAAAACCTTTCGCGTGTGTGTAAATAAAACTAAAAAATAATCATTGCTAACGACAAAGAGTGGTATGACAAGAGAGAGTAACTAACTATCTTTGATGGCTATATCTATGTCAAAATCTTCTTTAAAGAAACTTGACTATACTCTTATTATACAAAGTTCAAATTCACCATCTTGAAAATGGGTCAAGTTTATAAGTAAATACTTGTTATTTTTTAAAATATTATTTTTATCTATATATTTTCTAAAATATGTACCATCTCATTTGTCGAATTCATTATTTATAAATCCATTCAATCATTTAAGAAAGACTGGGACACGTGAAACAAATCAAAGAAAAGGAAATATTTTTTTTCTTTTGTAGGGTAAAGCATATAGTCGTTGGCCCCCTTAAGCAATTCTTTAATGCATATCTGGGCAAATTGTGGAACAATCTGTGTCAAATTAGGTTTGCAGAACATAGATACTATGAGCATTTTGATGAATAAAAAAAAAAATCATTTTCTCACACATGACATTTTCAATAAGCACTTTTTTAAATGAAAAATCCTAAAAATATAGTTATTGGCCCTTTGTTATAGTTATTGGCATACAGTTATTATACAACCATACAACAAACGATTACATAACCATAGTTATTAGCACAATTTTTAAAATAAAAATCTTTTATTTGTGTTTTAGTGATAGGGGGCCAATGACTGCCTCGGGGGCCAACGACTGTATACTTTACCCTACAATGTTTTGTGAATTTAGCTAGAATTGGATTATATTATTTAAACCAACCGTGTGAATAAAATTTTACCCATAAAATATCCTTTTTCAAAACAATGATCAAGCTTAGTAGAGAAAATTAACTAGAATTTGAAAATTAATCTTTAGTTAATCTTGTGGTCTAGAGTTCAAATTCCAAAATAATACATCTCTAATATATTATTTATAAATTAATAAATTAATTAAATATAACCAAATTGTGATCTTAATATACCAACCCAGGAACAATAAAATTAAAAAAAGTCAAAATTTAATTAACTATTAAATGCATTTTTTTTCATTAAGAATAAAACACAATAATTAATTTATTTTGTATTATTATTTCTAAGATATTCATAAATATTGTAAATTAAGAATTGTTTATTTCTCTTTAGTAGTTGTTAATGGTCATAGAGATTCAACAAACGATGAAGAAGTTTTGGAAAAGGCAGAGATGGAAGTAACTCGAGAGAGTTCGGAGAAAGAACAAGAAGTTGTTTTTGTGCAAGATCTTGGTTTCACAGTCAAAATGGTTTGTCCAGGATCAGAGCCTTTTGACATTCAGGTAGTTTTATAATTTTAGATAAATTAATTTTCAATTTATTTTTATAAGATTTATATAAGTACGTGCTTACAATTTTTTTATTATAATTTCCAAAGCAACGAAATTCTAAATACATTTAATAGTTAGTTGTAGATATTAAATTATTAAAGCTTTGGTGGCTGTTTTTATTTATAAGGGAATTTTGTAAATAAAACCACATATTGATATTTTTTATTGTAAATTTATTGAAAAAAATACACAACGTTTCGATTGAAAATATAAAAAAATACAAAACGTTTCGATTGCTACTTCTGCAGTCGCTTGATAACGATTGCAGTTGTGTATTTTTTGTATTTTTTTGAATAAATTTACAATAAAAAATATCAATATGTGGTTTTATTTACAAAATTCCCTTATAATATTTAGTTTTTTAACAAAATTATTTTCAACACGTTCAGATATATATTTTCTTTAAAGTATTCTTTAGGGCTTTAGGGTATGAATTGTTATGTTAAATCTTTCAAGGTCCACGAATTAGATTTCCTCAAGATTTAATTTTGATGAAATCCTCTTCGTTTATTTAGATCTTTATAAGTCTCAAGCATAAAACCTTATTCATTTTAAACTTTTGAACAAATAGGACTGTATTACATAAATATATTTTTTATAATGTTTATTGAATTTTATTATTTCCTTATTTTTTCTTATTTTATTTAAAAAAATAAATTTATTATCATTTGTAGGTCTCAAGCATGGAACTCGTCCAAGAGATACATCAACTTCTTATGGACCGAGAAGATACTTGCCATCGTACTTGTTTTTCTTTGCAACTCGAAGGAAATACTTTGGATAATTTTGCCGAGTTGAAAAATATTGAAGGACTCAAAGAGGGCTCGGTTATCAAAGTAAATCAAATTAATTAATTTTTATTTCTTTTAAGAAAAGATAAATTTTTCAATTTTGATTTTTTAGGTAGTTGAAGAGCCTTATACAATGCGAGAAGCAAGAATACATGTACGCCATGTTAGAGATTTACTTAAATCTTTAGACCCAGCCGATGCTTATAATGGAGTTGAATGTAATTCACTTTGTTTGCTCAATATTGTTACACAGGGAGATATTTTAGAGAAAAAGAAATTACGCCCTGAAAGTGTTGATTGTACTCCTCCAGAATATATTATGCCTGGGGCAAAAGATAGACCCCTTTTACCTCTTCAACCATTAACCAAAGAACACAAACCTCCTCACTGCTTGAAGGTGATTTATTATTTTGGAATTATTTAAAATTATTCTTGTTATTTATTATTCATTTTTTTATTTAAGGTTCTCACAACTTCTGGTTGGAATCCACCTCCTGGTTATCGTAAAATGCATGGTGACTTAATGTATCTTTATGTAGTAACTTTAGAAGATAAACATTTTCATATCACTGCCTGTGCTCGAGGTTTCTTTGTAAATCAGTAAGTATATAATCTTTATTTAACTTTAAAGTACAAAATGAAAATAACTTGAAATTCAATTAGGTCTTCCGGAGAAGAATTTAATCCAAAGCCTGCATCACCTTCACATTTATGTCATTCATTAATAGAATTACTTGGACAACTGAGTCCTTCTTTTAAAAGAGCTTTCTCTGCACTTCAACGAAAAAGAACACAAAGGCATCCTTTTGAACGAGTCGCAACTCCTTATCAGGTATCATTTTAGACTTCTCATTTAATCTTCTTTATTACAAATGCTAATTTTTTATTTTATTTTTCACAGATTTATGTGTGGACAGCTCCTCAATTAGATCATACTGTCGATGCTATTCGTGCTGAGGATACTTTTAGTTCAAAACTGGGTTATGAAGAACACATTCCAGGCCAAACTCGCGATTGGAATGAAGAGTTGCAAACAACAAGAGAGCTTCCAAGAAAGAACCTTCCAGAACGATTGCTCCGTGAAAGAGCTGTTTTTAAGGTATTTTAACATTATGATAGTATAATTTGTTTTTTAGAAAAGAAAATTTTTTAAATTTTAATAATAAAAAAATAATTTTTTTTCTTAAGTTTTTTTTTTTTTTTTTTTAAATACATAAGCGATTTATAAAGTTTATTTCTTTTAGGTTCATAGTGATTTCGTGGCTGCTGCAACTCGAGGAGCAATGGCTGTAATTGATGGAAATGTTATGGCTATCAATCCTGGTGAAGAAGCTAAAATGCAAATGTTCATTTGGAATAATATTTTTTTTTCATTAGGATTTGATGTTAGAGATCATTATAAGGAACTTGGAGGTGATGCCGCTGCTTTTGTAGCTCCTGTAAATATCGCAAATAATCTTTACATTGGAAATTAAATAACTTCTTGAATTCAATATTTAAATTCGTTGTGAATTTTAGCGTAATGACTTACAAGGAGTAAAAGTATATAGTGCCGTAGATTTACAAGGATTGTATACACTTGGAACAGTCGTGGTGGATTACCGAGGATACCGTGTCACCGCTCAATCTATTATTCCCGGAATTTTGGAACGCGAACAAGAACAATCGGTGGTATATGGATCAATTGATTTTGGAAAAAGTGTTCTAAGTCATCCGAAATATTTAGAATTGGTAAATTATTTTTTTATTTATTTTATTTATTTAATAAATACATATAGATTCATTTGTATGTTAAATGTTAAATTAGTAAATTAATTTAATTGATATTATTAAGATGAATATATTTTACCAATATAGTAGAACCTCGATAAGTTAAAGTCCAAGGGAAACAAAATATTTTAAGTCATAGAGGTTTTAAGTTATCAAGGGTCTATGTTAAGGGATAGGCAGATAGGTTAATAACATTTTTTTAAAGACTAAATCATGTCGTTTCTTAAAATTCTCTAACCAGCCATTGCTGGCTTTAAAATTTTTGATTTTCAGCGAATTAGCGAACTCTTCAGCTTTTTCTTTCAGTATGGGTCCACTAACACTGATGTTTTTGTTTCGACACTGTTTTAACAACGTAAACAAAACAAACATTGTACTAAATTTGTGAATTCGGCAATTTTTCGTTTTTTACATTGAAGACTTTCTCCTGATTCTTGATTCTTCAAGATTTTAGCTTCTGAGGGCCAATAGAGATTACTTATTTAAGTTATTGAGGCTTTGGGCTCTGATGGGAAGGGAACATATCATTTTTTGAAGTTCTAGAGGTTTTTAAGTTACCGAGGTTTGAGTTATCGAGGTTCTATTGTATTTAAAAATATTAAAATACAGAAATTAATATCAATAATGCAGATTTCTATTTTATTATTTAACATTTGGCAAATCTTATAATAATTTTGAAAATTTTAGTTAAATAAAGCAGGACAAACTCTTAAAATGCTTCCTCATAAAGTTCTTAATGATAAAGATGAAGCAATTGAACTTTGCTCTTCAGTGGAATGCAAAGGAATTATTGGCAACGATGGACGTCATTATATTCTTGATCTTTTAAGAACGTTTCCACCTGACGTAAATTTCCTTAAATGTAATTATTTCACTTATTTTTATTTTATTGAATAGAAAACTTATATACATAATAATATATTGCTAATACTTTATTGAATTTTTTTGTTTAAGTGGATGACGAAGAGTTAAGTGCTGAAATAAAAGAAATGGGTTTTCCTATTGAACACAAACATAAATTATGTTGTCTAAGACAAGAATTGATTGATGCTTTTGTAGAGTAAGTATTATTATTATATATTGTGGACTTAACCAACATTGATATTAACTATATAAATACAAATTGAAGGTCTCAATATTTGATTTTTATTAAACATGCTACTCATCACTTACAACACCTTGGATCGAAAAGGCAAATAAAGGAAAAAGATAATAAAGAAGAAATAAAATCAATTGAAAATTCCATTATCAATGTAACTATTTTCATATTTCTAAAAATTAACTCATTAGATATTGATTTTGAAAATTATTAATTAATATGATTATTAATTTAATAAAATTTTTATATATACGTTCTTAAATTATTTTTATTTTAATTGAAATAATGACACTTATTTAAATTTAACCCGAAGGAAAATAAACAAGAAATAAAAACTGATGCGAAACCAGAAAATAGTCTTAATTCTAATTTAAATGACAATAAAACCGAAATTGGTATGGAAACTGATGAAGCAAAGAAGATTGTTAAAAGTATCACTGACTCAATTAGTAATGGTGAAAAGAAAGAGTGTAAGGGATTTATTTTTACTTTTATACCTATTTCATATTTAGAAATTATTTAAAATGTTAGTTTTTTATACTAAATTATTTAATATTTAAGATAATTCATCTCTTGAACAAAATATCTCTAAATATCTCTAATAAATTCATTGAAATATCATAATTAATAAAATTAAACTTAAATATAAAAAAAGAAATTAATTAATAATTTCTTCAGAATAAAATATTTTTTAATAAGTTATTTTCAAATTTCTACAGTGGAAGAATCTACCAAAGAAGCCGTAAGAAAAGCAGCTCAAGCTGCTTCATCTCTAAAAGATACAGAATTTGATGTCCGGTTTAATCCAGATGCGTTTTCTCCGGGAGTTCGACACTCTGAAAATGAGTCTGATGGGGGTGGAGGACTCAAACAACAACGTAAATTAATTAAAGACGCTTCAGCTTTTCTACTTACAGTTCAAATTCCTACTTTTGTAAGTTAATATTTCTTCTAATTTTCATATAACAATTGAAAATTATATTATAACAATTACATTACATACATAAATTAAAATGTATCTATATATACAATAAATAAGGTGAATATAAATATTTTCAGATTCGAGAGTGTCTTGATCATACTACTGCACCATTAGATGGATCAACTTTATCAGAAGCTCTTCATACCCGTGGAATCAATATTAGATATCTTGGGAAAATAGCTGAAACTTTATCAAATGTGAAACAATTAGAATATTTATATAGTATTGCTGTAGCTGAATTAATCACTCGCGGTGCTAAGCATCTTTTTACTAGTTACATGCAGGTATTTAATTGCTAAATTATTCAAAATCATTAATTTGTTTTCTCACCAATTTTAATGAATTTTGTTTTATTAGAGTACAGAACTTATGTGCCTCTCGGCTGCTGTAAGTCATTTCCTTAATTGCCTTCTTTCTCCTAATCAAGCAGCTCATCCTTTACAATCAAATGAAGAGGTAAGTTTATTTACTTAATATATACAATCAAAACTTATTATGTATTATCTTAAATCTGTACTATTAAAAATATAACTTTTTGGTTATTTGCTTATATAAGAAAACTTATTTCTAAGATTTTTCTTTATATACAATACAATTATACACTCACAGGGAAAAAACAACTCAACACTTGAATTTTTAAAATTATTTTTAATATATATATATTTCAACATATTTTAAGCTTTGATATCATATTTATGAACATTTTAAATAATTTTATAAACAAATCATATAAATTTTATTATAATAAAATATTTTCTTAATATTAATAAATACTTCATTATATATTTTTTTCTATTTCGTTATGAAATTTGTCTTATTTATAATTAGATTAAATACGAAATTTTTTTTGAAAATTGGCTACTAAAGTTTTTTTTATATTTGGACACACACGGTTCTTGATTACAAATAGTGTTTTTATTTTATTAAATAAATTTCCCATTAATTAATAAGTGATTATTACCTTTCAGAAAAATCAACTTCAAAGTCGCAATTCCAAACGTCGTAATAAACGTCGGGGCCGATCCAACCCTCTTCTTTGTGCTGACAGTCTCGAATGGGCTCAAATGACTTCTCGTACTTTCTGGCAACAACTTCGTTCAGAACTTAAAGCATATTATAATTTTGACCTTAGTTCTGACTCAATTGATACGACTTGTGAAAATTATGGCCTTCAAAAAATTTCACTTTTAAGGTATCTTAATATTATTTTTTATTATGATCTAATTATTTACATTATATATGTTTATGAGAGTAATTATAAATATTTTTGAAAGCATTGAATTTAAGGTGAAAACTCTTTTTATTAAATTAACTGAATTATAAATGTTCGAATATATTTAATATTTATTATATTTTTTGAAATTGAACTGATATTGACTAATTCAATTAAATAATATTTTTTCTTTTAAGATCTTTTTGTATGAAATCGGGTGTACAAATTCTTCTACGAGAATACAATTTCGATTCTAAGAATCGAGTAATTTTTTATGAAGAAGATATTGTTAATATTTTTCCAGTTGTTAAGCATATCAATCCTCGGGTAAATTTATATACAAAATGGAGAATAGCTAGTATTAAAAGATCAAATAAATTAAATTCTATACATTTATTTTTAGGCTACTGATGCATATAATTTTTATACCACTGGTCAGAATAAAATTCACCAAGGCTATTTAAAAGAAGGATATGAATTAATTAGTGAAGCTCTCAATCTTCTCAATAATGTTTATGGAGCAATGCATCCTGAAATTGCTCAATGCCTTAGAATGCTTGCTCGTCTCAATTATATTATGGGTGACCATGCTGAAGCTATGGCCTTCCAACAAAAGGCAGTCTTGATGAGTGAACGTGTTAATGGAATCGATCATCCTTACACCATTACTGAATACGTAAGTCAAACGAGCAATTTTTTTAATACAAAGCATAAATAAAAATAATAGCTGGCTTAATATAAATTTTAGTATTATTAAAGCATCGGTGGCTGTTTTTATTTATAAGGGAATTTTGTAAATAAAACCACATATTGATATTTATTGTAAATTTATTCAAAAAAATACAAAAAATACACAACGTTTCGATTGCTACTTCTGCAATCGTTATCAAGCGACTGCACTGTCCGAGCGTCCAGTGACGACTGGACAGTATTTTTTTGAATAAATTTACAATGAAAAAATATCAATATGTGATTTTATTTACAAAATTCCCTTATAAATTTTAGTAATTTTAATATTTAATATAATTCTTCATACAATCTAAATTTTGATTTTTTTAGACCCATTTGGCTTTGTATTGTTTTGCAAACAGCCAAGTATCTACTGCTCTCAAGCTCTTATATAGAGCTCGATATCTAGCTATCATAATTTGTGGAGAAAATCATCCAGAAATTGCATTGCTTGATGTAAGTATTTTAAAAATTTAAACAAATGTTTCACTAAAATATATACATCTAATATTTTAATGAAAGATTAAATCCTTATTTCTTCCTTAATTAATTGAGCCGTTTTGAAAGTGGCCTAACTCTATTTATCTTTAAAACGAAATTAAAGTTTTGCGTTTTAATGAATTTAAAAATATACGTATAGGATCCTAATAAGTCATACTGCTTAAGTCTATCTAGTGGTGTTAAATTTATAGTTCCCATTCAAATAGTGGCAATTATTAAATTAATAATTTGCGTTTTCTTATCAAGAATTGAGTTAGGCCACTTTCAAAATTAACAACCAGATTATAAAATTTGAAGGTACCCAAGCCCATTCAACATAATTTAAGATGGTTCAAATTGAAAAAATAACAATACTGAATTTATTTTATATCCCTTTAAAACACTTAGGAAACATAATTTATCCGATACAAAACATTTTTTTAATTAGTGAACATACAAAATTACGAACAGAAATTTATTACAAAATAATTTACTATTCATTTACATTTTGCGTATGTGAAAGGGATTTGAAGAAATCATGATGTTCGGTGGTATATAAAATTGAATTTTGCTGTTGTAATAAATTCAGGACTTTAAAATTTACATTCTCATTCATTGATGTCTTATAGAAAATTTTATACGGCTAAACTAATTCTGAAAACTTGTGTCAAAAATTTATGATATTTTCTTGAAATATTTACAAACTGAAATACTTAACTGATAAATAACATGAAGCTGTACATGTAACCATTGTAACCCACAAAAAAATGGAAAACGGAGTTACGCCACTTTCAAAATAAACGACTCCTTTAGTTATCTAGATAGTTTCTTGTTATGTCAGTTAGTTTTATTAATAAAATGTAACAAATCTTTGACACCGGTTTTTCCAAACGTGACCAAGTCAGCCCTCAAACACTGAAAAGCAAACAGATCATTTGACTATGTACGAAGTTTCGAAGTAAAGAAATTCTCCGACTTCTTGGTCATTTTAAATTACTGGTTAAAAAATTCCTTTCTCATTACTTTTGTTTTGTGTGCAACCCTTTTGATGATATTGCTCTACCTTATAATACAGAAAGGGACTGCTAGGGACTGAGTTGTTGTTTCTAACCTCACGATTCCATGATTGATTGCTGAGCGAAAACGGAACCCTTTGAGATAATTAAAAACATCAATCCATTGACCCCTCCCCCTTCCTATAGTCGAAGAAACCCAAGTTGGTGCGTGAGGGGTGGCGACCAGGAGAGGCAGGGGTACCCCCTCCTAGAGTGATTTCCCCTCCATCACAATCTACTACTCTCTCAAACTAAACTTTAAAAAAATGTGATATGCGCAACAGAGTTGCGCAGTATGGTCTTGTTGGAATGGTGGGGGCAAGCGCTGGAACTGGTTGGCCGAGGGTGGGGGTCGGCTCTGGCACCGACTTTTTTTATAAAAACACATTTTAAAATAATGAAATTGTTTTTGTTTTTGTTTTTCAGAGTAATATAAGTTTAATTCTTCATGCTGTGGGAGAATATGATCTCTCTTTAAGATTTTTAGAAAAAGCACTTCAGCTAAATATACGTTATTATGGTGAGCGATCATTAAAGGTCGCGGTCAGTTATCATTTGGTAGCCCGTACTCAGAGTTGTATGGGCGATTTCCGATCTGCTCTTAACAACGAAAAAGAAACTTATGCAATTTATAAACAACATGTATGTTTTTTTTTGTCTATAAATATTCACTTAAATTACAGTTATTTTTTTAATTCTAATTTTATTTTTTTTTGTTTGAACAAACATTTTTAGTTAGGTGAAAATCATGAGAAAACCAAAGAATCATCCGAATGTCTTCGTCATCTTACTCAACAAGCTGTTGTACTTCAGAAAAAAATGAATGAAATTTACACGGGTAAACCTGGAGTAACTTTGCCCCCAATTCAAATTCAACCACCTTCCATGGGCTCCGTCCTTGATATGCTAAATGTTATTAATGGCATTCTTTTTGTTCAAATAAGGTAAATATATATAACTAAAAAGTTATAATTATTTTTTTTATATTTAAATTATAATATTTTTGTTGTATAATTCAGCCCTCAAGATATTGAAAATTTCAAAGCTGAATTTGACAAACATCAAAAACAATTAACTTCTACAAGTGAAGATGAAAATATATCTACTAATGAATTGATCTCTATAAATTCTACAGCAGAAGAATCAAATTCTATTGATAACAAATCTCTAAATTTGACCAATAATGACCCCGTTTTAGGAAATGGAGGTGAGAAGACTGAAATAAAAAGTTGAAATGTATCATCGTCCAAATAAAAAGAATAAAACTTTAAATATTTCCAGTGATTAATCAGGAACAATAATAAAAATAAAATCAAACGAATAAAATTCAAAAACTGGTGATCGAAGCAGTGGTTGAAATAAACAATTTTAGTTTTAAAAATTCTCATAGTCACATATAGCAAAGGCGAAGTGTCTAATTAAAAAAGAAATTATTCTCTTTCTTAACACAAGCCTACCTAGTCTAAATGTCATTCTCAAAACATGATTTATTTAGTCATTTGTTAAATATTTATAGAATTTACAAAAGATATTTTCTAACCGTTTATTATTTCTCAACCAAAAAACTGTTTAACATACTTGATTGTGTTGTTAATTTTTAATTAATCATTTAACTAATATTTCTTTCAAATGTTACCTAAAATTTCATCAATATTGATATATATTAATAAAAATGGTTATAATAGTGCAAAAGAGATGACATTTTAGAGAAAATAAATATATATTTATTAAAAGAAAAAAATTAAAAAAAAAATTTTTTATTTTTTACCTGACTTTTATTAAAAAAAAATAATTTTATTTAGTTTAGATTATATTTAAAAATCCTAGTTTAGTTGTCATCATCTTATTTTACGATTAGAAATTAGCATTTTTTTATATATACATATTTCAATTTATCAGGGTGTTCATGTTTGTTTCATCCTTTGGGTAACATTCCACAAAAACAAAATAATATTAACAAACAATTTTAAATTAATCAGATTACATAATATTAAATTTAATTGTTGAATTTGGAATTTTTTTTTATTTCTTATAAAATTTTATTAATTTTTAGAAAAATCGTAAAAGATGGAATTAATTAAAAGTAATAGACCGCTAATTGAATCAGCTAAACATGTGTATAAGCCCTAAAGAAGAAAAGTCTAGCATATTTTAAAATTATCTAAAATGATTGAAAAAAATCAAATTAAGCAATTTGTATTTAAAATAAATAAATAAATTATAGAGAAAATGGTTGACAAAAAATATTCCCTGCCATAAAAAACTATAAAAGTAAATTAAATACATTAAAATAGTAGAAAAATAATTTGTTTTGATGTAAAATAATAATTGTTATTTTCCAAATATGCAAGTTTAATTTTTGGATATATTTGAATTTTCAAGATAAATCAACCAATAAGTTTATTCAATTCAAATATGTTCAACACTAAAATTTGATTGTTGATTCAAATGTTTTATAATTTTTTTCTTCTGTTTCTTTTATAATCAAAGTTCTAACTAAGCATATATTTTGAAAAATACATAAATAATATGCCTTAGCAAAATTTTATATATATTTAAATTGTATTTCAATGAATTTTAGTTTTTGATTTCTAACCTTTTATTTAATTCTAAAAAAATATATTTATAATAAAAAGAAAAAGGTTATGTGTTCATTTATTAAACTATTAATTTGTTATTTCATTTATGTAAATTTTAACTTCAACTAGTCATCATTTGATCAGTTTTTTTTTATATTTGTTATTTTAATACAATTTGATATAAATGCTTAGTATTTATTGTTATTATTATGCTAAATGATTGCAAGTATTGAGAATTTAATCTGTTATCTTACATCCTGAGACTGAATAATGCAACAATTGTTATGTATTTTATATATATATATTTTTTTTTTTAATTTTTTTTAAAAAGAAAATACAAATTTGAAAAGAAAAAACATCGTCAATAAACATGATAACACTCAAAAGATTCTATATTTTCTTTATCCTCAAAGTAAATTGTAATTTATTTTAAAATAAATTTTTAAAAATGAGAGTAGATTTTCATCTCATAAATAAATAAACTTATCCCTTCCCCCCCGCCTCTGTTTTCTAAAATAAATCTTTAAATTGATATTTGGAATTTCAAAAGATTAATTCTTTAGTAAATAAATTAAAATTTAAACTAATTTAGTGAAAATGTTTATTAGACATTTTTGTCGACATATTGTGGAAAGAATCTGTGATTATCTATAAAGATTTTTCACTTAGTTACTTTTATAAATTACAGTGAATTATGTTTTTCTGGAAAATGAAGATGTAAAACAATTTTGCATGTTCATATGATTACCTCACGGGTCTATTTATCGGTGACGAAGCTTATTAGTCAGTGTCTCTCCACTGTCGGTAAAGGCCAATTAGAAAATATTTCGTCTCAATTAAATCAAGGATTACCAAGGAAGATGAGAAGAAATCAGCACACTCCAAGTGGAGATATCAACCCCTTTCCTAGCATTTCACAAACGAAGATAAGAAAAATGGAAGAATATCGAAGAGTCCAAGGTTTATTAACCATTGAAAGAAAGAAAGGTGATGAATGAAAGGATAGAAAATCTGGTTCTATATTCATTGAAATGTAAAGTAAAATGATCCATATTTTGTATGAATCTTAAAAAGTGTATGTATAACGAAAGTGACTGAGACAATTAAGTAAGGGCAAACGGACATTCTGTCACTTTGATTTAAATGATTACATAAATTACATATCTATATTAATAAAAATGTAAAAAAAAAAATACAAACACATTGTTAGCAAACAGAACATATTTTTCGAATAAAAATATGAGTAAATTAGGGTGGCCGTTTGTTCTATTGTTATCCTATACTTTTTTTCTCCTGAGAAAAGATAATAAAAGAGTTTATGAAAAATTAATAATATTAAAAAATATATTTTCATATGTAATATATATAATATACAAAATATTATAAATTAAACTTTTAATAGTGTATTAGCATATTGTAATTCAGTACTGTTTTCGTATTCACACATGTCTAAAGCGATTTCACAACTTTCTCTAACAACCCGTGGTACATCTGGTTTTAAATGTGGCTCTAGAGCCTTTAAACATTCTGGGCTTGCAATTGCTCCCAGAGCTTCTGCACATTCATGACGCACCATGTTATGTTCTTTTTCATTATTGAGAACTTTTTGAAGGGCTGATGCTGTTTCAGGACATTGCAATTGTCCAAGAACAAATGCAATTTCATGTCGAAATAAAGCCGAGCCACAAAATAATCCTAAAAAAATTTTATCATAATATTATATTATTTTAAATAAGATTACGGTAATTGTTCAGATTAGTTGTCATGTCATGGATTTGGATAAAACTTTACCAGTGGGTTCCTTTTTTTTAATTCCAAAGAAACTTTCCTTATGCAATATTTCTCGGTCTCTTCTAGTTAACGGGATAAAAATTACTAAAATTTGCATATAAATCCATTGCTACCATGTTTTATTAATTTGGCCAGCAAAGGATTCCATTAATTTTCGGAGGGGGGAGTTTAGTTCGAATTGAATATAGAAAAATTAAAAAATTAATTAATTAAATAATTTTCCTATATCCAAACCGAAACTTAGTGAATAACTGAATAATTAGTGAAATAGTCAATAAAACATTACTCAATGGCTGCACATTTCGACGTCCATAACCAGCTAATCTGTCAAACTTAAAAATTTTTATCTCTTAAACTAGAAGAGACCAAGAAATATTGCAAAAGAAGTTTCTTTGAAATTAAAAAAAAGGAAACCACTGGTAAAGTTTTATCCAAATCCATGACATGACAACTAATCTGAACAATTACATTTTTCTTTTTTACCTTCAGTTAATGCAAGAGCACTTTCAACATTATTCATATTTCTTAAGGAAAACATTGCCCGATATCTTTCAAATAAACTTTTCGTTTCATCTAATAAAATATTTTTTAAAATCTCAACATTTGTTTCTGAAGCTGGTGGAGCTGGATCAACTGATGAATAAGGGTTTGTTGATAATTTTTCATTTTTACTTTGGCTTTCAATCCATTTTACTCTTTCAATAGCTAATTGGCACGTTTCAGCAACCTCCACAGAATGATCATTCGTATATTCTTCTAAGATTGATAAAACATCAGGTGTCCCAATTGCTCCTAACGCTTCCCCTGGAAGAAATGTATAGTTTAAATAAAATAATTATTATAATATATTGGTAAACATAGCTAATTCTATTATATATATATGTTGGTTTAGATTTCCGTGAATGATATTATTATTATTATTATTATCAGATTTATCAGGGATATAATCACATATTTTTGTGAGATTGTTTTTTCGATGTTTCGACACCCATTTTGGCGTCATTTTCAAGAGATTATTTAGGTGGGAATATTTTTGGGATTCTGGGTCTTAGTCTGTGTGATATCGGGATTTTGGGTTGATAGGTTGGGTGGTTTTGTACTCACTGTGCGTTGTTGTAGAGCTCCGAAGAATCCTGGGCAATCCTGAGACTAGCACTCGTCCGCACTGGACAACAGCCCAGTCGGCCTTGAATCCCAAAAATATTCCCACCTAATAATCTCTTGAAAATGGCGCCAAAATGGGTGCCGAAACGTCGAGAAAACAATCTCACAAAAATACGTGATTATATCCCTGATAAATCTGATAATAATAATATATATATATATATATATATATATATATAAAGTATAATTTATAAGATTGATAAACATATGCAATTTAATACTTCTCTAATTTTATAACTAATAAATAAAAGTGTAAATTTGATGATTGTGTGTATTTACCAGCTTCATGTCTAACCATTGGGTCTTGGTTCTTATCCCTAAGAACAGAAGTTAAATATGGAATTGCATTTTGATCTTGCATTTGTCCTAAGCAATATGCAAGTTCATGTTTTAATAAAACAGATGAAGAATTAAAACATTGATTAATACATGTTAAAGATATAGGTCCTCCTATATTTTTTAATGTGAAAAGTGCACGAAATCTTTCTTTTAGAGGTCGATCTTCTGTATTTAATATTTCGCCAATTGCTTTAATTTTATTTTCATCAGTTATAGACATTGTTTTAAACAAAATGTAAGACGTTTATTATTTCGAAATTTATCAAGTATTTTTAATTCGGAAGTAGATATAAGCACGAAAGCATGTATTTGAAAAGAACCGGAAAGAAAGAACTGTCAAAGTTTGTTACCAGTATTATAAACTATAAAGATAAAAATTTTATACTTATTATTTATTATTATATTATAATAGATATAATTTATATATTGAAATGATTAATATACATATATATATATAGATAGATAGATATAAATTTATATTTGAATTTTTAAATAATCGTAGCTTAAAAATAAAACCATCTTAAAATTAATTAATAAAAATATATATTGATACTTCAGTTATATTTCAGTTAATATTAGAAATGTATTTATTTAAAAAATATAGATTATTTTATCTAAAATGATTCAAAGGAAAGAATGTTGGTACCAATTTAAAACAAAATTCAACTTTCAATAATATAATATCCTCTAGAGATGGTCTGTGCTCCACAGAGATTTATATAATTATTTATTAGATACAATACAAATTTAGAAATTTAATATTTAAACTCAACCAGATGGTGAATTCAATATTGTTTTCAACAATTTCACCACACACTATTTATCTTGAACTTAAAATATAATAAATTATAAATCTTAATAAAAAAAAAAATAAACTCTCAGCGCTCAGAAGAAAAAAAAATATTCAATAATTTTGTATTTCAAAGTTTTCAATTTATTAATATTAAATAAAAACAACTACTTTAAACTTCAGCGTTAAATAAAAAAATTAAAAATAAAGTAAATTTTTGTTTTATTAAATCAAATTTCGTATATTATGATTATTTACATATGTACCTTTATTTAAACTAAATAAAAGTTATTTTATTGATAAGAGATTAAAACGTTTTAGCGTGAAATATGTAGATGTGATGTAGATAATGGGGAATGATTTACTTTTAGTCTCCCAGGTGGCGCAATTAGATGTGAAGCCCGTTTCTACTATATTTATATATTTTACTCAAGTTTATAAATTTATTTAAAAATAAATAAAATATTTAAAATTTATTTATATTTAATTAATTAAACCTGATCTTATTGAAGAGGTTAAAATCTAAATTTATATTTCAAAATGACCGAATCCAATATTTTTGAAAAAATTAATCAAAATAATGTTGATGGATTAAAAAATATTTTGCTATCCAATAAAATTGATGTTAATATTTATGATGAAAATGGAATGACACCTTTACAACATGCTGCTTATAAAGGCAATCCAGATATTGTTCAAATTCTTTTAGATCAGGTAGATGGATCAAAAATATCTTAACAAAACAAAATAATTAATTGATTTTTATTTAAAGGGAGCAGATGTAAATGCCTGTCAACATGAAAATAAATATGCAGCACTTCATTTTGGGGCATTATCTGGAAATGTTCAAGTTTGTCAAAAATTACTTATGGCAGGAGCTAAAACTCATGTAACAAATTCTGTTGGAAGAACTCCATCACAAATGGCAGCTTTTGTTGGCAAGTTTAAAGAAATTAATATTAGATAGAGAGAGAGAGAGATTATTAATATTTAATTTATGAATTACTCATCTATATATTTAAAAGACAGTTCTATCCCATACTCCTCCTAAACGACTTATGCGATTTGGGCCATTCCAATGCCATTAGATAGCCCTCGGCCTAATCTATTAATAACGTGAAATTCATTGGAAAACAATAAATACTTTTTGAGAATTTTTTTTCATACTTTTTATTATTTTCATTTTCATATATATTTTGTTTTTATTAATTTAATTATTCTTTTTTTATCAACATCCATTGAACCTATATAAAAAATATAAATGAAATAATAAATGTTTTAAAATCTTTTTAACTTTTCGTTCCTGGATTTTCAGATACATTTTGATTGATTTTATATTAGTTACATTAAATTAATCATTTTTACTTGACTTATTTTGATCATTTTTAGGCCTTTTTATTACTATTAAAAATTATTTGATCACAAATATTATTTTTCAATCTTTTGCGTTTCAATTTCTTTGCGTGTGAGGGCTCTCACACTGGTCCGCTAATATATAATTAATTTACTGATTAAATTAAAATATATTTTAAATAAGAACACAAAAAGAAATGAATGTTATTTGTAATATACTGATTGAAACAAAATGGATGAAAACCTTTTAGTACTTTCAACCAAATACTATGTACCACTCGGGGGTACAGGGGGCGGAGCCCCCGTCTAGGTGTAAAGAGCGCCGAAGGCGCTCTGAGCAGCTAGTAAACCTTAATTTGAAAAATCATATATATATATATTCTCTAATAAATATAACACTCTTATTATACAGGTATATATATATATATATATTCGAACATTAATGACAATTTTAATCTATGAATTTATATTTACAAATAGGTTTTATATATGAACTATAGTTGTTCAATGTTGTGAGTGTGTGTGTGAAAATTTTAAATGTTAATATCTTTTTATAAAACATTTAATATATAAAATTTCATTTTATAATCCTTATAATCCGATATATGTGCCTCTCAGAAGCCAAACCGATAAACTCCAATTTTTAAAATTTTCCTAGTAATATAATGTAATCTGCAACATATGAAGCGAATAATGCACTTGAAAATCTTAATATTGCAATGCAATATACATTTTTCTGTAATCAATAAACCTGAATTTTCTACAAGTTGTGAACTTCTTTCGGGAGGACAGTCCGTAAGTGTAAGTGTCCACCTAACCTTTTTGATATCTGTCCCGTTTTTTGAAATATTTAGGACATTTCGTACTTTTTTTCAATGTCTCTTAAAAAAGGAAAAAAAAAGTTTAAACGTTTTCTGGTCTAAGCTTTTGAACATTTTCGAATTTTTTTCAATTTGGTTCTAAAAAAAAGACGGTAAATATGTCCTGATTTAGTGTTTCAAAAAAATGGTCACCTTAACTTTGGGCTTCATTTTTTCAGTTTCTTTAAATGTGTAGTTAATCGCTTTGGCTTCTGAGTGGCACATATATTTAATGTATTTTATTAATTGGCTGATTACGTTGAGAATAATAGAATTGAAAATTTATTTGGAAATTAAAATGTTTTATTTTATATTTAAGATGTTTATTAAATATATATAAATTAAATTATAATTTGATGATGATGATAAATGAAAAATAACTAAACACCTTTTAAATTTAAAATTTAATAAGTTTAGGTACTAACCATTTATTTTGAAACTATAATTTACTATTTTACTATAAAAATTTTCTCATCTATAAATTTATTTCAACAGTCGCATTATTAAACCAAATATTTAGTAATTTTCTATAACATTTATATTAATTTCTTAATGAATTGAAATTTAAAAAAAGGCAATTTTTCGTTCATTACATATAATATTTTAAAATCTTATATATGTTAATTAAAAATTTATATTTTATCATTTTAGGAAATCATTCTTGTGTTGTTGTGATTAATAATTTTATTCCAAAAGCTGATGTGGATTATTACACAATTCCTCAAGGTTTAGAAACAGAACCTAAACTTCCACCTATCTTAGCGAATCCTCTTCATAAATTTATATCACAAGTTAGTTTATATTAATGTTATATATTTATATTTATTTATTATTGTTAATTCAATTTTTTTTCTTTGTTGTAGGTCAATGTGAATCCTGTTAGAATCATATTGAATTTACAAAGATCCAAATTATTATATGATAATACAGTTATTCTACAAAAAGTATTAAATTTAATGTGTGAAAAAGAAATGAAACAACATGATTGCAATGAAGTTATGTCTTTTAAATTTCACTATTTAGCTTTTTTTATAGGTGAGATTACCAAATATAAAAAACGTATGGCATTATCGAAAGTTGATAAAGAAGAAAAAGAAGAGAACAAAGAGGCAACCACCGAAGAAACTGATGAGAAACGTTCAGATCCTTTAGAGCAATTAGCAAAGAAAATGTTAAAAAGAGGCCGGAATGGTAATCCAGATTTTCAAGAAAGCTTTCTTCGAGAATGTGTCCGTGAATTTCCATATCGTGAATGTACAACTTTTCATCAAATGGTACAAGCATTAACGTCCAAAGATCCGCCATCAGCACTTCATATCATCACTTCAGCCATTAATGGTCAACGGATGTTTTCTTCTGAAATTCCTTATTGTACTACCTGTGGAGAAGAAAAAGCAAGCAAAAAATGTAGTAAATGTAAAGCAGTTGTCTATTGTGACCGAGAGTGTCAGCGTCTACATTGGTTTTTACATAAAAAAGCTTGCGCAAGAATGGCTCAGGAACCACTTAAGACAAAATCATCTTCCACTCTAAATACGACTAAAAATATACCGCCAGTAAATACTACTCCAAAATCTGAATAATTAACTTAATTCGAGATACTTTTGACTGAAAATATATCAATTACTTAATAAAAACAATTTTCAATTTTATTTTATAAGCATTCTCCATTCTAAAAATACTAATTGATTATTAAAAAAAAAGAAAGAAAGAATTTAGAAATAGTTTATATATATATATATATATAACAATAAATTTCATTTTTATTTAAATATATTATATAATTTAGATTTATTTTTTTTCATTTTTGTAAAGAACATATTTTAAATATTTATTACATAAAATCTTAATTAAACATTTAAATAAATAAGTATTAATGTTTAAAATAATTTATAATAATTGATTAAATATACCTAAATAAATAAATATATATATATATATACATATTATAATAATATCATACTAATATTTTATTAATTTTTTAAAAATTGAACATTAATCATTTGTGTTTATTTTTTATATATAATTTAATCGATAATTTCTTTATTTAAATCAATAAAAAAAAAATATTTTATAAACATTTTGGCAAACTTGAGAAACAGAACCTTTTTAATTTTTAATTTAAAAATAATCGATAACATAAAAATATATATATTATCTACCTAAATATTTGAATTTTCATTTTTATATAAATCTATGCATAATGTAATAATTTACTTACAAATGGCATCTAGTCGTTTTAATATTAATAATTATGTTTTACACATTTCTTTATTTTTTTTTTAAATATATCTATTTGTAAGTTACCATAGCTCTCTAATATAAATTGTTGCAATTTATTTTATGAACTATTTATTATAAGATATCAAGCATGAAAATTAATCTTTAGATAATTTTCAAAAATATAATAAAAAATATTTGTTAAATTTAATTATATATATATAAAAACAATATTTAAAGAGAAAAATATTCAAAATTTATAATATTTATTTATTAAAATGAAGAAATATATATAAATATACATATTTTTTTTCATCTAAACATTTTTTTAATTTATTTTATTACTTATCCATTTGACATATAAATAAGCATTTTTTGTTTTGTTTTTCATTCTTTAAAAAAATCTTAATATTAATTCAATAATTACTCTAAGAATAACAAATATATTAAATATTGTACTTTTTTGTAAATTTTTATTTGTATGATTTTAGTAACTGACAAACTGATGTTTGTATTTTCAACTCAATAGTCTTCAAATAATAGTTTTATTTCGACAAAGGAATAAATAATATTTGTCTTAGAATAGGTTTATTTCAAATTTTATTATTTTTATTTTGCATTTACATTTTAAATTTAATTATTCTCCCATCTCTGAAATCATACTTGAATCATTAAAAAATTATTGTAATTTTTGAATTATATTCCTCTCTGGTAACATATTTACATGTGTATATATAATGTGAAAGATAAAATTTAAAGTTAATTTACTAAAAAATAACTATTTCACTTTTAAAAATAAACAACACATTCTGATTAAAACTAATATTTTAAACCTTTTATAGGTCATTTAAAATAAAATTTTTAATTTTTATAATTAATTCTTTGAAATTAAAATTTAGTATATATTTTTTTTTATCTTTGTGGCATTATTAAACTCACAAGTTCTTGTTTACGAGAACAGCATTCCTCCAACTATTGCTTACCAGAGCTGCCTGCATTCATCCTCTACCTAATTTTTTCTTAATTTATATTAACTGCTCATCGCGTCATTGATCTCTCTGAATAAAAATGCATATTATGTTTGAGGATACTTAGAAGTCATGTAATCTCCATCACATTTTCCAGTGTTTCCCTTCTTTTTCATTCTCACATTCTATAGATAAGATGACTGGAAAAATAATCGTTTTACAAATTTAATTTTAAGGAAATAACTATAAATAGATATAATTAATAAAATTGAAAGTTACCTAATTGCAATCTTAATTTTCAAATATGATTATATTTCCTTTGTTAATCAATTTTGCTTTTCTATCTATAATTTAATTTGTAGTCCACACTAAAATATCGTCCGTGTTACATACTTGAATATTTTTATCTAATGGATTTCATTCAAATTATCTCTAATGTGTTTATGTACGTATTCCTATTCTACATTTGATTCTTAAAAAAATGGTGAATAATGGTGCCTTCTTGTTTAGGCTATTTCGAATACTTCAAATGTTGCTAATTCTAGATTTCCACAACTAATTCTTCCTTTACCAGACCTTCGAAACAAATCTGAATCATCGAAATATCTATTAAAACTCCAAAAGTTTTCTTATTTCTTAAGTCAGACAAAGTACGAATTTAGTGATTTACAGAAATATTGAATTCGCGTTTATTTGTCTTAATAAGAATATCTAGAATAAAAAGTTAATGCATTAATATTTTCTTAATATTTCCCTAACAAGAGAATGTAATTCAAATAAAATAAAATTTTATAAAAATTATTAAAAAGTTGTCTGTAATTACAGTTTACTTTTTTTAAAAAGAAAGAAAATAGCCGCTTCATCTCATTCCTTTAGGATAGTGATTCCCAAAGTGGGCGCTGGAGCGATCCAGGGGGGCGGTGATAGCCACAGGTGCATTTAGGGAAAATTACTTGTATGTTATATTATTTTTCTATTGTGAGGTCAATAAATAAATACATAAATTCAATGTTTCTAATTTACACCTTTATTTATAATATTTTGCAAATAGGTACATTTATCTTTCTGTTTAATTGTTATTAAAATAAAAAAAGTTAATTTCCAAGGGGGCGCTGAGTAAATTTATTCTGGAAAGGGGGCACTTGGCCAAATAAGTTTGGGAACTACTGCTTAAGGACAATTTCTTCAATTAGTGTAATTATTTTAGAAAAAAATGTTCCATTATATCTGATTGATTCTGTAGGTATTCGGGTTCTTTATTATTTTTAAATTTCTTTATTATCATTTCTATTACATGTAACGTTGGTTCTCATCAATCTAAATTTTATTACATATCGTTAATTTTGTTTTTCTTTCTAATATTGTGCTTTTCTTATAACTTTCGTTAACATTTGGTCTGATAAATGGAGATATATTCCGAAAAAGCCAAAAAAAAAAAAAAAAATTATTCAAAATTCGTAGTTTTCTATCAACTTTTGAGAAAGGAAGAGGGTCATTACCAGTCATTACCTACAACGTTTTGATTTTTTTTCCTCTAAAGTAACTGTAAAAATAAAGATTTATGTTTGATAGTTTCCTCATGATTAAACATTGTATAAAACTGCTATATATAGAATTTCAGTTTGATTGAATCGCTAAAAGTACCAGAATTAATTTTTTAACACTGCAAATCTCACCCGCCAACACGTGACTTGGTGCCATCAACAAAGAGCCAAACATGCGCTGGTTTAATAAATATTATTTATTAATTTTAATTTGTAATTTATAATTAATTAAATTTAATTTAAATATAATATATTATGTTATTTAATCCGATTGAAATTGCGAGATAGTCGACACTCCAGCTAATTTAATGAAATTCTATCGGAGATTTGAACTAATATTCTTTGTTTATTATTAATATATCTTTAATTTAATATCTTTTTCAATTGATAATTCATGTTCAATCTAATTACAAAAAATTATGATCCGAGAGTCATAATATTTTCCCTGACGACTTTTAGAATATTATATATATATTGTAATGATATTTTAAAAATATCATTAATCCTTAAAAAAAAGAAAAAAGAAAATTTATTTATTTTATTTATTTTTGGAAAGGATTATTATTGTAATACGTTTCCCCAGAAGAGAGTTGTTGAAAAGAGACAAGGGCATTCGTTCGTGGGCTGCCGTCGAGAGCAGACGGACTTGATTGGAAGAAAAAAGGACCATCATTAGGCCCGATTCACACACAAGTGGCGTATAGCACTGGCGTGGTTCTGGCGTGGAACAGGTTTGTAATGTAATTGCATTAGCTTATGACTCAATACCCACAGATATGGCGTGTTGGAGGCGTGGAAAATGGCACGAAGACCACTCCGCTCCGACTCCACCGGTGGCTCGTAGGGACTGGCACGCCACTTCTAGACCATTTGGAGTGGTCTTCGTGCCATTTTCCACGCCTCCAACACGCCATACGCCATATCTGTGGGTATTGAGTCATAAGCTAATGCAATTAGGCCCGATTCACACACAAGTGGCGTATGGCACTGGCGTGGTTCTGGCGTGGAACAGGTTTGTTAATGTAATTGCATTAGCTTATGACTCAATACCCACAGATATGGCGTGTTGGAGGCGTGGAAAATGGCACGAAGACCACTCCGCTCCGACTCCACCGGTGGCTCGTAGGGACTGGCACGCCACTTCTAGACCATTTGGAGTGGTCTTCGTGCCATTTTCCACGCCTCCAACACGCCATACGCCATATCTGTGGGTATTGAGTCATAAGCTAATGTAATTAGGCCCGATTCACACACAAGTGGCGTATGGCACTGGCGTGGTTCTGGCGTGGAACAGGTTTGTTAATGTAATTGCATTAGCTTATCTGTGGGTATTGAGTCATAAGCTAATGCAATTATCTGTGGGTATTGAGTCATAAGCTAATGCAATTACATTAACAAACCTGTTCCACGCCAGAACCACGCCAGTGCCATACGCCACTTGTGTGTGAATCGGGCCTTACATTAACAAACCTGTTCCACGCCAGAACCACGCCAGTGCGATACGCCACTTGTGTGTGAATCGGGCCTAATTGCGTTAGCTTATGACTCAATACACACAGATATGGCGTGTTGGAGGCGTGGAAAATGGCACGAAGACCACTCCACTCCGACGCCACCGGTGGCTCGTAGGACTGGCACGCCACTTCTAGACCATTTCATTATTCATTTCAACTTTTTAATCAAATTTTATATTTTGCCAGCATTTAATTTTAAAAACGTGTTTTTTGTGTTACCATCATTGTTAACGCCTCTCTCTGATTTTGATTTATTTATTTAATGTCAATTTATTTTTATATAATTTTTATAATTTTTTCTTTCATATATATATCTTTATATATATATTTTACTAGCTGATCAGAACCACGCCAGAACCACGCCAGTGCCATACGCCACTTGTGTGTGAATCGGGCCTTACACTCGGTCGTCCACGGACTATCTTTTACAAAAGGAGCGGCTACATTATTAACAAAAATTATTGTTTTTCAAGAAGGATTGTTTTTTTTATTTTTTTAATCTAAGAATTAAAAAAAATTGTTTCACAACAAATATTGGTTTATCTATAATTTGTATAAAACGTCTTTTTTTCTTTTTTATAAAATATATAAAAAATTATTGTATATAATAATTTTATAATTTAAAATCTTTACATTTAAATCTTTAAAGGTTTTGAAAATTTATTTTTAAACATTAAATATAATAAATCTTGTTATAAATTTTATTCTTAATGATAAATTTTTTTCTCTTTTTTTGTAGTCCAGATCTCCGGGGCAGTTCACGCCGATTCAAAGTCCACCATTTTCCATTACACATAGGAGACCAACCCTTCTTATTCTTAAATTCCCCCCCCCCTCCTCCTCCCCTATACAAAAAAATCATTACAATATATATGACTTTTAGAATAAGATCAATTTGATTAAAGGTTTTATTTTCATCTAGTCAGTCCCACATAATCTTATGAATATATTTATGATTCAAATACGTGTTTTTTAATATTGAGCTAAATCTTTTCCATTAATACTTTCTATCCCTATAATTATTTATTAATGATAATAATTTCACTCAATTTTTGCATTCAAATCACCAAATATTATTTTATTAATTTAACTTGGAATCTGATCTAATAAGGATTTTAATTCATTATTGTCCTATGTTTTAGATATGAATAGTGATGGAAAAATATAAACGCCATGGGGCGGTATTAGGGCTTACAATACCGGGATCTCGGGATCCCTAATACCGGGATCCCGGACGATTTTTATCCGGTATTAAAAACCGGTATTTATGTAAAAATACCGGTATTTTGGTATTACGAATTTACGAATTTACAAAATGTGTATGAATTTTTAATGACAATAGTGCCGACAAGTGTAGAATCAGAAAGAGCTTTTTCGGCCACTGGTTATATTTTTACAAAAATTCGGTCCTCGCTTGATGATGAAACGCTAGATTCGTTGTGTTTTTTAAGAGCAAACTTTAATAAACAAAACGCAAGTTATTAATATTAAATACTTTCAATTTATATTTTTATATTTTTTACTTCTTTAATTATATTTAATTCTTTAATTATATAATACCATACGAGCCTATTATATGTAAAATGTAACATAGAATTTAATATTTACTTTATTTTACTTGCACGTTTTTACCGACCGACGATAGTAAGGGAGGTATTGTTTTCACACCAAATTTCACATGTGGAGATTTTTACATATCTCCACGAATCATGCATTTTCTTAGCAGAAAAAAGTATTTTTAGCATGATGTCTACTGCCTGAACGGCTCAACGGATTTTGATGAAATTTGGTATATTTACTTAATGCATCAGTGGGATGAATTGATCAACTTTTGGTGCAAATCCGGAAACTGGAAGTGGTAGTATTAGCGATTGACGATAGGAAGGCAAGGGTTATTTTCACACAAAATTTTTCACATGAGGAGATTTTTTTATATATCACTTAATTTATTATATTATTTATTATATTATATCTAAATTATATTTTAAACTTTCAATTATCTAATTCTCAAATGTACAAATGTACAACCTTAAACATTCCATGTTCCAAATTTTAATTATTAGATTTTATTAAAAATGTTTCTCTATTGCTAAATATTTCAAAATTAATTATATATGTATACATATAAAGTGCTGTATAAAAGTTTATTTTGCATAAACTTTAAAAATGTAATTGAATGTTGAAATTAAATTTTATAAAAACTCTTTTTTTAAATTATAAATTTATTTTTTACTAACTACTCAGAACGCCTTCGGCGCTCTTTGCACCTAGACAGAGCTGATCTCTGCCCCCTGTACCCCCGAAGTAATACATAGTATTTGGTTGAAAGTCTGTATGCAAAAGGTTTTCATTCAAATTTTTCCTTTAAAAAATATAATCTTGATTTATATACCTAATAATAATAATAATAATAATAATAATAATAACAATATTATCAGATATATCTTGTGTGTATTTTATAAGGTTGAATTTTATAAATAGTTTGTTTGTTTGTTTATTTTCTTTCAATGTTTAATCAAATGAGAATAAATATGTATTAATACAATTTATCAAATTCTAAGTCTATCCATAATCACACTTTATATTCATTTAATCTCATTTGAAATTCCAGAAAATTTTCCAGATTCCAAAGATGTAATATTTGTTGAAAAAATTATTTACTCTTCAAATATGTAATAGATTATGCTAATTTTTCAAAACAGGAAATCTTTAATTGTTAATTAAATAATGTTAATATTGGCATGTTAAAAACACACACAGTATGTTAACAGTTAAAATTGAACTTTGAACTTTTTTTTGGCAATAAATTGCTTGTAAATTGTTCTTTGTAAATTTAATAACATATATACATTCCAAGATTATAAAACTATTCAACACGTTTGAGAAAAAAGACTTGTAAAATCAAAATATTTTGTAAAAAAATAAAAATTTAACAAGCATATATTTAGAAAAAAAAATAAATATAATAAGAAAAGGGACTAAAAGTTTTTTTACCACTTCATTCTCGATGATCTTGGAGTTAAAACAAATAAATTATAAACAAGACAAAAAGAAATATCACTGAAACATCATTTGTGTTTTTTACACGCTTTTATTTAGCTTACACCCGTTTCCGTGTCGTCAAATCTTGCAATGTTAATTTGGCCCACTTCCCAATGTTCGAATGAGCTGAAATTTCGGATACATATATAATTCCGATGACAATGCAATATTCTGATTCAACTTAGGTCATAGGTGACCTAGGAGGTATTACATTTATCAATTAGTAATTACATATTGCATAATAGTGATACAAAATAGTAAGTACATATTGAATAATATTAAAAAATAGTAATTAAATATTAATATAATATTAATTTAAATCATGTTTAATTATTTTGTAAAAATATTTTTTAATTTAAATGAATATCAATTAAAGTAATGGCGATATTGTTTTTGAAAAGATATAATATGTATATATAAACCAATAATCTACTACTATTACTAATAATAATAATAATCAGCCCCCTATACCACCGATTTGATATATAGTATTTTGAGGTGAAGAATCGACTTGAATTAGATTCTTTCAACATTCACACAATAACCTGAAATAAAAAACCGGGCGAAATTTCTATCAATACTAAAAATTAGGAAATAAAAAAAATATAAAAAAAAACTTTTAAAAAACACGCTTTTATTTATAAATGCACTAAAAAGGAAAAAATAATTTCTCCACACACACCACAATTTCTTTACAATGAATCATATCTAAAAATTGAAAGCGTGGGCACCAAACATGCAGGGAAAAACGTAAATTCTACTTCAAATAGACATAGTTGTCAATTATAGTAAGAAAAGGAAAAAAATAACAGAAAGGATTGTGGATATTCAATGAAATGTCCTTCGTATTCTTTTCCTTTCTCTGCATGTTTGGAGTCCACGCTTTCATTTTTTAGATATGATTCATTGTAAAGAAATTGTGGTGTGTGTGGAGAAATTATTTTTTCCTTTTTAGTGCATTTAAATAAAAGCGTGTTTTCAAAAAGTTTTTTTTTATATTTTTTTTTATTAATTTTAAGTTTATTTACGTGATTTAAATATCGAAAAAGTACAATAATACAGATTTCTTATAAACAGTTAATTTTACTATAAATATCAATAGTAAAGTTAATCAGTCTTATTTTATCTTATTTTGTATGGAATTTGGAATTTGCAATTGTCTGTCGGTCTGTCTGTCTGTTTGGATATACTTTAGATAGTTTAGTCGCCCCAACTCAACAATTCTAAAGTGCAAACATCCTAATGTGTTACTTTCATTAATGACACATGATAAATTCTAAACTTAAATAGAATCCTTTCTTTTGAATTTCTAAAATGTTTTATCTTTTATGTTTTGAAAACAATAAAATCTTTAAGAGAGGTAAACTATAAAATCATGCCTTCTCTAATAAACACAGACCATCTATAAGACTAGTAGACTCTATTGTCTTTGCTGAAACAAAGTTTTTGGCTCCACCATGCGAGTGCAGGCAGTAACTAATTGAAAAAAAAATCGGGCTTGTGTGTGTTTTTTCCTGGTTTTTGCATGCGGTTATGCGCCTGCAGCGCCTCTTAGCGGTGCAACATAGAGACATCATATTAAAAAAAATGGTTTCACCGATTTCTAAGGAGCTGGGGGGCCCTGCTAATAAATAAGGAAATTCTTACAGCTTTCAGCAAAATATTATTGAATTATTTAGACCTTTAAATTTAATTATTATTCAATTATCTTCAAATCTTAAATATATATTTTATTATATTAAATTAAAATTTTCACTTATACATATTAAAGAACAAAAAGGAAAAAAAAAATTATTAGTTAAATATTTAGATAAACAATTTTACGGACACTGAATAGCCATTAGGAAGAATCCCAAAAGACCGGATGCCCCTTGAATTTCCAACAAGTGTTACAAGTATAAACAAAAATGTATCATTCATTCAAAAGCTAAAAGATAAGGAAGAAAAAAAAGGTCATGTATTATATATACATTTCTTTTTCCCTTTCTCTCTCCCTAAATATAAGTATATACATATATTCTAGAGAGAACAATTGGAACAAAAATGTTTATCATTTTACTGTTAGTTATTTATAATACTAATATAATTTATAAAATTAAAATAAGATAAAAAAAACGACTAAAATAATAACTTGTAGATAACCCGGTGACCTCATGTTTCTTTGGGCAATAAATGCTTCGAAGAATCCTAACCTCAAATACTCTAAATCTACTCTCATCCCCTAATGTCATAGACCATGTCCCACACCCATTTAATACAACCGGCAAGATAATTGTTTTATATATTTTAATTTTTATCCCCTTTGATAATAATTTTGACTCGATAAGACCCTTTATCGGCATGATAACAGGCGTTTCGCGATTGCAACCTCGATTTATAAACTCTTCTCGAATATTATTCGTGATTACAAATCCTAAGTGTTTACATTTTTCTACCTTTTCAAATTCTATATTAATTCTATGTTAAGTCTTTGTGTGTTAATACTATTCCTCTCTGTTTCTAAATATTTAGCACTATTAATTTCTAGCCCCACCTCTTTTCCTTTAATTAATTTTTCTACGGTATCTTTAATTACACTTGCCGAATCTCCTATTATATTTAACTCGTATGCGTAACCTAATACTTGATTTCTTTTGTTTAATTCTATTCCGTTTGATTTTCCCCCAATTTGTCTAATTACATATTCCAGAACTAAATTAAATAAAATTGGTGATAGTGCATCCTCTTGTTTTAACCCATTCCCAATTTCGAAAGTTTCTGACAATTGATTCCCGCATCTTACTCTTTCTTTACTACCTTCAAGACAAATTTGAATCATTCGTACTAGTTTTTTCGGAATTCCCATTAAGATCAAGATTTGAAAAAGTATTTGTGTACAAAAATTTAATGTACAAAAATATTGAATTCACATTTTTTTCTAATATCTGTCTTAATGAAAATATCTGATCTAAAGTTGATCGATTTGGCCCAGAACACGGATTGATATTCTCCTAATATTTCCTCTGCATATGATCGTAATTTCATTGAAATTATATTCAAGAGAATCTTATACGATGTAAATTATATATATGTACTTACATAGTTAATTTTTTCATTAAAATTTGTCAATTTTTCATATTATTTTATTTTATTTATTTTTCTTTTCTTTGATATTTTTTTAGAGAGTGATAAATTTGATTAAATTTTATAAAAATTCATAGAATACAGGTTTATATTATATTTCTATATTTTTTTTATCAATATTAAACCACTCCAAGGGAATATTAATAATAAAAGTGGTTTTCTACATTTTTATTATCATAATTACATGAAGTAAAATCAGAATTCATTATAAAATAAAGAATTATTTTACAAATAAATTTACCATAATTATACCATATATATACTTGCAAATAAGAAGAAAAACCTAAATATTTTAATTTCTTGATAATTAACATGGAATTAATTAATTGATTAAAATTAATTAAATAATAATATTTATTAAAATGTTAAATGATTAATTTTAATATCGAAAACTAAATAATTATTATTATTGCCTATTAAATGTTAAAGAAAAAGAAGATTATGTTAATAATAATATTAGAAGTTATTTAAAAATAAGCTGGAGTGTCTCCACTCGACTATCTTGCAAATTTGAATTGGTTTAAATAACATATATTATATTTAAATTAAATTTAATTAATTATAAATTATAAATTAAAATCAATAAATAATATTTATTAAATCAGCGCATGTTTGGCTCTTTGTTGAAGGCACCACGTCACGTGTTGGCGCGTGAGATTTGCAGTGTTAAAAAATTAATTCTGGTACTTTCAGCGATTCAATCAAGCTGAAATTCTATATATAGCAGTTTTATACAATTTTTAATCATGTGAAAATCTATCAAACATATATCTTTATTTTTACGGTCACTTTAGAGAAAAAAAAATCAAAACGATGTAGGTAATGACCCTCTTCCGGATGAGCTACATTTCTCAAAAGTTGATAAAAAACTACGAATTCTGATTAATGCCCATATACCAAATTTCTTTATTTTAGCTCAAACCGTTTTTGCGTAATCTTGTTTACATACATACACACATACACACACAGACATTTTTCTCAACCTTAGTGAAAATGATTCAGGAACCTTCAAAACGTATAAAAACAACAAAATCTTGACATCGAAAATTTTCGTGATCGCAATACTATCTCGCTAGAGATAGTAAAAACAAACAAATATCCTCTTAATTGATATCTTTTATACAATATATATATATATATATATATATATATACATTTAGTATATGTATATTTTGTATAGTATTATTTTAAATATTTTAAAATTAAAGATGAAATAAATTTTCCTAAAATTTTATTTAATTAAAAATTTGTAAATTGTTTGATATTGTACATTTACGAAAACAATCAAGACTATCAACGAACTATCATATAAATAAGTAACACTTCATTAAAATACTAAAATTCCTTTATCACACAAAATTTAGTCAATGATAGGAACAATATATAATTATTTATATAAAAGGTACACTAAAAGAATTAAATACAAAATATTAAATTGACTGAATCTTCATTTATAAATCTCCTGAGAAAAAAATGTGAAAATATTTATCTAAATTAAATTAGTAAATTAATGTGAAAAATGACCTGTGACCAGGCATAGAACGGACCGACGATTTGAAATAAAATTAATTTCCAAACAATATTACTAGTATATAAAGTATCAAAAAAAAATATTTTTAAAACTTGAATTAAAATGGCTAAATTATATTATCTTGGTTATTATTTTTAGATTAATTACACAATTATTAATTACTACTATATTTTAAGTGAAATATTTTCCGACAATGAATATAAAATTAATACTTTGCAAACTACCACTTTCGATTTCCGGATATACACCAAAAGTTGATCAATTCATGCTACTGATGCATTAAGTAAAAATATCAAATTTTATCAAAATTCGTTGACCTGTTCAAGCTATACACGTCAAAACGGACAAACAATGGACAGACGGACAGACCACATGCTAAAAATACTTTTTTCTATTAACAAAATGCATAATTCGTGGAGATTTGTAAAAATTTCCACATGTGAAATTTGGTGTGAAAACAATACCTTCCCTTCCTTTCGTCGGTCGGTAAAAATGATAAACAATCAAATCATATGTAAAAGTTATTTAAATGATGACTAAAAATTTGTGAATACTTTTGAGAGGAAAGAAAGTATTTTTGAAATTTATTAAATTTTTTTTTTTTTATTTGATTAAAGCTTAAATATTGATAACCTATTATATTTTTAAGAATTAATAAAAGAAAAAATATAAAATTGGTTAAAAATAAAAAAAAAATCGTATTTTAAATTTTCATTAAAAATTTTAAAAATAAAATAATTTTCTTAGAAAGATTTGCATGCCTCTTGCCCTTATACCCTTATACCCTTATAACAATATAATCATGTTTTTTTATAAGTGATTTTAATAATATTTACATTTCTTACAATTCTATTTCCAATTTTGTATTTACTTTTTTTTCTAATACATAATTTGAAAGATAAATTGTAGAAAAAGAAGATTTTGTTGTTTCTAATGCCATTATTTTTTTACTTATTCAAAGTGTAAATAAATATTTATTTTACTATACTACTTTAGTTTATTGTAGTTACTGTGTTCAAACAATGTTGCTATTATAAATTCAATCTATTTATTTCTTTTTATGTAGAATTTATCAAATATTTTTTTTTTTGATTTTTCCTTTTCTATATGATATTAATTGAGTAAAATAAGCAATGGCGTCAGGACCCTTTTGAAAGGGCGGAGTTTATTACACGTGCTTTCCTTCTCATTGGTTGACGGCCCAATGTGCAAAATGAACAGAGAGAGAGAGAGAGAGGGTGGAGGGGATGCTGACGGATAGAGTGCTGCTGATTCCAATAACAGACATTTTTCTTCAGGCAAAGAAGCTTGACCATCATTCAGTGAATATAACTTTAGCTTCCGTGTGTGTTCAAGAATTTGTGACAGAAAATATTGGAAAGGAAAATACAAAAGAAAATGTTTGATCCACCACCAATGTATTTAGGTAAGTTAAAAAAAAATAATTAATTTATAAATAATTTTAAATTAAATTATAATATATTATAAAGATTATTTAATTAATCATAATAATAATCATATTACTAGTAATAGAATAATTTATAATTTAGTTGTTTTTATTTTTAAATAAAAAAAAATCTAAAGATTAATTTCTGTTTTATTTAATATATAAAATGTGTGAAATTCCAGATATTTGGAGATATATTTAAATATTAATAAGTATTAATCATTGGCACCTAATCTCTTGCATTCTCTCTCTCTCTCTCTTTCACATTTGTATTGATAAAAAAGGAACTCAATAAGAATATTAAAAAATATTTAACTTCAATTGTGTGACAAAGAATATAGGTCTGTATTCAAAAAATATTTATATCATTTTTTGTAAAAAAAAAATGTTTTAATATTACTTGATTTATTTATTCTTTAGATTTAGATTATTAATATTTATTTAGGATGTAATTTTTATGAATCAAGAACAAAAATTAGATTTTTTCAATTTTAAATAAAATAAACTATTATGTTATGATATTTTTGTTAGATTTTCTTCACAAAAGGGTGAAAATAATTTAATGAAGGCTAATTTTTATCTTAATCAATCCATATAAATGATAAAAATATACCTATGGATGGAATATATCACCCAAGTGTTTGTTTTGATTTTATTTCTTCTACTTAGAAGTTGCTAATTATAAAATAAAACCAGCAATTGTCATTGATCTTTAAACACAAAGTAATAAATTATAATAGTTTTTAAATTTTAAATTTTAGTCAAAGCACATATAATTTAGAATATTTTTTTTTTTTAATTTTAACATTACTAATAAAAACCTTCCACAAATATGTTTCAATTGTACAGCAGTGGTGTATTGGGGGGGGGGGGGGAACGCGGGGGAACGACGTTCCCTTACCTTTTTTCAGAACCAGAACGCGTTCTAGTTCTTTTTCATGACCCGACAACTCTCACTTAAATCTACTGTTAGAATTTCTTTTTTTGTGTTCGTAAATATTTTATATAGTAAGAATAAGAAAAAATAAAAAATAAAAACTGATATGGAAATAAAAATAGTTTGCTGAAAATAGGACTTTTTTTTGCTCCCACTATGCACTTGTACTTACTTCTTACACTCCTAAATATGGTAATTATAACATAAGTTTAATAAACTTTTTAAAATCACTATCCAAGTTAACCATTTCTCTAATTTCACACCGTAATCATGCCTCAACCACCGTCATCAGATTTGGCTCCTTGCGACTTTTTCCTATTCCCAAAACTGAAGAAATTTTTCCACAGAATAATATACCATATATTTATCGAAACCTTAAAAAGTTGTAATTTTCGGCTTATTTTTCTTTTTTTCTTAGTTAGATCCTCGATGAGAATTTCTATGTTCTTAACTGGATTTACATTTTATTCTCTGATAAATTAGTTCCTTATTATTTACTTATATATATAAATATATATTAATTCTTTTTAAATCTTTATTTTTTTTCAACGTGCTAAAATGTGTCACTGAATTCTTTTCATAATAAGAAGTAATTAAGGGGAAAGTGAAGTGTTTTGTCTGGATAGAGGTAATAGTGGCGCCAAAGCTCTTTCCCCTGATGTTTTTGAGCCACTACGCCCACCTTTCAACGACTATTCTACCTGCTAAAATGGGTGCCACTATTTGTCAGGCAGTTTATCAAAATAAATAAGTCTAGAGCAGGTGAAATTTAAGAAAAAAAAAGAAAACAAATTTAAATTATTAAAGTTGAAAAATTAAAGAATAATAATAAAAAAAAATAATATAATAAAATTAATCAATTCAAATAAATAATAATAATTAGAGGTGATTTTTATATATATATATTATATTATAATATATTTCAAGAGAAGTGTGAAAATTAATTAAAATTTAAATATTTCACAGGAAATTTGTATTATTTTAATTTTCTGTCTCTTTCTCTCTCTTTGTATATATATAGGTATAAATTTAATAATATTTAGGTATTATAATTTCTTAAAATCAGTTAATTTTTAAATGGATTTATAAATACAAAAAAGAATTGACATGTTTAATTTAACTAATAAATCATCATTATCATGATAGTTTTGTTTATATTTAATTTTTAAATTATTTTAAATAATAATAATAATAATAATAATAATAATAAATAATTAATGTAAGATTTTAATTATCTTTTTTTCAATATATTAAGTCCTATTTCAAGAGTTAAAATATCCACAACAAAATCTTTCCTCATAATTAGGCAAAAAAAAAATGATTTTATTTCTCTTTATTTGTTTTTAAAAAAATAAATTATTTAAATCAGTGGTTTCCATCCTTTCTGTACCGGCGCCCCCTTTTTCTAAAAAAAATTCTTGCGCCCCCTTAATTTTTGTATTACTCTAATTTCCTTTTTCAATAGTCTGAAAAAATATAACAACAGGGGTGACCCATGGTTCAGAGCATCGCAAAATCATCTGACCTTTTTTTCACACCAAATTTCACATGTGGAGATTTTTTTTAAGAACCATACTTAAAAAAAATTGAAAAAAATCGAAAAGAAAATTTTCAAAAGTTTGCGGGCACTTGAATTGCCTTCGCGGGCATTTGAAATTGGTTCTAATACCTTCGCGCCCCCCTTGCAACAGTCTTGCGCCCACCAAGGGGGAAACCGCTTATTTAAATGATCAGTTCAGAATTATTTTTTATTTTATTTTACTTTTTAAGCGTTTAAATTTATAATATATCTATAAATTCATTAAAATTACATTCTAATTTTTCTCATAACCTTTTTCAAACACCCATTTGAATGACACTGTATTCAATAGGTATTTTTTGATTCTAAATTTATTTTGAAAAGAAAATCAATTCTCAGATTTGTCTTAAATTTATTATAATACAGGGTGTTCCGAAATGAAAGAGCAGATTTCAATTTTGTATTGCAGACAAACTGCTCATTAATTTTGGGACATCCTGAATAATACTTTAAGTTTATGCAATAGGCATTCAGGTGAAATGTTATATATACTTCTTAAAAATAAAAATTCTTAAATAAGTTAAACATGGAGGAGGCCACATAGCTTTTTAATTTATATATATACACACACGAGGTCTGTTCAAAAGAAAAGATGAATTTTGAATTTTAAAATAAGGAATACCACACGTTTTCGTGAAGCAATACGACTCAAACTATCGGAATTGAGGAAAAACAAATCATGGATTGTGCATCACTATAATGCACCAGCTAATACATCATTGCTTGTTCGTGATTTTTTGGCCAAAAACAACACCATAATCATGCCTCAACCACCGTATTCACCAGATTTGACTCGTTGCGACTTTTTCCAATTCCCAAAATGGAAAAGACCAATGAAAGGAAAGCGTTTTGCCACAATTGATGTAATAAAGACGGAGTCGAAGAAGGAGCAGATGGCCATACTGAAAAGCGCATTTCAAAAGTGCTTCCACAATTGAAAGAAGCGTTGACATAAGTGCATTATATCTGAGAGGAATTAGTGGACAATATGGATATTGATGAATAAATAATTCAAAATTCACCTCTTTTGAACAGACCTCGCATATATCCTTAATAAATAGGAAATATTAAAATTACAATTACAAAAAAAAAAAACAATCTAATTTTTTTATATTCATTAAAAATAAAAAAAAAATTAAATATTTTGACCAGAAGAATATTGTAAAACAAAATTTATTATCTATTTATAATTTTATTCATTTATATTATTATATATTATTTTTTTGTTTAAAGATTATCCACCACCTCCACAAATTCCACAATTACCTGGGGTACACGTTGAACTTGCAAATATTGGATTATGGAGAAAATTCCATGAATCTGACACGGAAATGGTCATTACAAAATTAGGAAGGTAAGTTTATTTAAAATTTTTTCCTTTTTCTTTTTTTATTTATATCACACCTTTTTTCTTAATTATAATTTATATTCCTACTTTTAAATAACACAAAAGAAATTGATAACAAATAATCCCATGTATCGAAGGTGATTATTTAAACATTTTTACTATCTCGCCTATTGCAATCCCGAAAATTTTCGATGTCGAGATTTTGATGTTTTTATACGTTTTGAAGGTTCCTAAGTCATTTTTACTAAGGTTGAGAAAAATGTTTGTGCGTGTGTGTGTGTGTATGTATGTGTGTATGTATGTAGAAACTATTACTCTAAAACGGTTTTAGCTAGAATCTTGAAATTTGGTATACGGGCATTATTCAAAATTCATAGTTTTCTATCAACTTTTGAGAAATGTAGCTCAACCGGAAGTGGGTCATTACTTACAACGTTTTGATTTTTTTTTCCTCAAAAGTGAACGTAAAAATAAAGATATATGTTTGATAATTTTTCATATGATTAAAGATTGTCTAAAATTGCTATATATAGAATTTCAGCTGGATTGAATCGCTGAAAGTACCGGAATTAATTTTTTAACACTGCAAATCATGCGCCAACACGTGACGTGGTGCCTTCAATAAAGAGCCAAACATGCGCTGGTTTAATAAATATTATTTATTAATTTTAATTTATAATTTATAATTAATTAATATAATACACATGGTTAAAGTTGACTAATTAATTTAACTGGAATACCTAATATCGTATATAAATTAAATACTATACACTAGTATAAATAGTTCAATTAAAAATAGACAATTTTATTTTAATAATTAGATCTCAATATATATAAATGAATAAAAATTATATTAATAAACTACAATAGGAAAAAATAAATTACTTAATAATAATAATAATATTTACTAACTAGTTATTTATTATTAAATATTATGATAGTTGAATCCTACAACCAGAAAAAAAAAATTATATTCTGGGAAAGAAACTTTAATCCTAATCATCGTAGTGGGTAAACTATCTATTATTTCTTAGTTAATTAGTTAGTTCATCGAGCAGAAATTGAAAAGGTGTTGTTGCTTGCTATCCATTTATGCTAATTAAAAAATATTTTATTTAAACTAAAACATTTAATTAATATTATATGATCTCATTAATATTATTAATTAATTAAAATGCTAGTATTTAATTATTTAAATATTCTCAGTATTTTATTACGAATACATTACATAAATAATTAACATGTAAAAATTTAATCAATTTTTAAATTCCAGTGCTGAAACTGACGTTTTGCTCATATTTTATGCTGTTAGGGTTTCCTCCTTTATAATTATATGTATATTTACCTAAATATTTATTTTTTAAATAAGGACATAATATGTATATACCTACATAATCGATAATTATACTATGTAGATGAATTATATATAGTACCTGGTTCATCGAGCCGCCGTTCAAATAATTTAAAAGAACTTAAATTAAAAATAAAATAATCATAAAACATAGCGTCCTTAAACGTACTTATTAATGCACTGAAAGGAAGAAAAGTATGGCCTGTGGATATAACCTAATATATATTTCGTAGTTTGATTTTATTTATATTTATAATATTTTGTATTTAAAGAAGCTCTGTCTGGCGTAGTTGCTGACGTCATTGAAATTTACTATTTTAAATTAAGAAAAAACTAATAAACATTAGTTTTCCCAAGGCTGAAACCAATACAGATTATTTTTTATAAAAATTATCTATGGGGTGAATTTAAAAAAACATCCTTCTAGCGGTTTAATATATCAAAAATACAAATATCTATATCTATATATATATATATGCAATTTTTGCTATTATAATAAGATAAGATAAGATATTTGTAAGGATTAATTAGAAATGTTATTAGGTTAGGTAATTGACATTTTTGGAATGCTTTTTCTTTTTTTCCTTTTCGAAATTATTTAATATTCGTAGAAGTGGTCGTGGTTACTTTTAATATCTATCTAAGAAATTATCTTAAATAATTAACTCAACTCCTATCGCTAGAGGCTCATTCAAAAATGTTTATATATATATATATAAAAGCAGATGTCTAATTATTTGATAATTTTAAAAGGTGGAAATGTCTGCACCCAGCATTAAATATCGCTTAGTCTAATATATATCATTGAGATGGTTTTGATTGCTAGTTTGTCGAGGTGGTAGCGATCATTTTAATTCAATTTACAGGGAGCGGCACTTTTAACTCAAAGGATGCTCCTCCCTCAAAATGGAACTAGTGGAAGGTTTCTCCCGACCCTTATTTCATTCAACTTCTCCATCCTCTTTATTTTATTTGTATATATGTAATTATACTCTAATATAAATAGATTCATTTTCTGCCGTTGGTTTTTTTTTTTACTATCACGCCAGAGATAGTATTGCATTGAGATTTTGATATTTTTATACGTTTTGAAGGTTCCTAAATCATTTTCACTAAGTTTGAGAAAAATGTGTGTGTGTATGTATATAAACAAGATTACGCAAAAACGGTTTGAGCTAAAATCATGAAATTTAGTACATGGTCATTATTCAAAATTTGTAGTTTTCTATCAACTTTTGTGAAATGTAGCTCAATCGGAAGAGGGTCATTACCTACTACGTTTTCATTTTTTTTCCTCTATACTGACCGTAAAAATAAAGATATATGTTTGATAATTTCTCACATGATTAAAAATTGTATAAAACTGCTATATATAGAATGTCAGCTTGATTGAATCACTGAATGTACCAGAATTAATTTTTTAACACTGCAAATCTCGCGCCAACACGTGACGTGGTGCCTTCAACAAAGAGCCAAACATGCGCTGATTTAATAAATATTATTGATTAATTTTAATTTATAATTAATTAAATTTAATTTAAATATAATAATATATTATGCCATTTAATCCAATTCAAATTGCGAGATAATCAAGTGGAGACACTCCAGCTTATTAATATTTCAAATTTCATTTAAAAAAAAACAAAAAAAAATTACAATTTCTTCTTGAAGATAAATTGAAATGATTGAGCGATTATCATTTGTTTTAATCAAATCTATTTTGATATAATCTCAGACTTAAATAACACCTGTAATTTGAAAGGGAATGAACGATTTACTGGAAGAATAACCATCTACCTCTCAACTCTCTCACCCTTTTTTTTCTTAACTCAACATAAGCACATACTTTTCTTATCTTACATCTTCAAATTTTACCTGAATTTTGTTTGGCATTTGAATAATAATGATTTCTCATATATTCTTTTTTTCTATATTTCTATATACGAGGGTGGGGTGAAAAGTTTCCAGCCTGACCAAGAAAAACAATGTTTTTAAATTTTTCAACATAATCTCCATCAACACTGATACCTTTCTCATAACGGTGTTTTAATTAATTTAATTAATTATTTAATTAAATTTGATTTAATTTAATTTAAGTCTAATAAATATTTTTGAATCGACGCAAAAATTCGTTTGGATTACGCATACAGCGCCAAATTGTCGGTAGAAATGTTTTTCGAAGCAGTTTTTGGTCTAATTTTAGCAAACGCGGCACCCACGTTGCACACAGCTTTCCATATTCACATGGTTGTGCAAAATATTTCGCACATGTTCAGCTGACATCGTACAGGTCTCAGCTATCTTGAATGTTGAAAAATAAAGCAAAAAAAAATTTAAAAACATCGTTTTTCTTGATCAGGCCGAAAACTTTTCACCCCACCCTCGTATGTAGAAGTATAGAAAGAAAGAACATATTAGAAATCATTAAAAAAACAATTTAAAACAACTCCTTTACCATTTCATTTGTATAAAAAATCATATTTTAATTTTTATATAACCAAGAAATCATTTTTGTATTTAAAATATAGTAGTAATTAATAATGGAGTAATTAAACTAAAAACAAAAACAAAAATAATAGTGATTCTCAACCTTTTTTTACCGCGGCACACTTTTAACGGGTTAAAAATTTTGGCGGCACACGAAGAAAAAGATAAGTGTAAAAGTTATTTACTTATTTACCATATATTGACAAAAATTCTAATATAATAGCCTGATCGCAAAACATTATACTTTTTTTATTTTTTTTTTTTTGAACCATATTGAAAAAATTGAAAAAAAAGTCGGAAATGTTTAAGAGCCTCTTTACATTTGTACAATTTGGCGGCACATTTTGATAATCTCGCTGCACAGTAGTTGATTATCATTGTATTATAAGTAAGTTGTTAACCATCATTTAATTGAAATGAATACAATACCTGGATCAGTTTATAATTAATTTAGCTAACAAAATATATATCTATATTGTTTTGATAAATCTTTGTGCGAAATGTTATTGCTTTTCTTTCGCCCCATCTGAATGGTGGTTAGAGAGGTGAGGTGGCGTGACGGCGGCAACGATCACAGTCTGACGCGTAATTAGCAAACAGAGGGTGAACCGAAGCATGCATGCACCCGGATAAGGAAGACCCTCGCTAGAGCAAACCGCCCCGACCAAATAGATACACAATAGATGCACTAGACAAGGAGAGATTTTCTATCTCTTCTTTCTTTCCCTTCCCAGACTTTAGCATTTTGGGCGCCCTGTCACATGGCCAATGGCCACACACACTTGCACACATGCAGACACACAAGTTGCGCAAGTGCCTTTGATCTGGTGCCGTCGCCGCGGGCTACGTCATTAGTACGCAACGCTGAATCGTCTTAAGACAAGCTACCCAAAGAGACCGAACGAATTGTCAACAGACCCTCCCCCCCCTTCCACCCACCCTATACACATCTTGTAAAGAAATTAATAACCACCATGATTAATATAGGTATCAATTGATTGGCCATTTTGATTTTCTTTTTTTTTTCTTTAAAAATGTTTACAGAAGAATCATTCATTGGACCTCTGTCATTTAATTACACTTACACGAGGTCTTTTGTATTATTTTGAAAAGTATTTATTTATTCATTCATATCCATTTTGTCCCCTTCAAAGTAATTCCCCTCAGATATAATGCACTTATGCCAGCGCTTCTTCCAATCATCGAAGCACTTCTGAAATGCGCTTTTCGGTCATTCAGCTCGTTCTTAGATTCCGACTTTGTCTCATCAATTGTGTCAAAACGCTTTCGTTTCATTAGTCGATTCAGTTTTGGAAATAGGAAAAAGTCGCAGGGAGCCAAATCTGGTGAATACGGTGGTTGAGACATGATTACAGTGATGTTTTTGGACAAAAAATCACGAACAAGCAATGATATGTAAGCTGGTGCATTAAGGAGATGCACAATTCATGATTTCTTTTCCTCAATTCCGATCGTTTGAGCCGTATTGCTTCACGAAAACGTTACATAACTTCCTTGTAGTATTCCTTATTTTTTTTTAAGTAAAAAAATCGAAGAACACACAAAAACGTGACTAACTTTTTCAGTTGTGAAATACAAACTACTAATCCAAAATGTCTAATAATGTCAACATATGAGAAACATATGTGTACCAACATAACAAAAATTTTTTTTCGATAATCGAATGAACACAGCTCGAGAAAATTCAAAATTCACCTTTTCTTTTAAACCGACCTCATACATATTATCAATAAAAATAAACACATACAAAAAAACAAACAAAAACAAGTTCTAAAAAATCAATTTTTTTTTTCCAAAAGGTGTATCATGTATCCCTTTATTATTATTATTATTTTCCATTTTAATTAATGTTGTTCAAATGTGAGAAGTTTTGTCTCCACCAAAACATCGTTTAATATTTTTATTGATTGTAATTTTAACTAATTATAGGAAATCATGAACAAGTTTCAGATAATAAGTTTAATTATAAGTTATCGTTTTACTTTAATATATAAATTACTTAAAAAAAAATGGAACCTGAGGTTATTTATAAAATTAATTTCATGCCAATTGCACCCTTTCCCTCTCTTTTTCATTTTTTTTTATCATTTATTAGTTTGCTTATAATATAACTAATTTAATCCCAGTTTTTTTTTAACATTTTTAAAATATGAATTATTAGATTTATATTACTTCTTAGAAAATAATATATTAATTATTTTCATTTTGAAAATCAATTATAACTTTTATTTTTTAACTAATAAATTGAGTGATTGCCTGAAAGAAGATATTTGAATTAGTATGTATAGACAAACAAACAAAATTGAATATAATTATAAAAAAAATGTAACATTTTACAAATACCTATTATAATAGCTAAATAAAAATGCATCCCTCTACGTTCCCGCCGGCATGTACCACCGGTGGCTCATGCCTCCACAAATAAATAGACAAATTATGGAGCCGGCGGGAACGTGTTAATATTTGTTATTCAGTTGATTGCAATAATCTTGAAATTAATATAAATTTAAAATATTAATAATAAATCAAATTATTGATATGGATAACATATTTTTTAAAAAAAATAATTGCATTATAACAAGTTTTCAGTTTTATGTGCTTTATTATGCAAAAAAATCTTAATTAGCAATATAAATATAAATTTAATGAAAAGAAAAAAAAAACAGGTGAAAATAAAATTCCACCTATTTTAAAAAGAAAAGAATTTTATAATAATAAGTTAATTATATATGTGTACCTGGTTCACCGAGCCGCGACTCGGTACTTTAAAAAATTTTTCCTTATGAACTATGAATATTTAAGATTAAGATTATTATTTAAAATAAATAAACGAAAAAATATATGAAACAATTTCAAAAAAATTAAATGAACATAAATTAAATAAAAAAATAGTCCTTAAACTTACGTATTAATGCTCTAAAAGACAGAAAAGTATGGTCTGTGGATATAACATAATATATATTTTGTATTTAAGGAAGCGCTGCCAGTTTTTTTTTATTATTAAAATTCCTATTTTAAATTATGAAAAAACTAACGAAAGATGATTTTTTTCCTGAGGATGAAACCTACACAGATCGATTTTTCTTTATAAATATTATCTGTGGTGTGAATTTCAAAAAAATCCTTTAATTTAAAAAATACAAATATATAGGGTAAAGCATACAGTCGTTGGCCCCCTTAAGCAATTCCTAGCAGTTTTTAATGCATATCTGGGCAAATTGCGGAACAATCTGTGTCAAATTAGGTTTGCAGAACATAGATACTATCAGCATTTTGATGAATAAAAAAAAAATCATTTTCTCATGACATTTTCAATAAGGACTTTAAAAAAAAAATTCTAAAAAATACAGTTATTGGCCCCTATATATTCTATAGTGATTATACAACTATACAACAAACTATTACATAACCATAGTTAATAGCACAATTTTTAAAATAAAAATATCTTATTATTTGTGTTTTAGTCATAGGGGGCCAATGACTGCCTCGGGGCCAACGACTGTATACTTTACCCTATATATATACAATTTTTCCTAGTATAATAATAAAAGATTTTTTACAAATTTTTTAATTTTTTAATTTTAAAAAATGAAATTAATTAAATATTATTTCTACATTCATGAATGATAATTAAATAAATGCTTTAAAAAAAGTGTATCAAAAAAAGAAAATCTTTTGTGTGATGGAAACTTAATATGCCATATCCATTAAAATTGTTATATTAAGGTTTCTTTCTTTTCTTTACTCCCCCCCTCTCTCTCTTTTAGGTATAAATAGATACATTATTGTTAAATTTTTTTTTCTTTTACTATATGGAATTAAAATGATAATCTTTATTATAAATATAAAAATGGGGGTGGATGAGTGGGATGTTTAAGATTGTCGATTTTCTATATCTGAATAAGAGTGCATTGTGGGTTGTTTCACACCTGAGGGAAGGACAATGGACCCCCGGAGGTGTTGTGAGTGGGAGCCCCCCTGGGAACCCTATCTGTTTAATGCGAACCTGGGGGCAAAGGTTCCGTCGGGCGCCAATGAATAGCCTTCTGGCGGCGGATCGGTTTCAAGTGCCCTTAGGGTCTTAATGCGTGCAAGGCGCCCCCCTTATCTTCTTGCGGGGTTTGGCACGCTTTTAAAGCAAACCACCCCCCGAGCACACAGAAACATTCAAAACTAAAAGGTACCATCCACCAAGCAACATTTGCCTTCTCTCTCCATACACACACACACACACACACACACACGATGCTATATTATCTTTATATTGTGTATATTTATTTATATATAAAGCCTAAATCAACAATGTCGCATCACCGTATGGGTAATGCACAATTATTTTTTTATTTTTTTTTTTCATTTCTTATGAAATCTATAAAATCTTGTTTCATGTATAAACAAATAAATAAATTTAGTTTATAGAATCTGGAATCTTTTTAAAATTAATTAAAACTAAATATTAGTTTAAAAAAGTATGTTTATTAGCCAATTTTGGTTATACATAATTTTTTTTTTATCCCATAACATAACAAAAAGGGTTTATAATAATTTTTACAATCCACATATTATTGAAATAATTGTTTTTTTTATTTGATTTACTAACTAGGAAAAGGCTATATATAAAGAAGGGGGGGTCAAAACTAAATATTATAATAGTTAGGAATCATAGCTAGCCAACCAGAAGCAGGAAAACGGAAAAAGTTTAGAAATGAAACTCTCTAACTCAGTGGTTCTTAAACTGTGGTCCGCGGACCCCTGGGGGTCCGCGAAGCCTTTACTGGGGGTCCGCGGTCCTCGGAAAAAAATCATCGTAAAAATATATACATATATAAATATTTAAAGTTCATTGTTTAACTATATCCTCCTAGAGAATTACGGCTATAATTTAATACTATTAATAATACTATTTTATTTTATTAAATTGATAATTATGTCAATTAATTTTTTGTGAATAAATAAACATATATAAAAAACTATATATAAAATTTGAATTTTCATCCATTCATTCATTTAAAATCATTTTTCGATTGTTCCTTTAAAATAACCCCTCTTAGGGGCTCGGAAGGGGAGGCATATAAGGGAATTTTCTTTCACTTTGTTATTGGGGAAAACCAGGGGAGGGGACAGTCTTACCCGGAAAAACCCAAATTGTCAGCGTCCACTCTGGGGTTTTAAACAGTTTTAAAGCAAATGTTAATTATAAGTTCATTTCTCAACGAGTTGTATCTTTAAATTATTTTTATTAATTTAATTAATTATAATTAAATTATAGCTAATAATAGTTTATTATAGCTAATAATTTTTTTTAATTTTTAGTGTAATTTGCATGATCATTATTTTATAAAAACACTAAACACATTTTGCAATTTCCCTGAAAGGCTGTTTTTGAGAGTAAGTATAAGTTAGTTTTATGAATAAAAAATATTTATTTTAATAATATTTTAGAATCAAATTACGAAATTAATAATATTTTAGAATCAAATTACGAAATATATTTATTATATAAATTAATATTCATTTAAAATGATATTAAATCATTTATTTAAAATGATTTAAAACATTTATTAAAATGATTTAAAACATTCATTTAAAATGATATTAAAACATTCATTTAAAATCATATTAAAACATAGCTAGTAAATAATAATTCGTTATATTTATATTATATTTATATTATATTTATATTATTGTAGTTCAATGTTAATAAATTACTCCATAAAATGGATCGTTGGCTACAAACTGGTTCAACACAGAAACGGAAAGAATCAGATGATGAGGCATCAACAGCAAACTCTACCAAGAAACGCAAAACTAGAAAATATTCGGATGATTATTTATCATTTGGATTTACTTATATTTGCAACAATGATGTGGAAAGACCAGTCTGCGTTCTATGTCAGGAAAGTTTATCCAATGAAAGTATGAAACCTGCTAATCTCAGACGTCATTTACAAACAAAGCACAGCGAGCATGTTAGTAAGTCTATCGAATTTTTTAAAATGAAAAAAGAAGAACTTAATTCAAGTCAGAAATTGATGGTAAAGACGGGATCTGGTGGTATGAGTAAGAAAGCAGTAATGGCATCATATGAAGTAGCTCTACTTATTGCTAAAGCAGGAAAGCCGCATAATATAGCAGAGCAATTAATTCTTCCTGCTACAAAAGTAATTACAAATATAATGTTAGGAACTAAAGCAGCAAACGATATAAATTTGATTTCATTATCAAATGATACGGTTAAGAATAGGATTGAAGACATGTCATGTAATATAAAAGAAGAATTAATATCGAGAGTGCGCAAAAGTCACTATTACTCATTACAATTGGATGAAAGTACTGATGTCACTAATAATGCCAATTTGTTAGCTTTCATTAGATATGAGTTTGAAAATCAAATACAAGAAGATGTATTGTTTTGTGATTCACTACCTTCACGAACGACAGCTAATGACATATTTAACAGTTTGAATAATTTTATAACCGAAAATGAAATAGAGTGGCCAAAATGTGTTGGAATTTGCACTGATGGTGCTCGTGCAATGTCAGGTACAAGAACTGGATTGATTGCTCTTATTAAAAATGTTGCGCCTCAGGTTGTTTGGAATCATTGCTGCATTCACAGAGAATCATTAGCAGCCAAAAATATGTCACCAGATTTGAAAAGAACATTAGACGAAGTAGTTAAAATTGTCAATTTCATTAAGGCTCGTCCACTTAATTCCAGAGTTTTTAAAATTTTGTGTGAGGAAATGGGTAGTCAACATACACATTTATTATTACATACAGATGTACGTTGGTTGTCCCGCGGGAAAGTACTCATTCGCCTTTTTGAGCTTCGAGATGAAATACGATTGTTTTTAATAGATGCGCATTTTGAACTGACCGAATGTTTCAATGATTTTATCTGGTTAGCTAAGGTGGCTTACTTGACTGATATTTTTACAAAATTGAACGAACTTAATTTGAGCCTGCAAGGTACTGTTGTAAATATATTTAAAGTTGAAGATAAAATAGAAGCAATGATTAAAAAAATCGACTTGTGGTCGAAACGCATCCAGAACGGTGTATATGAGTCTTTTCCAACTCTCAATGATTTCATAGAAAGCTCCAGTGAAAAATTGCTTAATCAAACGCGTCAATTATTTGTTGAACATTTAATTACTTTGAAAAGCAACTTCAGGAAGTATTTTTCTACTCCTGATCCTTGCAATAACTGGATCAGAGATCCATTTAATATGGAAATTACAAATACTAAACATTTATCTGCACCTGAACAAGATATTCTCGTGGAATTATCATGTGATACAACTTATAAACTAAAATTTAACAAAACTGAATTGAGCAACTTTTGGTTACTTCTCAGGTCAGATTATCCTGCGCTTGCAAATAAAGCACTTCAACACTTGATTCCATTCTGCACAACATATTTATGCGAACAAGCTTTTTCGGTACTATTTTATATTAAGTCTAAATATAGAAACAAATTAAATGTAAAGCCGGATCTTAGATTAAAAGTTTCCAATATTAAGCCAGATATTGAGATTCTTGTTTCAAGAAAACAACTGCATACATCTCATTAAATATGTAAGTTATATTTAATGAGATAGATGCAGTTATTTTTTAAAATATTTCTTATTTAATATTTTCTGAAAAAAATTATAAAATATTTATATGAATTTAATGTAAGTACCCATTATAATTTGTGAGATTTGTTGCTATGACAATGTTTGTATTTTCTTTCTTCAATATTATAATTTCTAATAAAATGTGTTCTACAATATGCAAAAAAATCGTTATTCACCAATCACTGTTAGAAATATTCATCATATATCCTTGTCCTTATGAGATCGTAAGCCAGAAATTAATTAATAAAATGACGTAAAGTACCTAAAGTTGTGATGGGGGTCCGTCAAAAAAAATTTTTTCAAGTGGGGGTCCGTGGAGTACATAAGTTTAAGAACCTATGCTCTAACTCTTTCTTCAACCAATGCGTCGACGTTTCATTTATGGCGCCCCTATATTCGTAAAATTTATTACATTCATAAACAAAATGCCGCCCTTCAGATTTTCCGCCACGGACAAATACCCGTTTTGCCGCCTTTTATAGAGGAGCCTGGTATCAGGACCGTTAACAAGTCTTTGGATTTGATATTTTTCTCATATGGAGAGCTTGCTAACTGCACGCTGTGACTCCTATTATACATTTTCTTATCAGCCAATATCTTTATAAAAGTTAAAACTATAAAAAAAAATATTTGAATGATGATATTTAATGGATATTCGATTTTAAAAAATTTATAAAATTCTTAACTATTACTTATATATAATAATTAAATAAATACTTATGTATCTTTGATTTCTTATAATTATGTATTAATACTTTGATACAAAATATACATTAAAAAAGGGATAATGGGTTTGGAAGCTTATCAAAAAGCATTTCCGTTACTTTTTCATTTAATGAATAGAATTATCTAACGGGAATATTATGCAATATATATATATATAATATTATAATTTGTTTATTATTTGAACAAATATTTATTTATTTATTTGAACAATTATTCTATCTATAGAATGTTTTGTTAAAATATTCCCATATATATAAATACTAAATATTGAATTCATTAGTTGAATACATTTAAATGTTTATATGGTGAATGTCTTTATCAAATATATAGATTATATATAGAAAAAAGAGTCAATAGTGATTAGAATAACAGCAGAATTTCTTGCAAAAGTCATATTCTATTTAACTTTCAATATATATATATATATATAAAATTTCATATGTATGTACGTATGTATGTATGTATGAAATGACTGTAACATTATGAAGTTTGCTAAAAATTTAGAATTTTACAATTTACAATTTTTATAGAATTAAATTTTGTTTTGTTATTATTAAATATTGAAAAAAAAATTAAAAAAAAATATTACGACAATTTGAATAAAGTTATTGATTTTATATTTAAACGTTGTGTTGTTTTGTAAGTATTTGAAACAAAATTTCCTATAAATTATTATTATTAATCAATCTCGTGCAGCTAGAAGTCGCCTGTCCCTCTAAGAAGAGTTTTATACCGCCGGTAGCATATGATGCCGGGAACGGCTGTGGCGGTGATTAGTATCAGAATCGCCGTGGAAATTAATTAATTTATTTGACTCTTTTAAGCAAATTATATAAATATATAATTTAATTATAATCAATTTATATAAATATAAAGAATCTTTGTTGTAAATTCTGAATATTAATTTGTTTTCTTGTTAATAAATAAATTATCATTAACTAATCCTTCTGATGTCATATATTTTTATCCAAGATCTTAATACTTTTTTTTAAATATATGCATGGATAAATTTAATAAAATAAAATTTTGATTCAATTAAAATCAACAAAAGGCTACTATATAGGATATATTGTTTTGTGTTTAATTCAGTAGTGGTTATGGAAGGCGGGCGGGAGCTGGAGATTCTTCCCTGAGGAACATGGCCTTTTTGGCGAATCATGTTGTTGTATGGCAAGTGATCCTGAGTAGGTCTGATCAGAACCACGTGTCGTTGTCTCTTGGCGCCAGGGTCAGCCCGGCGGCGCCAGACCCTTTTTCCATTTTGAGGGGTGAGCTGGCGGCGGCGACATTTGCCACGCGTGACATCCCAGTAACGAAAACAACCCCCACATCAGAAAAGCATGTAACATACTTGGAGCTTATCGGCATTCGTTTTTAAAAATGGTGCACAAATAAAATTCACTCCCTGTGAAATTGTTTCTGATACCCTTTACAAAAAAAAAAAAAAAATAAAAAAAAAAATAGATAAAAAGAAAGATATAAAAGAACAAGTTCAAAATAACACTGGGTCAGACAATAATAGAAATATGCAACAAGGGAGGGAATTGCAAAAAGAGATAAATGGATAGATAGGTATCATTTTCGTGTGAAATTATTTTTCCTAAAGAAAGATGCGACTCACTATTATTTATTTTCTTTTCTTTATTAATTATACAATTTCGAGAAGATCATATTTATTCTAAATTATTCTACTTATAAATATCATAGGTTAAGTTATTCAATGTGTCAAAGTGAATAACATTTGGTATGTTATTCTTAATTAAGATAGTATTTTGTATTTAAAAAAAAAATAAAGTGTTTATAATGAAATGAACAACAAACGAACTTGGATATAATTGTAGTTAAATGTTCTAATTATTTTGATTTGTTTACTTTTCATTTTATTTTATTTTAGAATAAATTAGTTGTCGTTTATAAGTCATATTATTTGGGATTACCAAGTATTATTACCGACCGACGATAGTAAGGGAGGTATTGTTTTCACCCCAAATTTCACATGTGGAGATTTTTACATATCTCCACGAATCATGCATTTTCTTAACAGAAAAAAGTATTTTTAGCATCATGTCTATCCGTCCGTCCGTCCGTATAGATGTGTACAGCCTGAACGGCTCAACGGATTTTGATGAAATTTGGTATATTTACTTAATGCATCAGTGGGATGAATTGATCAACTTTTGGTGCAAATCCGGAAACTGGAAGTGGTAGTATTAGCGATCGAGAAAGGGAAGGGTTATTTTCAAACCAAATTTCACATGAGGAGATTTTTACATATCATCACGAATCATTCACTTTGCATTGGTTTTATACTCGAGAAAAATCATCTTTATTAGTTTTTTTCTTAATTTAAAATTATATGACGTCATCCAGCCATTCATGACGTCACAGCCTGGTCTTACATATATATTATAAATAAAATAAAATTAAAATTATTTGAAATTGTTTCTGTACCTGGAAATTAATTTATTTCAAACTGTCGGTCGGTTCGGACCTGGCCACAGGTCAACTTATTTAATTTGGTGTTAGAATAACTTTTTAACCAGTATTTGATTAACCTAAAAATATAATGGAATATTAGTTAAAAAGTTATTCAAAATTCCATTATTACATATACATATATAAAATTTAAATTATTAATTTTGTCTTTTTCTTCTAAATATATATATATATATATATAGGGGTGTTTTTCTTAGAACACATAACTCTTAATTAGGTTTCTCATGGAGTCATGAATCAAAATATTTTAAAATGTTCTTTCTTATTTGACGCCTTAGTTAAAAAAAGATCTACATATCTAATTATTTCCAATCTAACACTAATAAATTTCGTTAAACATTTTCAGGCAGCAATACGTGTAAGGAAAAAAAATTCAGATGTTTTTTTTAGACATTTTCTTGTCATGTTTGTTTTTGAAAACCATCACCACCACCTCCCTTAACAACTGGCGCCAACCAATGATTAATAGATGAAAAATGTTTTCTTACTAAAAGAAAAGAAAAGAGAGAAAAAATGATTTAAAAGGTGCAACTTTGCTGAGACAAAATGATTGTTTTATAAAAATGCCAAATTTCATAGTATTTTTTAATTGATTTAAAAAAAATAGGACAGAAAATAATTTAATTCAACTATTAGAAAAAAATAAATAAATAATATTTATTATAATTTTTTTTGCTCTCGATATTGGTATCTGATGGTTGAAGATACTATTTTTTAATTCTTATTTATCTCATTCTGACATTGACAATTTAAAATTACCTTTTTAACAAAAAGTTATCTTTCTATTGCATAATTTATTTCTAATAACTATACAATAATTTAATTGAATATTATTCTATTTAATATGTATATATATATATTATTAAATTAAGGCGCCACAGGGTGAGGAGTTAGCATCGCTGCCTCAAATTCTCGTGGTCCTGGGTTCAAGTCCCGGGCCTGGCAAGGGAATTTCTCTAGCTGGGGTATATGGGACGGAGTCAATCCAACCTCTGGAATCAAAATTGGGGAAGCTACTTGATAGTGCCTCCGATCAAGAAAATCAAGGCAAAAGTTGATAAGACCCGTTCTACTGATCATAGGACGCCTAATTGATATAACCGACTTGATAGACGTACAAAGTCAGATTTTTTTTTTTTATTATTAATTTTGAATACAAAGTTTTTTGTGTGTGTGTGTGGCCTATGCTTACCAATTTTTCCCACCGCATCTATATCCAATTTTCTTATATATGTGTGTGTGTTTGTGAGTTTTTAAATTGTATACATGACTTCGCTCGCATTGATATTATAATTCTATGTTCTGAGATCTGAGATCTTGTGCATTCCTTAGAGATTTTCATCTTAAATTTATTTTAAACATAAACGAAAATCTAGAAATGGGATTAACTATAGGTACTACATTTTACTTAAATAATTTTTTCCAAAAAGATAATAAATATTGGAAAATATCTTTAGATTATATAGAAACTGTAACATTCACTTCTTTTTTAATGAAACCAAAACATTTCTAATTTCATTTTAGAATTTAATTTATGAAAATTCATATCTTCCAATGCATTTAATCCCATATGATAATATTTAAAAAAAAGCTGGAGTATCTCCACTCGACTATCTCGCAAATTTGAATTGGATTAACATTTATTATATTTAAATTAAATTAATTATAAATTATAAATTAAAATGAATAAATAATATTTATTGAACCAGTGCATGTTTGACTCTTTGTTGATGGCACCACGTCTCGTGTTGGCGCGTGAGATTTGCAGTGTTAAAAAATTAAATGTGGTACTTTCAGCGATTCAATCAAGCTGAAATTCTATATAAAGCAGTTTTATACAATTATTAATCATGTGAAAAATTATCAAACATATATCTTTATTTTTACGGTCACTTTAGAGGAAAAAAAATCAAAACGTTGTAGGTAATGACTCTCTTCCGGTTGAGCTACATTTCTCAAAAGGTGATAGAAGACTACGAATTTTGAATAATGCCCAAAATTTCATGATTCTAGCTCAAACCGTTTTTGCGTAATCTGGTCTACATACATACATACATACATACACATACAGACATTTTTCTCAACCTTAGTGAAAATGATTTAGGAACCTTCAAAACGTATAAAAATATCAAAATCTCAACATTCGTGATCGCAATACTATCTCTGGCGAGATAGCAAGAAACGTGACAAATTTGTTACAAAATTTCTTAACAGAAAACCGATTCATATTTTCTTTTGTTAAAAAAATATTATATATATATATATATATTATCGTCATTAAATATCTATACATATAGTTACATACGATATAAGTGACAAAAGGTTCACCAATCCTAGAAATAAACTTTTGTATTATCTTGACAGTTGAACTTAACAACACCTCTTAAGGATTATATATAAAAAAAAAACAATTATAGTAAGTGGAGTTTCCCTTTTAAAAATGAAAAAAGTTAACTGTACTTTTGCCCTTTTACGATATCAGTGCCCATTTTTATCATAGGACGTAATCAAAAGTGTTATTGTAATGAATTGTTTTTACTTTACTTTACTACTTTCATTCCATTATAGACAGACATTTAAATGACAGTCATTCAAAAATTTTTATGCAATTTCTTATATGATCAAAATCTAAAATCAAAATTATAAAAATATTATAATAGAAAAAAGGACAGATAATTCTTTATCAATCAATCTAAATATGCCTGAAGATGTGTAGGAATCATGATTATGGAAAAAAAATATTTACACAAATTAATAATCAAAAGAGTGCAAAGAATATATTTATTTATATTCTTTGATAATTATGTTAATCTTATTTTGTTTACGATATAATTATAAGTGAATATAAGTTGTATTCAATAAATTAATCTCAATATCATATTATTTTAATTATACGAAATATTATATTTATCTTATGACTTATGATAAATTAGAGTTGTCCAAATTAAAGCCCATCAATTGATTTTACATGATAACATACATATTTTTTTAGAAATAAAATGCATTATTACAAGTTTTCATTTTTGAGTGCTTTATTATGCAAAAAAATGTTAATTAGCAATATAAACATAAATTTAATGAAAAGAGAGAGAGAAAAAAAAAACTGGTGTAAATAAAAGTACACCTATTCCTAAACTTATACTTTGCCTGGTTTTTGCATGCAAAGATATCGGTTTTGCGCCTGCAGCGCCTCTTAGCGGTGAAACAATGAGACATCATATTAAAAAAAAAATTGGTTTCAGACATTTCTAAGGAGTTGGGGGCCTGCTTTCAAGTGGTCGTTTCCCAATCGGTCTCCCTCCACCAATATATTTTTCGCCATTCTTTTCTCTCCCATTCTAGCCACGTGTCTTGCCCATTGCAACCTTCTCGATTTTATAACTCTCACAATGTCTGGAAAACACCTATTCCTATATCTATTTTTATTTTTATAATGAAAAATTTATTTTATTTATGAAATGAGAGAGAGAGAGAGAAAAATAAGTTGACCTGTGGCCAGGTCCGAACCGACCGACGGTTTGAAATAAATTAATTTCCAGCTACAGAAACAATTTCAAATAATTTTCATATATCTATTAATGTAATAAAAAACAGATATGGATACATAAATAATAAATATAAACATTTTTAATTTTATTTTATTTATAATATATATGCAAGACCAGGCTGTGACGTCATGCATGGCTGGATGACGTCATATAATTTTAAATCAAGAAAAAACTAATAAATATGATTTTTTTCGAGGATAAAACCAATACAAAATGCATGATTCGTGGTGATATATAAAAAAATCCCCTTTGGTGTGAAAATAACCCTTTCCTTCCTATCGTCGATCGCTAATACTACCACTTCCGGTTTCCGGAATTGCACCAAAAGTTGATCAATTCATCCCACTGATGCATTAAGTAAATATACCAAATTTCATCAAAATCGGTTGAGCCGTTCAGGCTGTACACATCTATACGGACGGACTGACGGACGGACGGACAGACGGACAGACATCATGCTAAAAATACTTTTTTCTGTTAAGAAAATGCATGATTCGTGGAGATATGTAAAAATCTCCACATGTGAAATTTGGTGTGAAAACAATACCTCCCTTACTATCGTCGGTCGGTAAAAAGAAAAGAAAAAATTCTATAATAATATAAGTTCATTAAATTATAAAATATTAAGTGTCTTTTGTTGAAAATAATTTGATGTGTTTCGAAACATTAATTTTTCACAATAATTTAATACGATATAATTTATATATGTATTGAGTATTTATTTTTAATATCAAGGGAATATTTTTTGAAAAATAATGTTTATCAAAAGTGATAAAAAACAATTTTTTTATAAATAATTTTATTTGATTTATTTGATTAATATATAACAAAAGACATATTTATACTATAAATTAATCATATTTGTTTAGTTTTAGAGTAGGGTAAAGAATACAGTCGTTGGCCCCGAGGCAGTCATTGGCCCCCTATCACTAAAACACAAATATTGGTTATGTAATCGTTTGTTGTATGGTTGTATACTCACTATAGAATACATAAGCCAATAACTATATTTTTAGGATTTTTGCGTCCTTATTGAAAATGTCATGAGAAGGGAGCCAACGACTGTATATTTTTTTTATTCATCAAAATGCTGATAGTATCTATGTTCTGTAAACCTAATTTGACACAGATTGTTCCGCAATTTGCCCAGATATGCATTAAAAACTGCTAGGAATTGCTTAAGGCCAACGACTAACTATTTGAAATTTAAATCTAAATATCATAATGAAATTTTTCAGTTGGCATAAGTATTCGTATTCATGACACCCACCGAAACTTGCAATCTGGACTTATACCTGCTAAATGTTTGAACACTTCTGACTTTAGCATTTATATGGAAACATAATTTTTACTATCTCGCCAGATATAGTATTGCGATCACGATAATTTTCGATGTTGATATTTTGATGTTTTTATACGTTTTGAAGGTTACTGAATCATTTTCAATAAGGTTGAGAAAAATGTCTGTCTATGTGTGTGTGTGTATGTAATCAAGATTATGCAAAAACGGTTTGAGCTAGAATTATGAAATTTGGTACATGGGCATTATTCAAAATTCGTAGTTTTCTATCAACTTTTGAGAAATGTAGCTCAACCGGAAGAGGGTCATTACCTACAACGTTTTGATTTGTTTTCTTCTAAAGTGACCGTAAAAATAAAGAGATATGTTTGATAGTTTTTCATATGATTAAAGATTGTATAAAACTGCTATATATAGAATTTCAGCTTGGTTGAATCGCTGAAAGTACCAGAATTAATTTTTTAACACTGCAAATCTCACGCGCCAACTCATGACGTGGTGCCATCACCAAAGAGCCAAACATGCGCTGGTTTAATAAATATTATCTATTAATTTTAATTTATAATTTATAATTAATTAAATTTAATTTAAATATAATATATTATGTTATCGAATCTAATTCAAATTGCGAGATAGTCGAGTGGAGACACTCCAGCTAATTTTTTTTATAATATGATGTAATTAAAATATTTAAGTAATTACAAAGAAATTATATTAAATTGAAACAACAACAATTTCTTTATTTTCTTTTTTTTTAAGCTTTTTTTTTTTTAATTGAGACTCAACTTGACAGAGTCACATTCACATTTTCACATTTTCGAACATATATACACAGTTGCTAATGCATATACCTGTTACAATGACAACAAACCAGACAACAACAGAGAGAATTGTCCAGAAATGATACTAATTTGACATATGCACTTGAAAAGAGAGGAAGAAGCCGTTGAGAGCGGGTGCCGGTCAGTCGGAAACACTGTTTTTCGTGGCTCCACTGTCGAGGAGGAAATGCCGAAAAGCAATTAGCCGCCGGCGCCAGGCTCCAAGGCCCAAACCTAATGGGCCCCAGGGCCAGGATGGCGCCCCCCTTAATGAGTCCTCTCATGATTAAAAAGATAGCGAGTATGAATTTACAATCAGTGTCCGGCAGGACGTTCCAAGTTCTCAAAGAGTTTTCTTGCATTCGATTTTTTAATGATATTTTACTCATATATATAAATATATGCATATATTCATACACCTATGAATAATACTGTTGATAATATTAATTATATAAGAGCAATTAAATATTATTAATCACATAAGAAAATATAATTTATACAATTTATAAATGTATATTGAAGGAAATACAAAAATGATTAAATTAATTAATTCAATTCAATTATTTACATTTTAAGCATTGAGAGAAAAAGAGAGAGATGGGGGGGGGTCGATTAATAGAGTAGATCATTAAATTATTAAAGGTTTGCTGGCTGTTTTTATTTATAAGTGAATTTTGTAAATAAAACCACATATTGATATTTTCAACGAACTTTTAATTCGTTTATAAATTCTATGTCTGGGTGTCTGTCACCAAAAATTTTCGATTTTTTAAATTTTGATTTTTGATTCGGGTAGAGCTTAAAAAAGTGTAATTGTAAAATGTTCTTGGTTTTTTAAAATTCGGTTGGGAACATGGTCAAATCGGCGGTCCAAGTTGAAAATTTCCCATATTTTCAGCGCATAATTATAATTATAAATTATATAAATTATATTAATTCTCACAATATATTAAGATCATATTAATTGGAATTATTATTTTTGTGATTATTTTTATTATTATTTTTATTATTTATTATTATTATTTTTATGATAAATATGAATAAAAGTTCGTTGATAGTAATGCTTCCTAGCATTGCCAGATGTTTTATTGAAAATTTATTTTAAAATAAGTTGACCTGTGGCCAGGTCCGAACCGACCGACGGTTTGAAATAAATTAATTTCCAGCTACAGAAACAATTTCAAATAATTTTAATATATCTATTAATGTAATAAAAAACAGATATGGATACATAAATAATAAATATAAACATTTTTAATTGTATTTTATTTATAATATATATGCAAGACCAGGCTGTGACGTCATGAATGGCTGGATGACGTCATATAATTTTAAATCAAGAAAAAACTAATAAATATGATTTTTCTCGAGGATAAAACCAATACAAAGTGCATGATTCGTGGTGATATATAAAAAAATCTCCTTTGGTGTGAAAATAACCCTTTCCTTCCTATCGTCGATCGCTAATACTACCACTTCCGGTTTCCGGAATTGCACCAAAAATTGATCAATTCATCCCACTGATGCATTAAGTAAATATACTAAATTTCATCAAAATCGGTTGAGCCGTTCAGGCTGTACACATCTATACGGACAGACGGACGGACAGACATCATGCTAAAAATACTTTTTTCTGTTTAGAAAATGCATGTTTCGTGGAGATATGTAAAAATCTCCACATGTGAAATTTGGTGTGAAAACAATACCTCCCTTACTATCGTCGGTCGGTAAAAATACAAAAAAAACACAATATTTTTTGTATATTTTGTATTACAGTATTTTTTGTATTTTTTTGAATAAATTTACAATAAAAAATATCAATGTGTAGTTTTATTTACAAAATTTCCTTATAGAGTAGATCATAATATTTAAAATTTGATTTTCATTTTATTTTCTTTCTACCATAATATAATAATTTTAATTTTTAAAATAATCTATTATGTATTTTTTTATTTATGCATTCTATTTATCTATCTAACTGAATCTCTACGGGACTCGAAAGTTCTTGTCTGCAGCAATCACATTTCTTCCCTATCCTGAGCCACTTCCATCTAACTCTTATGTACTCCAATCTCTATCCTTCCTTCATTGCCTGTCGCTTTCCAATCAATCAGATTCTCCACCAATATATTTTTCACCATTCTTTCCTCTCCCATTCTTGCCACACACACACACACACACGTGCAGTCTCCTTATATAATGATAACAAATCGATTGCAGTTATTTATTCATTATGTATAATATTTTTTTTTTCTATTATTTTTTAGGAGAATGTTTCCTCATTTGAAAGTGCGAATCTCAGGATTAAATCCAGATGAACTTTATTATATTTATTTAGAGTTGGAAATTAATTCTGCACATCGATACAGGTAATTTTTTTTCATTAAATTTCATTAAATTATAATGTTAAAATTTATATAATTATTTAACAAAATTGAATTTAAAATTAACATAATAAATTTTTTAATTAGATTCTCTGGATCTAAATGGACAACAGCAGGCAGAGCAGAGCCTCAACCACCGTATAGTGCTAGAACATATATGCATCCTGATAGTCCAGCAAAAGGATCTCATTGGATGCAAAAAATTGTCAGTTTTCAAAGAGCTAAACTGACAAATAGTGGAATGGGTGACACTCCTCATGTAATTAGTTATTAATAACTTTATTTAATTAATTGAATAAATCTTTTATTTATTTAAAGATTTATTTATTTCTTTAATAAAATTAATGCAAAAATAAGATAATCGTGCTTTATATGTAATTAATACATTAGAATTAATAAAAATATTTATAATAATCAGTAGAACGGGTCCTATCAACCTTTACCTTGATTTTTTTGATCGGAGGCGCTATCAAGTAGCTTTTCCCTAATGTTGTTGTAATCTTTTAATGATTTTAATCATAAAAATAATTTTAATTCGATTATCATTTATATTCTTTTATTTTAATACGAGTATTTAAGAAAAATTCAGGCTTGTCTAAATTTATGCAACCGTCTAAACAGAAGAGCTTAATTAGTTATATAAAATTCAGGCGTTCTTAATTACAACTCAAATACAAAAATTGAATAAAATAGAATTGTTTATTTTTAAATTTTAGATTATACTTTCATCTATGCATAAATATATTCCTCGAGTGGTTGTTGCTAAAGTGGACAGATCACATGGATTATCTTGGGCACGTTCAAGTTTTACTTTTCCTGAAACATCTTTTATTGCTGTCACAGCTTATCAGGTATAAAAATAAATGAATTCATCATTAGTTATTTTTTATTTTATTTTTTATTTTCATTTAAAAAATATTAATTATTTACATTTAATTAATTCTAATAGTTATTAAAAAAATTTGTTTTATAATTGTACCTATATACATATTTTTGTTAATTTTTTTTTGAATTTATTTATACATTTTTGAAATAAATAAATAAATTATCCTTTTCTTTAAACTTATATTTGTACTTAAATATTAATGAAAGTTATTTTTTTTTAATATTTATCACGTTTAATTTTTATTTTTTAGAATTCTGAAATTACTAAATTGAAAATTGATAATAATCCATTTGCCAAAGGATTTCGTGAAAATGGATTGGGAAGATCTAAAAGAAAATCTCAAACACCAAATGGTGAATATTTTAATTAAATGATTTTTTTTTATTTAACAACTATATTATTAATCAACAACAGCATTAGATGTAGGTTCTGGATGATAATAAAGTTAAAAAAGCAATGAGTTTTCATAAATCAGTTTTTAATACAGTCAACGCTCTATATAAGCAACCTCTATACAAGCAACTTTTTCAGTTCAACTGTTCTGTATAAACAACTTATTTTTTTTAAAACTAAATATTTGTGTTGACAGCTGTTCACAACAACATAACCTCAAATTGTAAAAATTTTTGTTGTTTTGGAATATGCTTGTGATTTGTGCTACCAGTATTGAAGTTAAAATTTGTTAATATAGAATAGTTATTTATCTTTATTCTGACATAGTTTAGTTAGTAAAAGAAATAAGGTAAAATATTTTCCAAACGGTAAGCATTTTTATACTCCTTTTTCCCAAGAAGAAACTTTTTTATTGAAATTGGTTCAAATGAGTTGCTTATATAGAGCATTCAATGTATTAGTCAATTATACTTGAATATACATAATTTTGGAAATAGAAACAGTAAATAGTATTCTTGTTTTAAATTTAGATTTCTACTAAATTTTTATATTATTATAATGTTTCTTTATTTTAAATTATTTTGAGTTTTAAGAATGTTCACAACACATACATTATCGTACATTTATATTCTAATACCTTAATTAGTTAATTTTTTTATTTTATTTTTAGAATCAGAAGAAAAGCGACAAAATACCGAGCCTTGCTTAAATAGTTTATTAAGTGATTCTGATTCTTGTGATTCACCAAAACCTTCCTCTTTTATTTATAATTATCCAACATCTCAATCGGTAGCTCCATGTAAATCGATACCCTTCCCCTCATATCTTCCTAGGTAAATATCTTTTATTTTTTTTTCTAATTATTTCTATTATAATTTATATAATTAATTAATTTTAATTTTTAATGACAATAAAATTTATTTTTTTTTAATTTGTTTTTATTTTTTTCTAGTCAATCAATGTCATTGCAGTGGTGGAATGGCGCATATCCTCAAGAATATGCTTTACCTCATCAAACATGGATGTCGAATTTCTATCTTGGTCCTCCACCGCCGTTACCTGCATTGATTCCACCACCAATACAACCATTATCATATTATTCTAATTCATTATCACCATCATCGATGTCATCTATATCACCTAGTCCTGAAAAACAAACAGTAGTTCATCAAATTCATAGGCCCTGGCTTGATTCAGCACCAAAAATTAACATCAACAAAACAGCACCAAAACCAACATCAACAACAGCAATGGATTTAACAATAAAACAAAATCAATATACATCTACTAGTTAACAAATGGTCTATTATTATTTTCATTTTAAGATAAAAACAAAAGCATTCTTATATATTTTCTATCCTATTTTAAATCTATATGTACATATTTATTAATATATAATTTAATTACAAATACAATATATTATATCATTAAATATATATTATATATAAATAATTCAATCTTTAATAAAATCAAATATGCGGTGACTCATTAAAGAACATTAAAATTATTAATCAATTTTCAAATTATATGATAAAAAAATAATAAAATAAAATTTAAAAAAATGGCAGAGTAATAAACCAAAGAAAAAATGATCTTAATGTCGAAAATTGACAATAATCTCTTAGAAAAAATAAACTAATAATAAGGAAAAACAACACGAACAAAAAGAAATATATTAAAATATATAGAAATCTTAAAAAAAAATAGAAAAAAGAAACTTTTTATATTGAAATAAAAACATTATCCCTATAATAGGAAATTATAAGGGAATTTTGTAAATAAAACCTCATATTGATATTTTTTTGAAAATCTATTCAAACAAACACCAAAAATACTCTCTAATGTGTATTTTTTGTGTTTACACTTTTTTTTGAATAAATTTACAAAAAATATAATAATATGTGGTTTTATTTACAAAATTCCCTTATAAATAAAAACAATCACCAAAGCTTTTAATAGAATTTTAATAGAATTTAATAGAAAATTACTTTTCTAAAAAAAAGTATATATTTTAAAAATATATATATAATTAATTTTTTAATAAATACATAATATGAACAAAAACATTATTTATTATTTATTATTTATAAGTGTTATGATCAGAAAGTCAAGATTTTTATTATTAGAAATATAATACAATTACTTTTTATATTTGCAAACATGTATATATTTTTTTTATTAATTTATGACATGTTTCAGGAGTAAACACGGTAATTATAATAAGATTTCATCCATATCTGATTAGATATATAATGTTGATTAATTATAGTGATATTTCAAACATATTCATAGTTATTTTCTGTAGTAATAATAATATTCATTTATTATATGTATTTAGCAGTAAAAAAAACCTGGATACTTTTACTATATCAATTCTAGATAATAAATAATGTTTTTCTTAAAAATTTTTTTTTTTAATTTAATTCATTTTTCTACATAAATACATATTATTAAATTAAAATAAATATAATTGATTGACTTATATGTATAAATTTGTTAAAAATTTTAAACGAGAATGAAAATGCAAGCTTTCTTGTCACATTAGGCCCTGGATAAATTCTTTTCTTTCTTTTTTTTTTAATGTAATAATAGGAAGCTAGTTAGCTTCTAGAATATAGAGAATCATTATTATGTATAAGAGTTTCGTTATATTTTTGTGATGAGAAAGAAATTCAATATTTATTTTAATAAGAGAAAGAATGTCAGTTTTTTTAATAAATTATTATAAAAGTTTATTTATAATTGAAAATGGAATTATCCTCTTTTCCAAATATTATATTTTTTATATGTAGTAGTTTGTAGTGATGTGTTTCTTTTTTCATTTTAAATAAAATTAAGATTAAACAGCCGCTGGTTGGCTGAAAATCAACTGACACTTTTATTCTAAAAATCAAATTCTACATTATAAAATTATCAATAATTATTATTATTAATTCGATTAAAAATCAATTTTTATATTTTTATTAAAAAATAATTCAAATTTAAATAAAGATATATATATATTCCTCATATGGTCAAAATTAATTTGCTTTTATATCTCCAATTACAATTTATATTTAAGATTTATGGTACTACTTAGATCTTTCATTCAATTTTGGTACATTAAATCAAAGATTTATTTTAATATTTTTTCTTTTTGAAAGAACACAATCAAAACATAAAAATGAATATATTTATAATATAAATATCTATTTTTAAAATTCTTAAAATTTGAAATAAATTTAAACTATTTTAATTAAATAACTTATTATATTAGTTTATTTTTATGTAAATATATAAATATTATAAATATAAGTAGATATAAAAAAATAAATAAATATTCATCAACTCTATTTTTAAAATTTAAAAAACAAATCTTGAAATTAAACTAATATAAATGTCGTATGTGGTTTATAAGGGAATTTTGTAAATAAAACCACATATTGATATTTTTTATTGTAAATTTATTCAAAAAAATACACTTTTCGATTGCTACTTCTGCAATCCGAGCGTCCAGTGCCGTCTGTCGTATATGGTTATTTATCAAATTATTTTCATATGTGAATTTTATATATTAAAATAATTATACATTAATTATTCTAGTACGTACTATATCATTTTTTTTTTAATTTATATATATATATATAAATCAACATTTACTTAAAAAATCGAAGGACACACAAAACTTGACTAACTTTTAGTTGTCAAATATAAACTACTAATCCAAAATGACTGATAATATGAGAAACATATGTGTACCAATATAACAAAAAATAAATATTGATAATCGAATCAACACAGTTTGAGAAAATTCAAAATTCACCTTTTCTTTTGAATATATATGTAAAGCTATGCTTACTATGACATCTCCATTTTATCTAAGTCACTAGGATCAATATTGATTTAAATATCAAATATCAAATTTAAAAATGTTTCTTTTTAATAAAATTATAATTCTGTTATCATTAGATATCTAAACTTTATATTGAATGAATATTGAAAAACTACTGTTTAATTATCCAATAATTTAATTCTTTAACAAGTGTTTATTTGTAATTATTCGCGTAATTTATGTAATAATGTTTAATAATTTTAATATATTTTGTACATTCTTTAACAGAATAAAATTTCGAAAATAAAACATCTTTACATATATATGAATATATATATGGTATATATGTAATACCCATTTAATTAAAATTAAATTTATTATATAAAAATAAAATCTCTACCTTTATATATCGTTGAATTTATATTTTCATATATATATATTGCAATTTATTCTAAATTTTATTTGTAACTCTTGAATATTGTACTTATTTTCTAGTAGTATTAAATACAATGAGTCAAAGTAGAAAAAAGAAATATATTCCTTTTGTATACGAATAATTTAATGAATGATTATGAACGTAATTTTGAATTATTGCTAATTAAATATTAATGTAATACATCATAAAATATTGTTAATTATTTATTATTATAAATTGATTATTCCTATGATAGATATTATATATTTGTTTTATATTTTTATAAAATATATTTTCTAATATAAAAATTTCATATATAAATTATGTGTGTATAAATCATCTATTCTACCAAACATCTAATCCATCATATAATATTATTATACTGTTCTCTGTATCTCTATTATAATATAGGTACATAGTATAGTAATTAGAACTAAGTCCAAAGTTGTCAATCTATTTTTTTTTTTTGTTGATGTAGATTCATGTTTTCATTTACACCAGTGGTTTCCAACCTTTCTGTACCGGCGCCCTCCTTTTTTTAAAAAAAAATTCTTGCCCCCTCCCCACTTTAATTTTTGTAATAATCTAATTTCCTATTTCACACTTCTGAAATATAACAGGGTTGGGCACACTTGGTGATACTTAGAGCCTGAAAAATCGTGATCGGAAAATCATAGAACTATATTGAAAAAATTAAAAATTTAGCAAATTTACCAGCTTAAAAATATTCACGATTGTTTGAACCGTTTTACGGGCCCCCTGAAATTACGGGCCCTAGGCAGTTGCCTATTCTGACTAGGCTTAAATCCGCCCCTGGAACCATATTGAAAAAAAGTGAAAAAAATCGAATGGTTTCCAAATAAGTTTTAAAATTTTAAATTTTTATTAATTTGTTTATTTAACAGCTTTGACGCAATATTTATCTTTCTTGACAGTTATATTATTATTATTATTATTTAATACAAGAAATGTGGTATGATAAGTATACTATGTATCTATCTATACTAATTAGTGTATTGTATAGCAAGTAATTGAAGGATACTTGCTATTTTTATTTTTTATTGACATTAATAAGGTAAGTAAAAGGAATTCTAATTATATTTTGATTTTTCCTTTATTTATAAATTTATATTTATTCATTTTAAAGAATTTTATATTTATTTATTGTAAAGAGAATAAGTATTTTAGTAGCACAAAGGTTACTTTTATAACGGCTCTTTCATTAACTCAACTTTTTAAATCCTACAGATAATATTACAAATTAAATTCACAAATTTATTGTGTGTGAATGGAGTAGAAATTAAATTATTTTCTCTCTTTAAATACTTAGTAATTTACTAAATATAATCCACTGCTGTCACTATGTACCAATGTACCCGCAGCATCATAACAAATCATCCTGACAAGAAAACTCACTCATGCATATATCGATTTATTTTTACATAAATAATATATCCAGCAAATCTTTCAAGGTGGGGTATCGGAACTGTATTTTAAGAGGAGGGGAGCAGGTGGTAGTCACTTTGGCCTCTCAGTTCTCCAGCCGTCTACCATGCAACTTTCACCGCATTAACCAACCCCAAAAGTTCAATTATTTATTAATTAATCAATAATAAAAAATTCAATATTTATTCATTAACTCCCTTCTTTTAGAGTAGTGATTCTCAACCTGGGCGACCGACATCGTAAAGGGGGTCATAAGTTTTTTTTTTTTGGGGGGGGGTGAAATCATTTTCAACTCTAAAAAAAAGGTAAAGCTTTTAAACATTTCCGCTTTTTTCAATATGACTCTAAGTATCACCAAGTGTACCTACCTTATATTAGGGATTATCATGCAATTTTTATCTGTTAAAATTTATAGGGGGGCGAATTATGAAGCCGGTCTTATGAAGTGGGCGTTTGGTCCAAAAAGGTTGAGAACCACTATTTTAGTGTGTTCTTTTTGAAAAAATCATTTTTCTTTCATGTTTTTATAAACAAATATAAATATTATATTTCCAACTCTATTAAATAAATACAAAATATAATACAATAACTCACATACTTATATCTATAATCATAAAAATTTATTTATAGAATAGTTATTTTATAATTTAAAATGTTTAATTTTTTTTAAAGCTATGAATTTATTATAATTTTTTAATTATTATAAAATAATTTATATTTAATTTGAGTTATTATTTAGTAAATCAACTTAATTGAATTTTATTTTTTTTAATTATGTATATTTTTATTTTAATTAAATTTATTGATTCATTAATTGGTTCAATAAGAGTCAATAAAAACGTAGATCCGTTCGTTCTTATATAGGCACGAACGCGATTTTTTTTTACCGACCGACGATAGTAGGAGGTATTGTTTTCACACCAAATTTCACATGTGGAGATTTTTACATATCTCCACGAATCATGCATTTTCTTAACGGAAAAAAGTATTTTTAGCATCATGTCTGTCCGTCTGTCCGTATAGATGTGTTCAGCTTGAACGGCTCAACGGATTTTGATGAAATTTGGTATATTTACTTAATGCATCCGTATGAATAATGGATCAACTTTTGGTGCAAATCCAGAAACCGGAAGTGGTAGTATTAGCGATCGACGATAGGAAGGGAAGGGTTATTTTCACACCAAATTTCACATGAGGAGATTTTTTATATATGCAGTTTTTATTCGTTTTATCCTCGAGAAAAATCATCTTTATTAGTTTTTTCTTAATTTAAAATTAAATGACGTCATCCAGCCATTCATGACGTCACAGCCAGCTTCTACTTATATATTATAAATGAAATAAAATTAAAAATATTTATGTTATATGCCTATCTGTTTTTTATTACATTAATAGATACATTTAAATTATTTAAAATTGTTTCTGTAGCTGGAAATTAATTTACTTCAAACCGTCGGTCGGTTCGCACCTGGCCACAGGTCAACTTATTTTTTTAAGAACCAAATTGAAAAAATTTAGAAAAAACTGGACTAGATTTATGAATTAATTTATAATTTATTAATTAATAAAAAATTATTTTGGAAATAGTTCCTCCAACTGAAAAATATACTGGAACCAAAGAGGGTTGAGATATATAAAATGTTAATTGGGTATGTAACTAATGTATTACTTACTAAATATTTTTTAGAATTAAAATAGAAATTCATACTAGAAAAGAATTGTTTAACGTAATTTGTGATAAGAACACAGCAAAGAAAAGCATAACTCGTCGATATCTTAGAAATGACATGCAGACTTACTATACCGTTTCCCAACCAAGATAAGAACAATTTTTACCATTTACCCTCATTTTTATGAAATATATTTACATTAAATTAAAATTATATCACATTCGGCAAACAATTTTAAATTTAAATAGAACCATTTACATTAATAAGCCACCTCCTTGTTTTTTCTTTCAAAATATGATAATTTCATTAATGAACTTCTTACTGATATATTTATAATTTTTTTTTTAAATATTCATTAAGATCTTTGAATAAAATTAAGCTTCTTGATTTAATAGAATTAATAGAATTAAACTTATTGATTCGATTTAAGATGTATTCTAAAACACCACTAATTTTAAAAATTAATATTTGTTTATTTTTTTATTTTAATATGTATTTTATTTGAAATAATTTGCAGTAGAGCTCTCACCTCTGCACTCCCCGCTCGCCCCTCTCCATGCCCCTCCGCCGCCTGGCAACACCTCCTCCTGCAGGAGGGCGACTCGTACGCAGTCAGTTCCCCTTCCCTGAGTAGTGTAAGACCTTATATAAGCGGCCTCTCCACGAAATCATCCCTTAATCAGTCGCTAATCAAGAATTAATTGTAATTTTATTATTTATTTTTATTAATTCAAAGGAAGATTAGTGAACTTTAAAAAAAAAAAATATTTCAATAAAAATTAAATTTTATAAAGTGCATTTTTATAATTTTTTTTTCATATACCCAAATAAATTTATAAATTTTTCATTCCAATCTTTGAAAAGAATTAATCTTAAATATTCTATCCGATCTCATTAATTAAATTTTATTAAAAGTTAAATTAAAATTATTTAAAAATTAAAAAATCATATACTAAATTTTATTTTTCTTTAAATATATTTATTGAAATATTTTTTAAATTTCAATATATATATTAATCCTATTAAAACTTATTTATTTAAAAAATAGGAAGATGTGCTGATTATTTTCAAAATTCATATAATATAATTATAAATCAAAAAAAATATAAATCTCTTATATTCCTATAGGAATATATAATTTTAAATATTCTCTATATTCTTTGTAATCTCATTATCGCTCACACCGTTCCTTTCCAATCTCATATGAATATTGTTTTGTCAATTTCATATTATTATAACACTTTTGAAAAATGAATAATATTTCTATTACCTACTCGTATATATCAATTAAACAGAATAAAATCTTCGTGAAATTAATAATATAATCATAATTAGTTTTCTGATGTTTTCTAAGATATTTTTATTATATGTCTATTAAATGCGTATTATAACTTCTTATAATCATGGTTCTATATAGGATGTAAAATAATTTTAGTATTTTAATATTACAGCAATAAGATAATATTTTTAAAAATCTATACACTTTTTTAATCCTATTAATATTATTTATTTATTTATATCTTATTTGTATATTTCCTGTATATAATATAAATATCTAATCTTAATTATTTTTTTCTTTATCGAGGCGAGAGTGATGGACATCCATTCAAGTCTACGAGTTGTTCTTCGAGTTTAATCTGCGAGAAATATCAACCCTTTATTAACTCCGAGGTCAGTATTTATTATTAATTTTATTTTTAATTCAATTTAAATTTATTGATTAATAAGTTATTTTTTTTCTTCTATTTCATGTTTCAATCTTCGTTCCTGCTACTGAATGTTGATTTGAATTCTTGATTATCTGCTCCATCCTTCATGACGAAATGATTGAAATACAGCTCTCCAAATGTAAGTAATAATCGTTATTTATTTAGCATGGCGCACTTTAAAATAGAAAATGTAAATATAATATTGAAAGTAAAGTTTAATAGAATATAGAAAGTAGAATTAAATTACAATAATTTTTTGCTTTTGATAAGATTCATTAGGAGATGATAGAGAAATATATTAAATTACATGACAGAATTTAGTGAGATTAGGGAATTTCAGAGTACATCTTATAAGAAGCATTGATAAAGGAGGCAGAAGAGATAAAGGTATTTTTAGAATTAGTAGGTTTCGATGCGTTATACTGGGAGAGTGGCTATTTTTTGATATATATATATATATAGTTGTTAGGAATTTTCAGATGGTTGCCTCCTACATCCATGCATGTTCTCATCCTACTAATTCATAAATTAGATTAGAATTAATAAATAAATAAAATGTGGGTGGATAAAACAAATGCCATGCTATTATTTAAGGGATGGATTGCATGATTGCCCTTCAGGTCTGAATTGTGCCATTTTGTATTACTGAGAGTGTATTTGAGGTGGATTGGCTGAACGGGAATTCGGGAAGGTAATTCAGCACAGTTCCAAAATGGGATTAGCCTGAACAGGAACAAATTGTTGGTTACCTTTGGAGCGCAGGGCTTTTTCGATTATATAGCATGGGCCTTCCATGCCTATTGATGGAGGCTATGCTCTCCCTTACTAGGTAGGTTTTATTTCAGATTGCCCCGAATGTCGCGATTTCATTTCGAAATCCAAAAAATCAAAGACACTCTCAGCTGATTCAAAGAGGCTACAGACCAAACGCCTTATTTTTTTTAATCTTTTTTTTTAAGGCAAACTTTCTTTATTATTACTTTTTCTAAATTTCGGAAGGCGAGGCTTGGAAGGGCTAATTTATGGGGAAAGGAGGAGGCCCTATTAAATATTCAATTAATTAATAATAAAAAAATAATTGAATATCGCGATTATTTTCTTTAACTTTTTATTTTTTCATTTTGAAATATACAATTTCATAATTTAAACTTTGATATATTTTAAATATTTTACTATATATAGGTAGAATTAATTATTATTATAATTTCTCAATTTAAAATTAAAATGCCAACATCACAAAAAAAAAACATATATATTGTAAAAATATAACTCTTTTTCATTATTATTTCTTTTTAACTTACCAAATATAAAAATATTTTATTTTTTTTTATTATGGAAATTATTTCATATGAATATAAATATATTGTAATCGAATATATCTATGCTCAATAATAATTTAATATTAATAAATTATCAAATTTTTTTCTTATCATTGTACTGATAAATCATATTTGGAAAGAAATAAAATATAGTTAAGCTTATTTAAAAAATTAACTTAATGTATAATTTTTGTTAATTATAAACATGTGGTACAACTTATTTTAAATAAATAAATAAAATTAGATCTCCTAAAATTGTTTTAATTTTGATAGATCAAATATTCTTATTCATTAGCTGACTTACAAATCCCATACGATCATTTTGCTTATTCTTATGTGTATTCTGTCCCAGTATCCCCGCGAAAATTCTCCGGGAGATAAAAATGTCTCGGTTTACATAAATAATAATATCATCCGTGAATAAACCCAATATTATTCAATTTTTACCGACCGACGATAGTAAGAAAGGTATTGTTTTCACACCAAATTTCACATATGGAGATTTTTACATATCTCCACGAATCATGCATTTTGTATTGGTTTTATCCTCGGGAAAAATCATCTCATTAGTTTTTTCTTAATTTAAAATTATAAGACGTCACCCAGCTCTTCATGACGTCACAGCCAGCCCCTACTTATATATTATGAATAAAATAAAATTAAGAATATTTATGTTATATCCATATCTGTTTTTTATTGCATTAATAGATACATTTAAATTATTTGAAATATTTGATTATTTTTGAACTTTTAGGATAAATCGTTCATGTATTTAGACTTTAAGTATTATTATTTTACAAACTAAATAAGTCTACCAAACTTTACAATGAAAATTCAAATTTAATAATAAATTGATAAATTATATTATTTGAAATAATAGGTTGTCAAATATCTCCCTTCCGCTTTTATGCTCTTTATTCAATGCTTTATAAAAAATGTTACGATGATCGGATTTAGTTCAAATATGCGCCATTTTGTTCGATAATCTGTTTCCATCTAGACGGCAACTTCATAATACCCCCCTCGCAGATACCCCCTTCCTTATTTGCGAAGAACTCAGACAGCCACTTTTCACAAGCCTTTTTTGAGTCTAACTTTACACCATCAAGGGCGTTCGCCATGGACAGGAACAGGTGGTAATTACTTGGCTATGTCCAGGCTATATGGTGGATGTGATAAATCCTCCCATCTGAGCTCCCGTAGCTTTTGACGAGTCATCAACGAAGTGTGTAGTCTTGCGTTGTCCTGGTGGAACACTACACCCTTCCTTTTGGCCAATTCTGGATGCTTAGACAAAAAGGCGGAAGGGAGATATTTGACAACTTAATATTAGTAATTATATCTCCTCTCTCTCTCTTTCTCCATATATATATATATATATATATATGTATAAGGTACCCACAAAATCTTTAGACAATTTTAAAAATTTATTAATATATTAATTTAAACTGAAATTGCAAATCTGTGAAATTTTTAATTATTATTAAGTAAATAAACTGTTTATGCCAATATTGGGGCATGTTTTTCATATTTAATTTTGTCATTAATTTTGTAATGTCTTTGTGTTTGAATATCAGATCTTGTTTCAATTAACCTTTTTTTATGTGGAGTAATCATTTTTAGCAATGATGGGAAATTAATTAATATTTTAATTTTCTAATTAAAGAAAGAAAAAAAAAATGATATGAATAAAAAGTTTAATAATAACTACTTAATAAGTATATAATAATAATGTTGAAAGTAAATCTTAAATGTTTTAAATTAATTTTTAAAATTGTCTAACAATTTTGTGAAGACCCTGCGCCCTACACATTTAAATAAAATATAAAAACTATTTAAAATAATATTGAAATATTTGTTAGAGGAGAATAATTCTAAAATATAACAATTATAATTGTTAAAATAATTATTTTACTCATATAATTTATATATAAATGGTGTATATATGTAATTTGAGGGATTTTGAGAAATTTTTTTATATGAATTACTTATATATTCTTAATAATAGCGAGTAATGTTTAATACACTAAAAATCATTATTTAACAAAATTCTTTAAGTTAACGACATATACGAGGGTGGGGTGAAAAGTTTCGGGCCTGTCCAAGAAAACCGATGTTTTTAAATTCTTTTTTTGCTATATTTTTCAACATAATCTCCATCAACACTGATACATTTCTCATAACGGAGTTCTAATTAATTTAATTAATTAATTAAATTTGATTTTATTTAATTTAAGTCTCATCAACAGTTATGAATCTACGCAAAAATTCGTTTGGGTTACGCCTACAGCGCCAAATTGTCTGTAGAAATGGTTTTTCGAAAACGGTTTTGGTCTAACGTTAGCAAACGCGGAACCCACGTTGCACACAGCTTCCCATATTCAAATGGTTGTGCAAGATATTTCGCACACGCTCAGCTGACATCGTACAGGTCTATGCTTTGAATGTTGAAAAATAAATAAAAAAAAAAAAAATTTAAAAACATCGTTTTTCTTGGTCAGGCCGGAAACTTTTCATCTCACCCTCGCAGTATTATAATGTAAAAACAACAAGACCAGTTAAATTATACAAGTTTATTTCTTAATAAATTAAATAAAATTATATTTACATTTTTATAGTTTCAAAAATTATAATGAAATTGTATTATTATTATTATTATTATTATTATTGAATTGATAATTTATAATAATAGAATTAATAAAAAAATATTATAAATAAATTAAAATTAAAAATGATAAATCATTAATAACAAATGGAAAGAGTTTTTATTTATTTATTTAATTTGAATCATTTTCATCCCAATTTGAGGAAATCAAATAATTTGAATTAAATATTTAATATTTGTTTTAATCTGCGTGCAGCTTCTTTATTTGTAGAAACCAAAATGATAATGGCTATAATCAAGCCAATAATGATGATTCCAAATACTAAACAGGCAATAAGAAGACGTCTCTCTCGTGGTGTTTGATTCTTGGTGCACATACAATATTGTTCTCGGACAACGCTGACATTGGAATTGCTATAAACAAACAGAAAAAAAACACTCAGAATATAAAATTAAATTTGATAAATATATGAAAACTATAAAAGTGTCATACAGTGTCGCATTTAGCTTTTCGGAGGCCCTAGTCACTATGTCAACCTGAGACCCCCCTCGGGGGGGGGGGGGGGGTTGTATAATACAAATAATTTTCAGAAAATAATTCAAAGGAAAATATATTATTTAATACATAAAAAAACAAATATAAAAAAAAACCTCTGACTGTACGTCCTACGCAAGGTCAACGCCTATCAAGCCGGTTATATGATCAGTAGAACGGGTCCCCTCATCCTTTACCTTGATTTTCTTGATCGGAGGCGCTATCAAGTAGCTTTTCCCCAATGTTATTCCCGGAGGCTGGTTGACTCCACCTCATAGATTCCAGCTAGGGAAATTTCCTTGCCAAGCCCGGGACTTGAACCCGGGACCATGGGAATGTGAGGCAGGTTCACTACCCGCACACCCGATGGCGCTTTAACAAAAACAAATATAAATTATATAAATATAAAGACAACAAAAATGTTCTTTTTATAAACCAATATATACAATAAATTCCATTTACTTCAGGTTCAGTTGCATATCGCTGTACCTATTACATTATGAAATTTTATAATTTATAAAAATATTTTAAAAATATAAATTTCTAAGAACATGCATAAGCAAAGGTGCATATTTATAAAACCGTCATACACCCAATTCTGACATTAGTGACGGGACGGAAACACGAAAAAGGTTGTTAATGACAGAAAAACAAAGATGGACAGAGTTAAGAATGATGAGTAATATGTCCAAAAAAGAAGAATGGAATACGATAACAACTCAGACGGGCAAAGAGAAGGGGGTGGTCCAAGAAACCGATGGAAAGACTTTCTGGCGAGAACAGGCTATTAGTAGTCTATATGATGAAAAGAAGAAAAAGAAAATATTAATAATATAATATGAAATAAATAAATTCGTTTAAGTTATCTAGGACTAGACCAGTGATTCTTAACCTGGGCGATATCGACATCTTAAAGAGGGCGATTATTTGACTATACGATTTTGATGGACAAAATCATTTTCCACTCTAAAAAAAAGGTCAGATGATTTTGCGAACAGGTTCTGAAACTCGATTTTTCATTATGGCTTTAAGTATCACCAAGTGTATCTACTTTATGTTAGGGATTATCATGGAATCTTTATCTGTTAAAATTTATAGGTGGGCGAATTATGAAGCGGGTCTTACAAAGGGGACGTTTGGTCCAAAAAGATTGATATTCCATTTTCAAGATTATAAATATTTTTCTTAACAAAATAATTTAACAATAATTTAAAATATGGTAAGGTATTTAGTCGCTGGCCCCGAGGCAGTCATTGGCCCCCTATCACTAAAACACAAATAATAAGAGATTTTTATTTTAAAAATTGTGCTATTAACTATAGTTTATTTAATCGTTTGTTGTATGGTTGAATTATCACTATAGAATATCTAGGCCAATAATTATAACAGGGGGCCAATAACTGAATTTTTTAGGATTTTTGCTTGCCTATTGAAAATGTCATGAGAAAATTATTTTTGTTTTTATTCATCAAAATGCTCATAGTATCTATGTTTTGCAAACCTAATTTGACACAGATTGTTCCGCATTTTGCCCAGATATGTATTAACGACTGTTAGGAGTTGCTTAAGGGGGACAAACGACTGTATGCTTTACCATATATGTATGTATAGTGATTGAAAAATGTTATCGCCATGAGGGCGTTGTTGTCGGGCAATCAACCGGTTGAGAATGCCCAATGTCATTGCCCGCCAAAATCCGATAATAAAACCCTATCATATTACATATATAGGTGTATATATATATTTATTAAAGCTTTTGTGGTTATTTTGATAATTATTAAGGGAATTCTTATTAAAAGACCACATTGTTTGTATAAAATTATATATTAAATTAAAATAATTGTACAACGTTTCGACTGCTTATTCTGCACTGCTTATACAAACAAAATGTGGTCTTTTAATTAAAATTCCCTTAATAATTATATATATATATATATATTACCAATAAATTGAATACCTTTGAATTTATATTGAATCTCAATAAGAATTTATTTAATAAAAAATTTAAAAAAACATTTTAGAAATAATTTTATTAACCAGCGGCCCGCCAGTTAACTTTCTATTTCTTTTGTAACTTTCATTTCTCGTCTGTATATTAAAAAACAGGGAAACTAACTGAAATAATTATAATTAATTCATTTTTACTATATCGTCAAAATTTTCGATGTTGAGATTTTGATGTTTTTATACGTTTTGAAGGTTCCTGAATCATTTTCACTAAGGTTGAGAAAAATGTCTGTCTATGTGTGTGTGTATGTGTGTATATTTTAAAAATATCATTAATCCTTAAAAAAAAAAAAAAAAAAAAAAAAATAACCATTACACTCAGTCGTCCACGGACTATCTCTTACAAAAGGACCGGCTACATTATTAACAAAAAATATTGTTTTCCAAGAAGGATAGTTTTTTTTTATTTTTTTAATCAACGAATTAAAAAAATTGGTTCCCAACAAATATTGGTTTATGTATAATTTTTATAAAACGTCTTTTTTCTTTTTTTTATAAAAAATATAAAAAAATTACTGTATATAATTTTATAATTTAAAATCTTTACATTTAAATCTTTAAAGGTTTTGAAAATTTATATTTAAACATTAAATATAATAAATCTTATTATAAATTTTATTCTTTATGATCAATTTAATTTTTTTCTCTTTTTTTGTAGTCCAGATCTCCGGGGCAGTTCACGCCGATTCAAAGACCACCCTTTTCCATTACACATAGGAGACCAACCCTTCTTTTTCTTAGATTTTCCCCTGCAATATCCACCCATATACAAAAAAATCATTACAATAGAATTTGAGCTTGATTGAATCGCTGAAAGTACCAGAATTAATTTTTTAACACTGCAAATCTCACGCGCCAACACGTGACGTGGTGCCATCAACAAAGAGCCAAACATGCGCTGGTTTAATAAATATTATTTATTAATTTTTATTTATAATTTATATAATAATTAATTAAATTTAATTTAAATATAATAGATTATGTTATTTAATCCAATTCAAATTTGCGCGATAGTCGAGTGGAGACACTCAGATTTTTTTTATTTAAAATATGTCCTACAATTTTTAAACTACATATTGGATTCCATAAAAAAGAAGAAAAAAGTTAGAAATAATAGTAATTAATAGAGAATATATTTTTTTATTTTAAATTGTTATTATTATTCTTATTTAAAAAAAAAGTAGCCGGAAAAATAATAAATAAAAACATTAAACATTAAGCATCAAGAAAGTATTCAAAGTGTTTTTTAACACATTATAAAGTTGAAATTCGTTTTCTTAAAATGCGGCCCCTGTAGCATTGCTCCTAATCAAAGAGGCCCATGGATTCATTTGGGTTGGCCAGGGATGTATTAAGAATACACTTCTTTATAAATAAATTATGAATCAGAGATAATGTTAAAAGAAAAAGACACACTTTTGTCTTAATTCCTGTAATAATTATCAATTTGAAAACCAGCTGGTTAAAGAAGATATCACTTATCATTTAAGAAAATAATATACTACGTATTATTATATCAAGTATAAATTATTATAAATATAACTATTTGATGGTTGATAAAAACAAATTTAATTTGCTAAAATATCTTTTTTATTTAAGCATAACTTAATATCAAAAATTAAATATTGCTTTTACGTTTTTTTTGTTTTTTTTTGAACTTTGATATTAAACGATGAGATGTTAGTATCGTTGAGTGTATGTATGTGTTTGTGTTTGAATATTTCCGAAATCTATATCAATCAATAAATATATATTTATCATATATTTATCTGTTAATTCAATGCAATAATAAATTATATTTTGCAAATTATATGGATCTTTTTCAATTTGTAAATTAATAAGATACATATTCTTAAACTTGTATTTGTTTTCTCACATATAATAGACAACGACATTAGTAAATGAACAATTTACTCGATAAAATTTCAAATTGATTAATTCATATGCTTTATAACAAATACTTAAAGCTGTCATAAATATCATTATTTGACACATTCCATGTTGAAGCACATAAAATTCAAAAATAAGATTAAAACTTTTGAGATATATCTTACAAATATATTCAGTTTTATATAATTGTTTTTTTTTAAGATAAGACTAGCAGCTCAGGCCACCTTCAATGCTCTTCAAACCTAGACTGGGGCTCTGCCCCTATAACCCTGAAGTATAATTCATAATTATTGGTTGAAAGTCTGTATGTAAAAGGTTTTCATCCATTTTGTTTCAATCAGTATATTACATAAAACAATAATTTTTATATGTTCTTATTTAGAATATATTTTAATTCAATCAGTAAATTAATTATATAGTATTATTGCATATGTTATATCTATCTATCTATCTACCTCTGGTACTCGAAAGTTCTTGGCCGCAACAACCATATTTCTCCAAATGTCCCTATCCTGAGCTATAACCATCTAACTCCTACTCTGTCTCTCTCTCACGTTCCTTCCTACATTGTCCATCCACAGCGTGCTTCCCTTCCAAGCGGATGTTGTCCAATTTTTCATGTCATTCATCAGCGCAAAGAATACAATACAAAGAATGTTTATAATATTTATATTTTTATTTTTATCTTTCTAAATAAATTCTAAAGTCACTTTTGGATTCTAGAGATCATGAAACGCGAAGATATGCACAGATTTTTAAATTCTAAGCAATGTCCAGTCAAAAAACTATTTTTTTATTTATGTAGATTATCATTTTATTAGTAATATGTATATATAAGAAACATATATATACATTTATATTTTTATGAAATTTATAATTTTTTATTTCTCGAAATATACTAATAATAATATTTACGTTTTAATATTTTATTATATAATTTTTTTCATTGGCGAAATAGTAATGAAATTATCAAATTTTACCAAATATAAAAAGTGCAACAATACATTTTATATTATAAAATTTCTTTAAAAAAAAATCACTATTTGAAAATATTTTTTCTCTCTCAAATGTTTTTAAAATACACTCACTATAGATAATAAAATAAAAATATAGTATACATATATCATCACATTCTTAAAGAGTAATATTATTTAAAATATTTTTTTTTTTTTGGAATAAAATTATTTATATTAATTATATGTACAAATGGACATTTATTTAAAAGCTTTTTTATTTTCATATTTTTGCTTAATTTGTTATATTAATTTACAGAAAGACTGTAATTAAGCATGAACCTTTAGTAAGTGTATAGTGTAATAATACCTCCTAGGTCATCTATGACCTAAGTTGAATCAGAATATTGCATTGTCATTGGAGTTACATATGTATGCGAAATTTCAACTCATTCGAACATTGGAAAGTGGGTCAAATTACCGTTGCAAGATTTGACGACACGGAAACGGGTGTAAGCTAAATAAAAGCATGTAAAAAATAATAATAATTTAATTAAAATAAATAATAAGATTTAAATCATTTTCCTCCATCTTGCAGTGATTAATAAATACATACAATACAATAATAAAAAAACTAACAAATTTAAATAAAAATAATATAATTTTAGTCATTTTATATTAATTGATGTAATTTTATTACTTATATCATTTTTCACTAACAAGAAAATTTTAAAACTTTATTTGCATTCCTTACGGGCTGATATGTAATGATATATTAAAAAACAATATTTTATATTCTAATCAATGTACAAACATAGGTTTTATAACAATATATATAAAATATTTACATAAAATAAATTAAACCAAGTGATGCAGTAAAATCACTAATACTAGAGTTGTTGATTAATTATAGTATTATTAAACTAAAAAGGAAATAAATAAATAAATAAATAAAACAATAACACCGGTAATAAAATAAACTTAAATTTTAATTTGGTTAAAATATATGTATTAGTATATATGTATGTTTAAGACTCATTTTAGAAATAATAATAATAACGTTCGAGTCCTCGATGCGAACAATTATTATATTTTAATTGTTTAGTATTTGCTATTTATTTAATAAAACATTTTATTTAAAATTGAGGAGATTATACGAGTAAGAAAATTTTTTGAACAAAATATATTATAACAACGTTTGTATTTATTGAAAATTTTATAATTTTTTATTTATTATAATTATAACATGTATGAGCGCGCTGCTAATTACAAGAGTCAAAAAGGTGATTTTTTAAATGGGACAACTTAATGTTTATTTTACTTTCTCTTTATTTCTGCTGCTCTCCACAAAATTAATAATATTTTATTTAAATAAAAATTAATTATAATAAAAATATGATCTGTGACCAGGCACAGAGCGGACCGATGATTTGAAATAAATTAATTTCCAAACAACATTATATATACATATATAGGATATATATTTTAGTATATAAAGTATATAAAAAAAAATAAATATTTTTAAAACTTGAATTAAAATGACCAAATTATATTATCTAGGTTTTTATTTTTAGATTAATTACACAATTATTAATTACTACTATATTTTAAGTGAAATATTTTCCAACAATGAATATAAAATTAATACTTTGTAAACTACCACTTCCGGTTTCCGGATATACACCGAAAGTTGATGCATTCATGCTACTGATGCATTAAGTAAATATACCAAATTTATCAAAATCCGTTGAGCCGTTCACGTCTATACGGGCACACAATGGACAGACGAACAGATATCATGCTAAAAATACTTTTTTCTGTTAATAAAATGCATGATTCGTGGAGATATGTAATAATCTCCATATGTGAAATTTGGTGTGAAAACAATGCCTTCCCTTTCTATCATCGGTCGGTAATTAAATGATAACTAGTAGAAGTCCATTGAAAGAATCTTTTCACGATTTATTTTGTATGAAAAATTCAAAAATATTTTAAAATTATTTAATTATTTACATATTTTGATATTCATGATAATGATATCAATAATTGAGTTTTACTCTCATAGGTGGCACCACTTCTCAGATTTCGTTCATCCTATTAATTAAATAATAATTAAAATATTGTATTTGTCGTATCGTCATTTAGAAAAATTATAAATAAAAAATTTCAACTCAATGGAAATTCTTAAAAAATAAGCAAAAAAGTTTTTAAAGTTTCGATATAGACAAACAATCTGAGTAAATATAAACTCGTTACAAAAAATGAAATAGATGTTGAAATATATTCAAATAGCTAAATTGACTTAGCTATTTTAATTCGTTTTGGAAATATCTTTTATTACAAGTATAATTTAGCAGATTTTATATATATTTACTATCTCGTAAGAGATAGTATTGCGATCACGAAAATTTTCGATGTTGAGATTTTGATGTTTTCATACGTTTTGATTTTAATATAAGTATAATATAAATAGTTTTTCTTTAAATTTATTATAAATTTATAAATCTATTTTTTAATAATATAATTAATATTTTAATTACTTTTACTTTATTTAATCATTTGAACAATAAAAAAAGTAACGATTAATTTTTCTATTATACTAACACTTAAATATCTTCATTAATATACCATAATAAGTATAGCATTTATTTTTTTTTTTTGATATTTCTTTTTCTATGGCACATACAAGAATCAACCTTCCTAATAAAGTTTCATTTATCATAAAATTTATATTAAATTATTTTTTTCTAAAATTTAAAAAAAAAAATGTAGTCTATTTTGTTTTTCTTTTACTTTTTTTTGTCTTTGTAATGTATTTCTAGTATCATGGACCACGAATCCTATCCATACAATTCAACCATTAAAATAATAGATTTAAATTTTGATAAGCATTGTTAATAATTAAATTTATATAATAAGTATTATTCGATTATAATCTTGATTGAATTTTATTTTTTTAAAATTAATAAATTGGTTTTATATTTGAAAAATTCAACTCACTGTTCTCTCTTCTTTTTACTATCTCGCCAGAAAATTTTCGATGTCGAGATTTTGATGTTTTTATACGTTTTGAAGGTCCCTGAGTCATTTTCACTAAGATTGGGAAAAATGTCTGTGTGAGTGTGAGTATGTGTGTATGTGTGTTTATAGACAAGATTACTCGTAAACGGTTTAAGCTAGAATCATGAAATTTGGTACATGTGCAATGTTCAAAATTTGTAGTTTTCTATCATTTTTTGAGAAATGTAGCTCAACCGGAAGAGGGTCATTACCTACAACGTTTTGATTTTTTTTCCTCTAAAGTTACCGTAAAAATAAAGATATATGTTTGATAGTTTTTCATATGAATAAACATTGTATAAAACTGCTATATATAGAATTTCAACTTGATTGAATCGCTGAAAGTACCGAAATAAATTTTTTAACACCACTGCAAATCACGCGCCAACACGTGACGTGGTGCCATCACCAGAGAGCCAAGCACGCGCAAGTTTAATAAATATTAGTTATTAATTTTAATATATAATTAATTAAATTTAATTTAAATTTAATATATGTGTTAATTAATCCAATTCAAATTTGCGAGATAGTCGAGTGGAGACACTCCAGCTTATTTTTTTATTTAATTTCAAAATTACATTTATTGGTGAATTTGAAATTTAAAAATTTTAAGAATTTAAAAAAATATTAAAATTTATTTAATAGGTCGTGAAAAAACTTGAAATGTATAGTTTTTATTTAAAATAGGCATATGTAGAAATGTAAGAGAATTGATTACTTATACTGGATACTATAATCAAAGAAAATATTTATACTTAATAGAATTGAAGAGAAGAATCCTATGAATTAATTACCTGAGTGTGAATTGAGTTTGTTGGGGCGGGTAAAATCGTGGATCGGTAATAACATGAATCCTTTTCGGTCCTTCTTCAAAAACATCCTTAAAATTCATATTTACTTTTTTTTCTCCCGCAGCCATTGAATTAATTTACTTTTTTCTTTATTCTTGTACGCTTTAATTAAAAAACAAACAAACAACCATTGAAATCCAATACAGGCAGATGATTCAATTTTTTTCCTGTTATCTTAGGAATATCCAGATAAGATATTGAAAGTCGGCTGGCAATGCGCTCCGCGCGCCAAACAACGGCGACGACGCCGACTCGATCCACACATTCAATTAGAAATACAAAAAGAAATAAATGCTAGTCGAGAGAGATTATACGTCAAATGTGGGAGATCGATAAAGATCAATACACGTCATTCAACAGAGTCACATGGAGGGAACAAATTTGTTATTACCAAGTAAATGTTATCAACAGGTAAATATATCAACGAAGAAAAAAAAATTATAAAGTATTATTATTATTATTATTTAAAAAAATAAAAAAAAAAAAAATTAATTAATTTTTACAATCAATTTATATTGAAATAAATAGAAAATATTATAATTATTTATTTATTTATTTATAGCCTTTATTATTTATAAGGGAATTTTGTAAATAAAATCACATATTGATATTTTTTATTGTAAATTTATTCAAAAAAATACAAAAAATACACAACGTTTCGATTATTACTTCTGCAATCAAGCGACTGCACTGTCCGACTGCACTGTCCGAGCGTCCAGTGCCGAATGACCACTGATAGTTAAGACCTAAATCTTATAATAACTATATATTATATTAACTATAGTTAAGACCTAGGTCTTATATTAACTATCAGTCGTCAGTCGGCACTGGACGCTCGGACGAAAGTAACAAAATATTAATAAAAAGATAATAATAGCCAACTCTAAAAAACAAAAATAAATTAAAATTAAAAGTTGAAATAGTGCAATGTTCTCCAACCTGTAGGGCGCGCCCCCCAGGGAGGCGCGAGACTGTTGTAAAGGGGGGCAAGGGAATGTATTAGTACCAATTTTTTTTTCTAAAATCTATAAGAATCTATAACAGAGGTGGGTAACTTGATACCCACGAAGCCATTTTAAGTGCCTTTTCAATTTTTTTCAATGTGGTTACTATATTATGTGAATATTTATGAATTTAGTTTATTACAAAAATTAAGGGGGGCGCAAGAGTTTTTTTTTAAAAAGGGGGGCGCCGGTTCAGAAAGGTTGGAAACCACTGAAATAGTGGATTATGAGGAATTTGCATTTTTTTTCTAAATTAGTTCTTTTTAGGATTAATTTGTTGTTTTGTTTGTTTTTTGTTTTATATAAAATCTTCAAATGTAATCAACCATCAAATTAAAAAAGTCCTTTGTGAATAAATTTTTGTCATTTAATATTTCTTTATTTTTTTTTTTTAAGAGATTATTTTTATTCATAAATTTATTTATTAATTTATTTTTATGTATATCCTCTATATTTCTATATATCTATATACTTGTATAAATTGTCAATTTAAATTTTTTCAACTTTTGTTCAAGCATTAATATTGTATTTCAGTGTTCCTATTATAATTTTGTTATCGTGTTTTAAATTATCTGATCTTTTATTTTTATTTATTGTATTGTGTTTATTTATATATTTATTTTTATCTTATTTTAACGGAAGTAGTTTTTTACTTTCCCGCATACTTCGTATAAGGGAAGTATTGGAATCGTCAAAAATTTCGACTTCGAGATTTTTTCTTTTATTTAGGTTTTTGACATTTTAAAATTCCTGTATGAAAGGGATTAGTTTTATTCATAAATTTATTTATTAATTTATTTTTATGTATGTCTTCTAGACTACTATTTTTAATAGAGTTTGTAGAATTATTATTAGAATTCTTAAATATATATTTATAATTTTTTATACTTTCAGACATATTTTTATTTTTATTGAAATTTTCGTTAAAATCTTTGTTATATTTTTTTATTATAATGCACCCTTATATTTGGAAGGTTATGGTCTAATTCACCAGCCTTACTGGGCGAGATTATAATTAATACAAATATTTAAAATTCAAAAATTTTTATAAGATAATAATCATTATTAGTCTAATCGTTTAGGTTCTAGGCTAATCGATACATTATTAAAGTATTAGATAATTATATGAACTTTTTATTTTTATTTATTTATTCTTTTCTTTTTTTTTGTCCAAAGTTTTATTTTAATTAATTAAAGTATGCCAATTATAAAGAAATTGAATGTATATACAGATATTATTTTTGTTTAGGAGTCTAGGACACCTAATAATTGAAAATATATTGATAAAACTGGTATCGCATTATAATTATCCGAGTGCTTGAATAAATAACTCTGCGGGTCAAACTACCAAAATAATTACAGAATAGAATCTGTTCGTTCGACTTTTAACAAAATTCTTTGCAATGAAATGTGCATCAAAATCGGTGGATCCGTCGGTTTCGCTTTTAGATATTATCAACCTTCTGTATATGATGTAGATTCTACAGGTTGAAATTTATAAATAATATTCAGAGGAATAATTAATATTCGTAGTTTGATATTAATAAATTAAAATTTTGTCTTCCAACATATTACCAGTAAATGTAGTGGTCTAGTTATTTGGTATTAAGAAAGTTTTTGGGGAGTTTGGAAAATTGGTAATTTTATCGATTTCGATGTGCTCTTTTCGAATTTCAAATTTGCCAACTGATATTTTTGCTGTTCAAAATGCAGGTTAATAAAAACATTTATATACACAACTAAACTAGAGAAAATTGTCTATAATTTATGTAATAAGGTTTTTTTTTTGAAAAAAAAAAATCAATAGTTCTAGTGTTCGAACGCCGCAAATGATATTTCAACACATGTTTTGATTAAAAAACCATTATATATCCACGCATATCAAAAATCCAAATGCTAATCCAGAGATTGCCAAAGCTGGAGATGAATTCGTTCTGGAATTATTCAACTACAGTAAAATTTCAGTCAGGGACGTATCAAACGGTTCTAAGTAAGCTGGTTGTTCATCCATACTATTAGAATAATATATTAAATTTAAATATAGGGTAAAGCATACAGTCGTTGGCCCCCTTAAGCAATTCCTAGCAGTCTTTAAAGCATAATGGGCAAATTGCGTAACAATCTGTGTCAAATTAGGTTTGCAGAACATAGATACGATGAGCATTTTGATGAAAAAAAAACAAAAATCATTTTCTCATGACATTTTCAATAAGCACTTTTTAAAAACAATAATCCATAAAAAATACAGTTATTGGCCCCCTATTGGTCTAGATATTTTATAGTAATTATACAACCATACAACAAACGATTACATAACCATAGTTAATAGTGCAATTATTAAAATAAAAATCTCTTATTATTTGTGGCCAATAACGACTAAATACTTTACCCTATATTTTTTTTTAAATCATAGATTTATATTAGATTTAAAATTAGTAACTAAGAATTAATATCCTATTCTATAGGCAGAGGAAGGTATATAAGATATATATAAAAAAGAGTATTTTCCAATTTCAAATTATATATATATTGTAATGATATTTTAAAAATATCATTAATCCTTAAAAAAAAAAATAATAAAATTTATTTATTTAAAAATAAATTTATTTTTGGAAAGGATTATTATTGTAATACGTTTCCCCAGACGAGACTAGTTGTTGAAAAGAGAAAAGGGCATTCGTTCGTGGGCTACCGCCGAGAGCAGACAGACTGTATTAGAAGAAAATAAGTTGACCTGTGGCCAGGTCCGAACCGACCGACGGTTTGAAGTAAATTAATTAGCAGCTACAGACACAATTTCAAATAATTTTCATATATCTATTAATGTAATAAAAAACAGATATGGATACATAAATAATAAATATAAACATATTTAATTTTATTTTATTTATATTATATATGCAAGACCAGGCTGTGACGTCATGAATGGCTGGATGACGTCATATAATTTTAAATCAAGAAAAAACTAATAAATATGATTTTCCCGAGGATAAAACCAATACAAAGTGCATGATTTGTGGTGATATATAAAAAAATCTCCTTTGGTGTGAAAATAACCCTTCCCTTCCTATCGTCGATCGCTAATACTACCACTTCCGGTTTCCGGATTTGCACCAAAAGTTGATCAATTCATCCCACTGATGCATTAAGTAAATATACCAAATTTCATCAAAATCGATTGAGCCGTTCAGGCTGTACACATCTATACGGACGGACGGACGGACAGACATGATGCTAAAAATACTTTTTTCTGTTAAGAAAATGCATGATTCGTGGAGATATGTAAAGATCTCCACATGTGAAATTTGGTGTGAAAACAATACCTCCCCCTTACTATCGTCGGTCGGTAAAAAGGACCACCATTACACTCAGTCGTCCACGGACTATCTCTTACAAAAGGACCGGCTACATTATTAACAAAAAATATTGTTTTCCAAGAAGGATATAGTTTTATTTTTTTATTTTTTTAATCTAAGAATTAAAAACATTGTTTCCCAACAAATATTGGTTTATGTATAATTTTTATAAAACGTCTTTTTTCTTTTTTTTTATAAATTAGCTGGAGTGTCTCCACTCGACTATCTCGCAATTTGAATTGGATTAAATAACATAATATATTATATTTAAATTAAATTTAATTAATTATAAATTATAAATAATAAATATTAAACCAGCGCATGTTTGGCTTTTTGTAGATGGCACCAAGTCACGTGTTGGCGCGTGAGATTTGCATTGTTAAAAAATTAATTCCAGTAATTTCAGCGAATCAGTCAAGCTGAAATTCTATATATAGCAGTTTTATACAATTATTAATCATGTGAAAAATTATCAAACATATATCTTTATTTTTACGGTCACTTTAGAGAAAAAAAAACAAAACGTTGTAAGTAATGACCCTCTTCCGGTTGAGCTACATTAATCAAAAAATGATAGAAAACTACAAATTTTGAATAATTCCCGTGTACCAAATTTCATTATTTTAGCTCAAATCGTTTTTGCGTAATCTTGTTTACATACACACACACATCCACACACACAGACATTTTTCTCAACCTTAGTGAAAATGATTCAGGAACCTTCAAAACGTATAAAAACATCAAAATCTCAATATCGAAAATTTTCGTGATCGCAATACTATCTCTTGCGAGATAGTAATTACTGTATATAATTTTATAATTTAAAATCTTTACATTTAAATCTTTAAAGGTTTTGAACATTAAATATAATAAATCTTATTTTAAATTTTATTCTTTATGATCAATTTAATTTTGTTCTCTTTTTTTGTAGTCCAGATCTCCGGGGCAGTTCACGCCGATTCAAATTCCACCATTTTCCATTACACATAGGAGACCAACCCTTCTTTTTCTTAGATTTTCCCCTGCAATATCCACCCTTATACAAAAAAATCATTACAATAGAATTTGAGCTTGATTGAATCTCTGAAAGTACCAGAATTAATTTTTTAACACTGCAAATCTCACGCGCCAACACGTGACGTGGTGCCATCAACAAAGAGCCAAACATGCGCTGGTTTAATAAATATTATTTATTAATTTTTATTTATAATTTATATAATAATTAATTAAATTTAATTTAAATATAATAGATTATGTTATTTAATCCAATTCAAATTTGCGCGATAGTCGAGTGGAGACACTCCAGATTTTTTTTATTTAAAATATGTCCTACAATTTTTAAACTACATATTGGATTCCATAAAAAAGAAGAAAAAAGTTAGAAATAATAGTAATTAATAGAGAATATATTTTTTTATTTTAAATTGTTATTATTATTCTTATTTAAAAAAAAAGTAGCCGGAAAAATAATAAATAAAAACATTAAACATTAAGCATCAAGAAAGTATTCAAAGTGTTTTTTAACACATTGTAAAGTTGAAATTCGTTTTCTTAAAATGCGGCCCCTGTAGCATTGCTCCTAATCAAAGAGGCCCATGGATTCATTTGGGTTGGCCAGGGCTGTATTAAGAATACACTTCTGTATAAATAAATTATGAATCAGAGATAATGGTAAAAGAAAAAGACACACTTTTGTCTTAATTCCTGTAATAATTATCAATTTGAAAACCAGCTGGTTAAAGAAGATATCACTTATCATTTAAGAAAATAATATACTACGTATTATTATATAACTTTTATAAAACGTCTTTATATATATTTTTTTTTATAAAAAATATAAATAAAATTTACTGTATATAATTTTATAATTTAAAATCTTTACATTTAAGTCTTTAAAGGTTTTAAACATTTATATTTAAACATTAAATATAATAAATCTTATTATAAATTTTATTTTTAATGATCATTTTAATATTTTTTTCTTTTTTTGTAGTCCAGATCATCAGGGCAGTTCACGCCGATTCAAAGTCCACCCTTTTCCATTACACATAGGAGACCAACCCTTCTTTCTCTTAGATTTCCCCCCCTATACAAAAAAATCATTTCATTATATAATTCAAAATTGTTACAAATTTTAATTAAATTTATAGGTATTCTAATTAAGATACACGTTTGTTTTGTTGATTTTAATTGAATCAAAATTTTATTTTATTAAATTTATCCATGCATATATTTAAAAAAAAGTATTAAGATCTTGGATAAAAATATATGACATCAGAAGGTTTAGTTAATGATAATTATTTATTAACAAGAAAACAAATTAATATTCAGAATTTACAACAAAGATTGTTTATATTTATATAAATTGATTATAATTAAATTATATATTTATATAATTTGCTTAAAAGAGTCAAATTAATTAATTAATTTCCAGGGCGATTCTGATATCAATCAGTTTTCTAATTTTAATTAAGTAATTTTTAATTATTATGTGTAAAAATAATAAAAAATAAAAACATGCGAAAATCACGGTCTACCTAATTTTAAAATACAATCTTTTTTTTCTAAAAATGGATAAATTTAATTTTAAAATTTAAAAACAATTTTTATTCAAAAAATATTGATTTATTTTATATCTAAAAAAAAAATATATTTGGGAAACAATATCTGTTAAATTAATTCATTAATCATCTTAATTTGATCTTTTTGACATAATAATATATAATTTAAAATTATAATTTGGCTATAATATTAGATATGTAAAATAATATAAATGAATGAAATTTATAAAATTATAGTATTATATATTTGATTAGAGATGATTACTGAATATGATTCCGAGGATAAATGTGTTAAATCTTCATACAAGGCAATTCGTGATTGGAGAGAACCACAAAACTATCAAGTTTTAGGCCCTCTTTCACTCTGCATCGATCAAGATACGTCTCATCCAGGATGTATTATCATTGATTTACTTTTACCAAAATTAACAAATGTAAGTCTACAATATACCACCATATATATAATATAAAATATTTATAGTCAGTGATGTATTGATAAAATATGAAGTAAGGGAACGCATTGTGGGAGCAAAAAAGTCCTATTTTCAGCAAACTATTTTTTTCCATCTAAATTTTTATTTTCCTTATTCTTACTATACAAAATATTTACGAACACAAAAAAAATAAATTCTAACAGTAGTTTTAAGTGGGAGTTGTCGGGACATGAAAAATTACTGGAACGTGTTCCGGTTCTGAAAAAAGGTAAGGGAACGTCGGTCCCCCGCGTTCCCCTCCCAATACACCACTGTGTTTATAGTAGATTCATTCAATTTGTAAATTTTGAAATTGTGAACTGACTATTTACTTGTGTAATAAAAACAAAATGGCACCCAATAATATTAATCTACTTAGGCTAAACATTTTAATCAATAAAAAAAAATTATTTAAAAATACATTATATACGTATTTAGATAAGAGTCCAATTTTCAGAGTTATTTTAAACACTAATATACATATTATCAATACAATAATTACATATTGATATCTCTTTATATATTTTTGTAAAATAATTAATTTTCAAGTTCAAAAAGTTTTATATCTTATTACAATAAATCTGGCCTAATCTATACTTAATAAAAAAAAAACCTCAGACTTTGTACGTCCTACACAAGGACAATGCCTATCAAGCCGGTTATATCAATGAGGGGTCCTATAATCAGTAGAACGGGTCCTCTCAACCTTTACCTTGATTTTCTTGATCGGATTCGCTATCAAGTAGCTTTTCCCCAATGTTGTTCCCGGAGGCTGGGTTGACACCGTCCCATAGACCCCAGCTAGGGAACCCGGGACCCTGTGAATGTGAGGCAGGTTTGCTACTCACACACCCAATGGCGCCTTTCTATACTTACTATAATAATTAGAAACAAGAAAGATATTTGAATAATAAATAATATAAAATCAAATTTTAAGATTTCCTTCAAGATTTTCAAAATTACTTTTAATTTATATATCAAGGTTTTAATAATAATTATTATTATGTAAATTTGTTAAAAATATATATAAAAAAATATGTTAATTATATGAATGTACTTTATACTTTTCAAATGAATTTTTTTCTTAATTTTGAAAATCTGTTGAATCCAATGAATTTTTTATTTTTAGGTGGAAGAAATAGTCTTTAAAAATTATTATACAGCCTATGTGTCAGTTCAAATGCGATTTCATCCACCAATTAGTTCCAATTATGATAAAGGAACACAAAATTTAGCTAAAGGGAGTTATCCACTTCCATGCAGCAAAGGGTGGCAGATGGTCCTCCCCCAACATATTATAATGAAAAATCCTAATTTAGAATATGGAAGTCACGATCTTGTTTCACTTTCACCAAATGAGGTAAGTGAATATCGACAGGTTCCATTAGTACAGTGGTTCTCAACCTTTTGTTTATTAAAGCGGCACACTTTTAATGGTTTAAAACACACAAAGAAAAAGATAAATGTAAAAGTTTACTATATTAAAAAACGGTTTATCTTTTTTTTTTATTTTAGAACCAAATTGAAAAAATTTAGAAAAAAAGTAAGAAATGTTTAAGAGCCTCTTTACATTTGTAATAATAACTTGGCGGCACATTTTGATAATCTCGCGGCACACATTTGAAAATCTCACGGCACACAAAAGTGCCGCAGCACAGTGGTTGAGAATCACTGCATTAGTATAATAATCTTATAATAATGTTTTTGTTTCATTTTAACCAGAGAATTATTGTTAATAATATAATAATGTTGGCAATTGCTTAGTCTAACCGATGAATTATTGATTTGGACAAAACTTTACCATTCTTTTTTGATCATTTTTATCTCGTAAACTAGAAGCGACCTCCATATACTTCTTATGGAAAGTTTATTTGGAATCAAAAAAAAAAAAATAAGCTGGAGTGTCTCCACTCGTCTATCTCGAAAATTTGAATTGGATTAATTATCATATATTACAGAGGTTCTTAAACTTATGTACTCCGCGGACCCCCACTTGAGAAAATTCTTTTTGACGGACCCCATCCCAACTTTAGGTACTTTACGTCATTTTATTAGTTAATTTCTGGCTTAAGATCTCATAAGAACAAGGATATATGGTGAATATTTCTAACAGTGATTGGTGAATAACGATTTTTTTGCATATTGTAGAACAGATTTTATTAGAAAATTCAGCTAAATATGAAGATGGAAACGGTAGCAATAATTTTCTTGCACATTTCGTTGAATTTGGGTATTTGATCTCTGTTTCCTCACAAAGCCATGCTATCGCTCCTTTTATATTAAATAAAGTTTTAACTGACTCATCATTTTCTCGTGCACCTGTACGATGGCTTTGCGGACCCCCAGTAAAGGCTTCGCGGACCCCCAGGGGTCCGCGGACCACAGTTTAAGAACCTCTGATATATTATATTTAAATTAAATTTAATTAATTATAAATTAAAATTAATAAATAATATTTATTAAACCAGCGCATGTTCTGGCGAGATAGTAAAAGGGAATCCACTTGTAAAGTTTTATCCAAATCCATGATACATCGGTTAGACTGAACAATTACCATAATTTTTTATTTTGAATTGTAGAAAAATCAATGGAGTAATGTAATTGCAATCAGATTAATATTACGACAACCATCGCCAATGTGGAATAATTTTAAAATTGAGAACTTAAAAATATATAATCAAGAACGTATGCAAACTATTACAACACATAACCATAATATTGGCGAAGATTTATTTTGTTTACAACAGGTTTCATAATTTAAAATTATTATTTAATGAAGTTAAAACATTTAACTTAGTATATAAATATTAAAATTATATTTTATAGAATTATTTGCCTTTATTAAAAATGGTGAAAGATAAAACATTATATATGATGAATAGGGATTTTGACGTATCATGGGTAAGGAAAAAAATTAATTAATTGAAATCTACCTATTCTTGTCCTACATAGTTTATTTATAATAAAAATCTTTTTTTAGACTCGAAGTGAATATGAATTCTATCAAATACATTGAAAAATGATTTATAATTTGTAAATATAGATTATAAATATAATATAAAAATAATGACCATTAAATTTAATTAAAATATAAGTATATAATTAATTAATTGAAAAACTTTTAGTGATGAAATTATACATTTGAAATAAAACAATTTGAAATATTTATGGCAAAAGAGCTATAATTATCTCTTTCTGTATTTAAATTTATTTATAATTGTAAAAAAATCAATTTGACGCACTTGTTATACAAAATTTTTTAGATAACCAGGAAAAGGGCGCCATTGGGTGTGCGGGTAATTAACCTGCCTCACATTCACATGGTCCCGGGATCAAATCCCGGGCCTGGCAAGGGAGTTTCCCTAGCTGGGGTCTATGGGACGGAGTCAACCCAGCCTCCGAGAACAACATAGGGGAAAAGCTACTTGATAGCGCCTCCGATCAAGAAAATGAAGGTAAAGGTTGAGAGAACCCGTTCTACTGATCATAGGACACCTCATTGATATAACCGACTTAATAGGCGTACAAAGTCATAGGTTGTTTTTTTATATCCAGGAAGGTTCTTATCAATTAGCGCCCTAGGCCCTAAGCATTAAAATTCTTAAATTCCTTATTTAATTCCAAACAAACTTTCCTTATGCAATATTTCTCGGTCTTTTCTAGTTATCAATGAGCACTAATATAGTAATGATTTATTGACTAATTCACTAATTATTCACTTATTCATTAATTTTCGGTTTTTTATTAATTAATTTTTTAATTTTGCTATATTCAGATCGAACTGAACCCCCACCCCACCCCCAGAAAATTAGAGAAGCCCTCTGCTGGCCAAATGAATAAAACATGGTAGCTAAATAGAATTTCAATGGGTTTATATGCAAATTTTAATAATTTTTATCTCACAAACTATAAGTGATAGAACCATTTGCTAATTTAATAGTGACTTGGAATTAAATAAGAATCCACTGGTAAAGTTTCTTCCAAATCCCTGAAGCGTCCCGTTTTGTAAACAATTACCAATTAAATTTTTGTGCAGTGGGGGGGGGGAGGGTGGAACTACTTTACTCTCGGATTCTTTGAAAAGTCAATCTGAAACTTCACCATGGTCCTCATAGTTATAATTTCATTATTGATTTTAATAAAATTACCTAATTTAAATAATTTCTAAATTATTTAAGACATTTCTGACAATATGACAGCTTCGTAGTATTTGTCCCTGTTTTATGTTATTAATATTTCGAGGTTTTCAAAAACTTTTGTGACTAAATCTTCTGCGGAATTTATAAAGAGATATACATATTTGCTCTTTTTCATGTTTTCATATTTTGTCACTTTAATATTTAATAATTATTGTTTATTTGTATTATATATTATACACTGAAAATTATATACCTAAAATCATTTTCGTAAAGATTTCAAATGTTTAAACATTTAAATAGAGATGATCAGTGGTTCAGTTTTAATTAGCAAGCGCTACGTGGCAGCACTATACAGTCGACCCAATAACTGTCAAACCAATTCTGTATAATAAATGAGACCTACCTGACTTGATATTTGCTACACAACTAGATAGTGCTGCCACATAGTGCTTGCTGATTGAAACTGTTTTCTGTGAGGTTGTAAGGCTGGTTGACTGATTTATCTTGATTGAAATATGTATATACTTAAAGAATTAAAAAAATTAATTTATTATAAATGAATAATAAAAAAAAAAATTGTATTAAATAATAATTATATTTAATTTGGTTTTTAAAATATGAAATTTTATATCATGAATTACGATTAAACATTGGATCATTTAACTTTTTTTATTAATATTTAACTCATGAAAGGTAAATTGAAAAAATATTCAGAAATGATTCAAAATAGAGTTAAAACAGACCATAGGCATTTATCTAATTATTTGTCAATATATACATATTTATTATGAATAAAAAATATTTTGATGTTGAGATTAATAAGCACAGACCATAAATATCGAAATATATAAAATTCAAATTTATTTCAAATAAAAATAAAAGATATATCTTTACTTACCTGGTATTTCAACTTTAGATTATAAATTAAAATTTTAAAAATTGCTTCATAATTATTATTTATAAACAGCTATGAAAATATAAACGAAAAGTAAAAAATTTTAAATAATATAAATGGTATTAGATTATTATAAATAAAAAGAAAAAAATATAAACTCCTTTCTTAATTAAAATATAGACAAGTACAGGTGTCAATATAATTTCATAATTTATTATTATTATCAGTAGAAATCGTTGGTCGAAACCAGGAGGAATCATCTCAAAAAAAAAAAAAAATAAATAAATAAATAAAAAATAAAATAATTTTTATTACTAAACTAAAAAATTTAAAATAAAAATTTATCCAAGCTACGAAATAAATAATTTCGATTTTATTTTGATATGCTTAATTTTATTTTTTTTTTTTTATTTTTACTGGTTGATTTTTATTGAAATTCTTTAAATCATTTTATAAATAAATATGTTTGTTTGTTTGTTTATAATTTTTATTATTAAAAAAAAAAAGAAAAAAAAATATTTTCGATTTTTTTATTTTTTTTTTATATTTTTCTTTCTTAAAATCCATAAATGAAATTATGAAAAATGTTCTGATTTTTTCTATTTATTTAGTTTTATAAAGAATATACAATGGCGCGCAAAATTTTTGCTCCGATAACCAGTCTCGCTCCAATTTATGGATCACAATTACCAGCTATAATACCAAATAAACTTTCCACCATAAGTCTAATTCGAAATAAAATGAAAAGTACCCTAGAAAAGGTAATTATATATATGTATATGAAGCTATATCTATAATATATCTATAATATAATTAAGTATTAATCACTTGAAAAGATACTCACTATTAGATAAATAATATTTATAGATCTATATTCAAAATTTATAATGTCCCGTTTTTGTTATATGTCTATTTAATTGTAAATATGAAGTTTAAATATGTAGTACCTGGAACACCGAGCTATCGCTCGACCCTTTAACAAATTTATACAATTTATCATTATTAACTTTAAAAATTTTACAATTTTTAAATTATTTATTACAATTGTTAAATAGGTTTTCTAAAAATGAACCATCATAATTTTTTTTCATAAATTGGTACAAATTAATTAAAATAACTTGATTTTCATTTCAAGATGAAAAATATATTCAAATTTACTTGATAAAATATTTGATCCTATATTATATATACGAGTATATGTTATTATAATTAGATGGCTTGATTTTTATATTTTTCAAAATAGTAATAGCTTATAGACTTTTTCGATCAATGATTACTACTGATAATAATAATAAATTATGAAATTATATTGACAACGGTACTTGTCTATATTTTAATTAATAAAGGTGGTTATATTTTTTTCTTTTTATTTATAATAATCTAATATCATTTATATTATTTATAATTTATGTAATCTAAATAACGTTTTAATTAATATAATATAATTGATTTAATATTATTAGATCAAATTTATTCCTTCCTTTATAATTGTTCATCTGTGTTATTATGTTGCAAACTTAATGGATAATTTTTTTTTTTTTGGTTTAGTTTAATAAAAATATTTCGTGATTTTATTATAAAATATTATTAAAATCAATATTTTTAATTTCATTTCGAAATTAATTAAAAAATTATAAAATATTTTAAATATAAAAAATATTATTATATTAATGCAATATCAATTAAAAAAACATTCAATAAGGATGACGTAATATGTGACGTCATTTAAATTTACTATTTAAAAAAAAAAATACTAATAAAGTTTATTTTTCCTGAGGCTGATTTTTCTTTATAAATATTACCTATGGTGTGAATTTCAAAAATCTCCTTAGAACGGTTTAATATCTCAAAAATATACAAATATATATATACTACATACAATTGTTGCTAGTATAATAAGATAAACTATGATAAACGATTTGCATACTTAAAATTAAAGTTAATATTAATTTTAACGTTTGTTTATAAAAAACAGATTCGAAATTATTTATTATTAAAAGAGAAGAAAATCAAATCTACTACTACTAGGACTTTAGTAACGAAACCACTTCAAACTTCTCATCCGAACGGATTGATTCTTTCCACTCGTGGATGTAAAACAGTCTCCTCTCAACCTGGAATAAAACTACTCACATCTGAAATGCCAGTTTGTTTTAATGCCATTAATATATATTAATTCTTTAAATCCTATTTCTTTATTTAATAAAAATAATTTTAAAAATCATTAAAAAGAATCTACTAAATCCTACTATATAAATAAGTAAACGAATGCTATAATAAGAATACGTTCATGCCGGCTCCATAATTTCGTCTATTTATTTTATGTGGCGGCATAAGCCACCGGTGGTACATGCCGGCGGGAACGTGTTAAACAAAACAAAATTTTTATTATTTTTTGTCTTATTTCAATTTTGATTCTCAATTTTAATTTCCGTTATGATTTAAAAATTGAACATTATGTTTTTTTCTAATAATACATATGTTATAGAATTGTTTAAATTTTAGATTTAATTCGATTTTAGTATACAATTACAAACAACATTAGAAAAAACGGTAAGTGTTTACAAGCTTCAGGGATTTGGATGAAACTTAGCCAGTGAATTCCTTTTTTAATTCCAAAGAAACTTTCCATATATGCAATATTTCTTGGTCTCTTCTAGTTTACGAGATAAAAATTATTAAAGTTTGACAGATAAACTGAATGAGCAGCCATTTAATAATGTTTCATTGACTAATTCACTAATTACTCACTTATTCACTAATTTTCAGTTTTTTTCGTTTCGGTTTGGATATAGAAAATTTATTTAATTAATTATTTTTTTATTTTTCATATATCCAAATCGAACTGGAAACAAACAGAAAATTAGTGAAGCCCTCAGTTGGCCAAATAATAAATCATAGTAGCTAAATTGAGTGATAATGGACTTATATGAAAATTTTAATTATTTTCTAAACGAGAAGAGACCGAGAAATATTGCATAAGGAAAGTTTCTTTGGAATTAATAAAGGAAACCACTGGCAAAGTTTCATCTAAATCCCTGAAGCTTCCCATTTTGTAAACAATTACCAAAAAGAGAAATTGGAATAGAAATAAAAGGTTTCATTGTTTTAAATATATTTTAAATGTTTTCTTAACAGTTACTAGTATTATTTAATAATTTATTGTATTATCTATAATAGTACATAATATTTTTTGTACAATGCACATTGGGACAATTTTTAGTTTCAATTAATTATTATCTTATATGATTTAATTGATATATTTTTCTTTATTTCTTCTTCTTCATATCATTTGAAGATTCGTGTATGCATTTTGGGTGCTAATTCAAAAATAGCCGAACCCCTTGCATTGATGCTGAAAGAATCACCTCTCGTTGATGAATTGGTTTTGCACGACAACATCCACGATCCATTAGGCATGGCAATTGATTTATCCCATATTGATACACCTGTCCGAATTTACAGCCATTTTGGTTTTCAAGAATATGAATGTGCATTAACGGTAAACTATTTATCGTTTTCATTACTTCCATTAAATCATTTAGTATATTAGGTAATTGTTAATCAAGATAAGATTTCGATTAATTTGAATGTTAAATTGTTTTAATTTATTGAGAGGCACCACAGGGAGGGAGGTAGCGTAGCTGCCTCACATTCTCGTAGTCCCGGTTTCAAGTCCCAGGCCTGGCAATGGAATTTCTTTAGCTGGGGTATAAGGGACGGAGTCAACCCACCTTCCAAGATAAAAATTGGGAAGCTACTTGATAAAAAGTAGTGCCTCCGATCAAGAAAATCAAGGTAAAGTTTGATAGGACCCGTTCTACTGATCATACGGCACCTAATTAATATGGCCGTTTTGATAGGAGTTGTCGTTGCCTAGGACACACAAAAGTCAGGTTTTTTTTACATTACTGGGGGGGGGGGGGGCGAAGGTCTAGTTAAATTCCAAGTGCCCGCAAAATTTTGAAAATTTTCGATTTTTTTTTCAAAAGAAAGAGCATTTTGTTGAAAACTTTTGAACATTTTCGATTTTTTTCATTATGGTTCTAAAATAAAAAAGTCAGATGATTTTTCGATGCTCTGAACCATGGCCCACCCCTGTTGTTATATTATTTCAGAAATGGGCCGACTATTGAAAAAGGAAATTAGATTATTACAAAAATTAAGGGGGGCGGAAGAATTTTTTTTAACAAAAGGGTGGCGCAGGTACAGAAAGGTTGGAAACCACTGCATTAATATGTTAAATAAAATTTAATATTGTAAGATTCTATTAATTTTTGTCTAATTTCAGGCCTCGACAGTGATAGCCCTTACAGGAGGATATCCCGGTTCACCTTCCCATGATAATAATAATGAACTTTTTTCCAAAAATATCGATTGGGTTACTCAACAAATTGAAGCAATTTGTCATTATTGTCCCTGTGTATGCACTTTATAATTTTTACTCTTTTTTTTATTATTAAAAATAAAATAAAAATTTTTTTTTAGGCTCATATTGTAATTACAACACAGCCGGTAAATTCATTGGTCCCTCATGCAACGGAAGTAATGAAACGAATGAATTGTTATGCACCGAGACGATTATATGGCATTACATCGGTTGATATTATACGGGCTTGCACTTTTTTTAGTGAACTTATTGAAAAACCACCAGAAAGTGTTTATGTTCCAGTAATTGGTGGTACAAATAATGGAACTACTATTGTGCCGTTATTCAGTCAAGCAACACCCAACGTTAAACTAAAAGATGTAAATATAAAGTTTAAAATTAAGATAAAGTATAAATCTAATTTTGAACGTTCTTAGAAATATTTTCAATCTACGAGTAAAAAGTAAAAAAGAAAAGGTGAATTTTGAATTTTCTCGGGCTGTGTACATTCGATTATCGATGTTTTTGTTTTGTTTCGTTGGTACATATATGTTTCTCATATGTTGACATTATCAGTTATTTTGGATTAGTAGCTTGTTTTTGACAACTGAAAAAGTTAGTCACATTTTGTGTGTTCTTCGATTTTTTACTTAACAATAAATAAGGCAGTTATGCAACGTTTGCTTTAAGCAATACGGCTCAAACGATCGGAATTATGTAAAATATATCATGGATTCTGCATCACGATAATGTACCAGCTCACATATCATTGCTTGTTCGTGATTTTTTGACCAAAAAGAACACCGTAATCATGCCTCAACCACCGAATTCACCAGATTTGGCTCCCTGCGACTATCTCATCCATTGTGGCAAAACGCTTTCCTTTCATTGGTCTCTTCAGTTTTGGGAATAGGAAAAAGTTGGAATCACAAAGAACCAGCTGATGGCCATACCGAAAAGCGCATCTCAGAATTGCTTCGATGATTGGAAGCGCTGGCATAAGTGCATTATATCTGAGGGGAATTACTTTGAAGGGGACAAAATGGATATTGATGAATTAATAAATACTTGTCAAAATTCACCTTTTCTTTTGAATAGTCCTGGTACATTTTATTGAGTTTTTTTACATTTTTTTTACTTATCTATTTATTTTTAATTATATATGCTTCAATTTAATTTTATTTTTTAAAATAGTTGTTTTCAATCAAATAACAAATATTATATAAATAGGTGTAATAATAAATTGAATTAAATGAACTTTGAAAATTTCTTTAAAATTTAATTTTTTTTTATTCAGAGTCATGTTTTAGAGTTAACAAATGCTGTCCAAACCTCCCCGATTGATATTTTTGAATGCAGAACGGAGAAACATGGGCCAGCGGCACTCGCCAGTGCATTTGGGGCTGCTCGTTTTATCATTTCAATGATTCGAGGAATTGTTGGGCAGCCAAATATCTTTGAGACTGCCTATACGAAATCAGATCATATGCCCTCATGTACTTATTTCTCTGGGCCATTTCAATTAGGAGCAAATGGTATCGAAAGGAAAATCGATTTACCTAAAAATATAACCAAATATGAAGAAGAATTATTAAAATGTGCAATTTTACAAATTCAGGTGAATATACCAAATATTTATTTAATAGAAAATCAATATTTTTTTTAACGAATTTTAAAATTATATTTACTCATAAAAAAATGTAGAAATATTTTTTTATGAAGTCAAAGAAAAAAAATTGAGGTAAAATTTTAAGGTTTTATTAATAAATGATTCCTTTCTAAATCTCATTAATGATATAGATATATTTATTATTTATGAATTTTAAATTTTTATTTTTTATTTAAAAGAAAAGATTCGGTTATTGTTTGCAAACCGGGAAGCTTCAGGGATTTAGATGAAACTTTGCCAGTGGTTTCCTTTTTTAATTCCAAAGAAACCTTCTTTATGCAATATTTCTCGGTCTCTTCTAGTTTACGAGATAAAAATTATTAAAATTTGCCTATAAATCTATTTACATTCTATTTAGCTACCATGTTTTATTCATTTGGCAAGCAGAGGGCTCCACTAATTTTCTGGGTTTTTTTTTAGTTCGGTTTTTGGATATATGAAAATTAAAAAATTAATTAATTAAATAATTTTCCTAAATCCAAACCGAACTTATAAAAACCAAAAATTAGTGAATACGTTAATAATTAGTGAATTAATCAATAAAACATTATTAAATTGCTTCTCTCATTTCGACCTTTATAAGCAGTTAATCTGTCAAACATAAAAAATTTTATCTCGTAAACTAGAAGAGACCGAGAAATATTGCATAAGGAAAGTTTCTTTGCAATTAAAAAACGAATCCACTTCTAAAGTTTCATCCAAATCTCTGAAGCTTCCCGTTTTGTAAACAATTACCAAAGGTCCTATATCGTGATATCAGAGTGATAAGCATTTTCTTTTTCATCAATTTAATCGATTGCATTTATGATGCAGGGATTCAAAATTCATTAAATGATTAAAATTCCCCCGTATATAATTAACTAATAAAATAATAAATATTTATTTTAAAATCCTACTATAAAATTTCTCTAGAAAAGTAACAAAAATATTCAACAAAAATTCCCTGTATCCACCTTAATTGTCCACTAGGTTTCCGATTTCTATTATATATATATATATATTATTTGAGAGGTTCTGATGTTTAATTTTTTTATTTATTCATTTTTATTTATTTATAAGTCGGATATTCGTATGGGAGAATCGATGATGAGAAAGAAAATAAGTCGTGAGGAAGCGAGAAGGAATGAAACACCTTCACAAAAGGATGCACCTTGTGCACCTATAATATGTAAATAAAGAAACTATTTTAAATACACAATTTTAAAAAAGGAAATAATTTGTTTTGATTTGTTTATTTAACCATTTTCTGTCATAGTAAATTGTGTTTATTTTAAATTTATTAATAAATATCTTCATCAAAAATAGTAAAAATCCTATTTTCTCACAAATAGAAAAACTTTAAAACAAAAACAAAAAAATTCAAAAAACAATACAAAATAATTTAATACAAATAATTTATTAACAATAACAATGTGATTATATCCAAAATTATTTTTATTACAGAAATTAATAATTATCTTTATTTTTATTTTGTTTTTTTCTTTTTATATATTTAATTATGAAATACAAATACTTCCAACAGTTTTTCTTTTATTTTATCATTAATATGTTATTGACTAAAGTTTTAAATAGATTTTTAAGAGAAGAGAATTGATTCATTCTTTTTTTTTTAATTCTTAGAGAAGTGAAGAAGTGCATGAAAATAGTTTTATTACATTACAATATTAGCGAAATCAATAATATGCATTAAGGCGAAAGGTATTTTTTCTTATATATATATATAATATTCTAGCATGGAACTTTAATTATTATGATTTTTTTAATTTTTTCTTTAAGTATTTTTTAGAATATATATATTTTTATCACTTGTTTGTTTTATCTGTATAAAGACCCAATTTTAATGTTGTCTCTTTCGGTTGGCACAAAAGGGATTTACGTGGAAAAGGATCAAAATGATTGCCTGTTGCCCCCCTGGTAGGTGATTTTAATGCTAGAAAATTAATTGGGATTTCCTTTTTTGGACTAAATTGAATTGGACTCGACTTATTTGGACTAGATAATATAAATGAGGACGATGATGATGATCTTTCATCTAAATCTTCTTGTTCAGTTAATTTGGTATTAATAGATTCATCATCAAAATCATAAGATATATTTTTGCTAAAACTTGTTAAGGAATTTTTAAATTTTAACCTTTTCTCTGTGGTGTCTAAATTTGAACTGAATTGGTCATCTTCTAGATCAACATCCCTATCAATTGTTCCTTTTCTTAATGGTACATTGAAACTATCTTTAGAAAATGAAGAAGCACTCTTATAATCTAATGTATATTTTTTTGGACTTTGTAATTCGGATGGTTCTCTAGAACGAGAATATTCCAATTTATAGGATGCAAGACGTGAATCCAAACTCGATTGACGTCTGGAATTGCGTGCATCTGCTGCCGACACAGAAATGTCTTCATCCCTATAATCTGTTTTGGAGTCGAATGTTGTTGAGCGACGCAATGATTCATCTGGACTTAATTTATTCTCCATCTCTCGCCAATCTCTATAATAGTTACTTAATGTTTCCACAGACGAGATGGAAGTACATTCATTTTCCAATTCTCGATTAAATTTCAAATTATTTGCCGCTTCTGAATGTAATTTATATTTCAAATAGGAACAATTTTTATCCTCTACTTTTTTGTCAACATCTTCTTCATTTTCTTCTTGAACATTTTTCTTTTGAATAAATAATTTTCCAAAAATTTTATTATCATCATCTTTATTATCATCAACGTTATCATCATCAGGAAAACTGGTTATTTTATTAGATGCCAATCTAGTATTATCATCAACATCTTTCAATTGATACTCGAATGTCTTGACTAATGGGATTGGAGAACTGATTGTTTCATTTTTGATCTCCTTCTCATTATATTCATCATATTTTTTTGTGTCTGTTAAAAACTCCGTTTTATTGACCTCGTCAACTTTCTGTTCAAAATTAAATTTCCACGAATAATTTTTTGTAAAGGTTTTATAATCATTTTCTGTTTTCTGACATTTATTATTTGGAAGACATGTATTTAATTCATATTGTTTATAATTCAAAGTTGATGATGATGATGATGAATTAAAATTGATGGAATCATCTTTTGTTGATGATTTTGGTTCAAAATTAAATTGAAATTCGGACTTGGTATATAAAGGACTTGAATTATGTGATTTTGTTCTTGGGGTTTTCAATTCATCTGATTCGATAACATCCCAATCTTCAGATTTTGAGAAAAACGATGTTGTCGAAGTTTGTCTTTCATTTTCATCACTAATTTTTTTCTGACATTGTAAAATTCTTTGCAAAATTTCAGAATTTTCTTGTATAATTTGTAACGCTCGTGCACTGTTTCTTCTACCTGTATTACTATCTTGATTTAATGACACTTCTTTTTTAATTTCATTTTCTTCTTTCATTTTTGTCTTTTCCTCAACCAATGAATTCTTCTGATTATCATTTTCATTTGTCAACATTTCATCTGTTTCTAAATAAGATTTTCTTTTTGATTTTATTGATTCTAAAAGTGATTCTAGATAATCAAAACCAACTTCTGATTTATATTCGACATATTTTTTGGATTCGCCCTCTTCATTGTTTTTATTTTCAATGTTTATGTTTTTATTTGTAGTGTCATTATCCATTATAGTTATATTTTCTTTTATGTTTTCATGTTCTTCAAAATTTAATAAATCTTCATTTTCTATTCTTTCTTCTTTCACCGGCGATGATATACATGTTGTGGTTGTTTTTTCTTCATCATGCGTGGGACTTTTTAATTTTTGTAAATCTAATCCTAAGTCTAAAAGGGCTTCTATTGGACTTGAATCTGATGAATCACTTGGCTGTTTTTCATTTCCTAGGTTTTCATTTGGATCTGAAACCTTTGGCAATGCAAATATCTCATTACTATTCTCTTCTTGTTTTACCTCCACCATCGATAATATTTCTTTCTTTTTCTCTTCTTCGAATACATCTTGTCGGAGTTGTGATGATAAAACATCATCGGTATCACTAGCATAATCAAAACCATCACATAATTCTGTACTACTACTACTCGTACTACTACTACTACTGGTACTATTACTTGTACTACTATTGCCCCTTTTACTTATTCTTCTATTCTTTTTTTTTGAGACATTCAGGTTTACAATTTTAGTTTTTTTTTCACTAGCATTATTATCATCATCCAGACCCTCTTTATCATTATTATCCATAACCTCATTTTCATCTGCATCCTGATCATCGTCATCATCTGAACTTGAGTCATTTCCAGGTGGTAGATCTTTCCATTGAAGTGTTTCACCACGATTTTCTTTTGGTCCCTGAGATTCTGAAAACAATCATAATATATAATTATTATATTATCCTAAATAATCTTTTAATCTTTTATTAAAATTCATTAATGGAATTATAATCTCTAGTATTTATTTTATTATATTATATTGGTATTCCTTTATTTGATATACTTAATTAAATAAATTTATTATATTATTATAGAACACTATTATATTAATTACCGACCTTTAGTTTTTATTTGGGATGATTTCCTTGGTGGCGGTATAATACCAACAACTGTTGCTCGTCGAGCTCTTCTTGAACTCAATAAAGCTTGTTTTCCAATCAATAAATGATTCATCGCTGCTGGGCTTGGAGCAGATGGGCCCAGTGGTTGTCGGGCGCACGCAGCTATTTTAAAATATAAATTTTTTTTATTTGTTACTTGTTTTTACTTTATTTGAAGATACATTTATAAATAATGATTCCATTGGGAATACGATGAATTCAATTTTGTTTGTCTGGTTGTGCCCCGGTCAATTTAAGCCAATGTATCAGAACTTTTTTATTAGTAAAAAATAGAGTAATTTGACATTTTTGTTAGATGATAATTAATTATGTTCCTTACAACTGATGTTTCTTTTTCAATCCCAACAAAATCAACAAACAATAATAATAGATTAAACCGTAAAGAAATACTTATAAAATGATTATTATAACAAGTAAATATTCATTAATATTCAATTATGTATATACGAGGTCTGTTAAAAAATAAAGTGATTTTGCATTTTCGCGGGCTGGGTACATTCGATTATCGAAATTATTTTTTTAAATGTTTCTCATTATCAGCCATTTTGTGTTAGTAGTTTGTTTTTGACAAATGCAAAAGTTAGTCACGTTTTTGTGTGTTCGATTTTTACTATAAAATGGATCAAAGAGCAGTGATGTATTAGTAAAATAAGAAGTAAGGGAACGCATAGTGGGAGCAAAAAAAATTCCTATTTTCAGCAAACTATTTTTTTCCATATAAGTTTTTATTTTTTCTTATTCTTACTATACAAAGTATTAACGAAAACAAAAAACCTCGTACATAAATGAAATAATAATAATATAATAATAATAATAATTATTAAAATTATCTACCTGATAGTATAATATGTGCGTGCCTTTGACGTTCCCTTAGTTTTGCATATTGATGTTTCAATGCAGATATATCAAGAGCATCTGGTCGTGGAAGTGAAGCCGGAAATGTCGATAAACTCGGAAAAAGGCCTAAAATAGGATTCAATCAATCAATTACAAAAATATTAAAATTAATATTATAGGATAAATAGATAATTTAACAAGTATTGAGTATAGTAGTAGGGGCTCAACAAAATTTAAAAAAAAATAACTCAATAATTAAACAATATCTTTTTTTTTGACTTGTTAACTTATATAATAAGAACAGAGTAAAAGCTCCTTATTCGCGCTTCCTTCATTCGCGTTTGCACTATTCGCGGGTTAAAAAAATGCGACCCAATTCCTATATTCACGGCTAAAAATTTCTTTATTCGCGGATCTGATTCTGATAAGTACATACATGATAATAAAAGGATTCCAATAGGTATCCAACCCAATATCCTTTGTAAATGCTTCAAATGGACGCGATGGGTGTTTTTGAGAATGTAAACAAACTGAAGCCATGTTGGAAAAAACTGTCGCTTACTCTGACTGCAGAAAATGACAAAGGATCGGTGCAAGTTCAAACTTTGACTGTAAACACAATCGCGAATGGGTTCGGACAGATAGAATCAAGTGACATTCAGGAATTGCTTGAATCGCAAGACGAAGATTTGAATGAAAACGACTTGTTACCGAAATGTTAAATTCACAGACCATTGAAGAAGAGCCTTCAATAAGCACTGGAAACGTGACATTTAATTTGAAAAATCTTAGTGAAGATTTAAGAATGGCAAATGAGCTTTTTTGTGATTGTTTTATGAATTTTGATCCGTCTATGGAACGAAGTCTTATTTTTAAGAGGCACATTGTTAATGTGAATACTGCGTATCAGTCTGAAGCTCCTTCAGCTTTTAAAAACTGCCAAGCAAGAGAAAATAACAAAATTCATCAAACCACTACCTAAGCCTTAAGATAATTAATAAAAAACTTCAATTAAATTGTTTTTATTATATATATTTTTTTTTATTTTGTCACCTAGGAACGTAACCCCTATAATCCCATATTACCATTCCATATTCACGGTTTCGGTATTCGCGGCATATTTATGGAACATATACTCCGCGAATAAGGAGCTTTTACAGTATATATATACGTAGTGTGTAGTTGTGAAAAGGCGCACAGATACAGTGCCTAATTTAAAGCAACAACTCTCAGTTTATTGCAATTAAATTTTTTTTTTTTTTGTGTTTTTTTTATTATGAATATGATAAAATAGTGACAATTAATTCAAGTTTAAAATATTGCCTGCATAAATTCATTAACTCTATTCATCATATTAAAAACTATTACCATTTGTAACATTTTAAAATTATTATTATTATTATCATTGATCAAAAAATAAAAAAATAAACATAAAAATAAAATTTCAAATATTTACCTTTGGAATCTGGATCTCTTGTATCGGGGAGAAGACGTAATTGAGGCCAGGGAACCACTGGACTTATACTATAACGATATTTATCTCGTAGCTCGGAAACCGGCAAGCTACCGACGCAAACGATTTTCTTACAAAAATAAATTTCATTTAAATATTAACAAAATGTATATAAATTAAAAAAAACATTATTATTATTATTATTATGTATAAATACCAATTGTACTTAATAATATATATTTCCTATACTTACTTTAATTAAGGTGTTCGTATCAATGGTCCCTAATTCCATCATTTCTCGAGTTAAAACGCCCATAATACTATAAAATTCATCAGCACTATCCACACTCATGATTCGGCTAGAAATTAAACAAAAAAAATCAAATCAATTTGTATAAAATTCAGAAATAAATTTAAATTCCATCATTCAATGTATTGACTTCTTTTTGTGTATATTAATAAAATAATCATTCATGTAATCAAGATTTTTCTTCATAATATATATTTAACTATTTATTTATATTTATATGTAGATAATAAGAAAATAAATTTAAAATGAATAATAATCAATTATTTCACAATACAATACAAAATATTCAATTTTCTTTATTTCCATTCAATAATAAAATAAATATTAATCTTAATTTAAATAATCTAAATGGAGAGATTTATGAATATGAATTTAACAATTAAATAAATTCCTTTTTATTAATATTATTTGTCTATTGAATGATTTCATTTTGGAAATAAAAGGTAATAGTCGACGATATTTGTCACCTCTCGGATTTTAATGAAACTTGGTCAGTCGATTCCTTGATTAATTCTAAGAAACTTTTTCCTTAGGCAATATAGCGGGCAAAATTATAGTTTTCGAGATAAAAAGGATTAAAGTTTGGATATGAATCCATTGATATTTTATTTAGCTACCATGTTTTATCCGTTTGACTAGCAGAGGGCGCCACTAATTTTCGGTTCAGTTTGGATATAGGGAAATTATTTAAGTAATTAGTTTTTTAATTTTTCTAAATACAATCCGAACCGAAGACAACTGAAAATTAGTAGAGCCATCTTCTAGTCAAACGGATAAAACATGGTTGCTAAATAGAATATCAATGGATTCATATCCAAACTTTAATCCTTTTTATCTCAAAAACTAGCAGTTTGCCCGTTATATTGCCTAAGGAAAAAGTTTCTTAGAATTAATCAAGGAATCGATTGGCCAAGTTTCATTAAAATCCGAGAGGTGATAAATATCGTCGACTATTACCAAATAAAATTATTAAAAAAATAAATTTGTACTTACTCAGCTAGACAGTCCCAAATGGCAAGTGCTGTTTTTAATAAAATTTCGTTACCCTCTAAAAAAATCATATCCCAAACTCGAAGTACTGTCTGTTGTGGTAAGCAATTACAGAAGAGGGTGAGAAACCATTGCATTGTAAAGACATTGATTAATGGTGGCTCATAATTGGATGCTGAGGCGGCATCCCCACCACCACTTGTTGCCAATTGATGTAAATATTGCAGGTGTTTATGTAAAGTGGGCAATCGTAATCGAAGCAACTCACGGAGAACTGCCATGTCCACGGACAGGCCAGACAAGTTGTTGGCAAAGTAACCTTCGGGCAACACACCCTCCACCAAATAAATCATCACCTATATTAACAACACCAAAGTATCAGCATTATATTAGTATTTACAAAATGAATATATATTAGTTTTATTAAGATGAACCAAATAGTATCTATGAATGAATTTTTTTTTAAATTAAATTAGATTCATAAAATTTCTAATCCAATTAGCATACAATTTTAAACTATAGAAATTAATTTAAGTTTTAAATTGCATAATTTAAGTTATTTTATGGTAAATTGGTTCATTTCATCAAAATCTTTTTTAGTTTATTTATTTAAGTATATGTATGTATATATATAAGAATATTTTATCACTTATGTTATATGTTTGTATATACAAGGGATGTTCAAAAGAAAAGATGAATTTTGAATTATTTTGAAAAGTATTTATTGATTCATCAATATCCATTTTGTTCCCTTCAAAGTAACTCCCCTCAGATATGCCAATCGTCGAAACACTTCTGAAATGCGCTTTTCGGTATAGCCATCAGCTCATTTTCCGATGATTTCGACTTTATCTCATCAATTGTGTCAAAACGCTTTCTTTTCATTGGTCTCTTCAGTTTTGGGAATAGGAAAAGTCACAGGGAGCCTAATCTGGTGAATACGGTTGTTGAGGCATGATTACGGTGTTGTTTTTGGACAAAAAATCACGATCAAACAATAATGTGTGAGCTGGTGCATTATCGTAATGCAGAATCTATGATTTGTTTTTCCACAATTCCGATCGTTTGAGCCGTATTGCTTAACGCAAACGTTGCATAACTTCCTTATTTTTTGTTTAAGTAAGAAATCGAAGAACAGACACAACGTGACTAACTTTTTCAGTTGTCAAAATCAAACTACTAATCCAAAATGACTGATAATGTCAACATATGAAAAACATTGTGTGCCAACATAACAAAAAAAAATAAAAATAAATTCGAAAATCAAATGTACACAGCCCGCAAAAATTCAATATTTACCTTTGCTTTTGAACAGACCTCATATGTGTATAAGAGATTAATTTCATAGTAATTGTGCCCAATAGAGAAGAGGAAGATGGCATAATAATAATGATTAGAATGACTTCTACGTATCAACTATAGAATGGTCATAAAATCGAGGAGATCACAATGGACGGGACAAGTGGCTCGATTGGGTAAAGAAAGATTACCGAAAAGTTTGTTTCTACGAAAACCAATTGGGAAATTATCAATTAATAAGAAAAAGAAGATTAGGTAGGATGAAAATATGTAAGTAGATAGAATTAAGGATGGATATGGATATGGATATGAGATTAGAGAGACGTTTAGACGAATGAGGTTTTTAATAGAGTATCATCAGCATAGTGAAATTAATTTAAAAATACAACAGCATCGGTATACTTGAAAAATGAAAAAAAAAACGAAAATTAAGTAGGTATATAATCTATTCTGAATATCACTGAATTTAATTTATTATGTTTATCACCTTATATACCAATCAAATATATTATAATTAATAAAATTATATAAAGTATATATATTTATATAATGTGATAAATTATATCCATATTGAAATCAATAATTTTCATTTATGGTAATCAATTTATAAAAAATAAATTAAATCAAAAAAAAAATGGGTATGTATAATTATAATTAATAATCACATAATAGAAAATAACAATATGTTAAGATAAATATTTGATCACATTACGATTAGTTCCCATGTTATGTTTATTCATTAACTAATTTCCCAGAGCACCGGAGGTTAGTATTCAATTAACATTTTTTTAAAATACATAAAAATCCAATTACCATTTATTTATAGAATATTTTTGAAGTAACCACTGAAAGAACAAAGATGCCATGTGACCGATTGTGACCGAATATGCCCGAGCGTTACGAAATGAGTGAATGACGATTGGATTTTATATATATAATGGTACTAATCTTATTATTATTTTTTTTTTTTTTAATAAATAAATAATTTTTTAATTGTGAATAAATTCTTCAATTTAATCAGATTAATTTATAAGATAAAATCAAAATGAATAAAAATAAAAAAAAAAAATTAAAGTTTTTCTCGTTATTAGAGATAATCGATAAATGAATGAATGATTTATTAAAAAAGTTTATACCTTAAGCGCATGAGAATGATTTGTATCAAGAACTTGTAGTACTAAAGCCGCAAGCATATTAAATCCTTGACAATAACCAACGGATTTATTCCATCTAGCATAACCTAACAGTACACGTTTCAATACTGCCTGATTATGCTCCCCTTGTGCACCACAAAATAAAGAGCATCCAGTTCGATGTAAATCCTAGAAAAAAATAATTCTCATTTATTATTATTAATATTAATTCATTTAAAGACTCAATTAATTTTTCATTTAATTGATAAATTTTACTTAAAATGGTTCTATTAATTTAAGGGTTTTAATTTAATTCAATTTTATCAAATTATCAAAATAATATTAGACTAGAAATAATTAGCAAATACTAATAAATAAATAAATAAATTAAGATGATTTTGAGTGATTTACTTTGACAATTTGCACGCCAAGTTCGTCATCATCGGGATTAGTCCATTCATTGAAGCAAACACGTTCTGCCCTTTCCCAATCAATGTTTCGTGCTGCTAAATGTCGTTCGGCTAGGGTCAACCATAACTGAAGAAAAAAAAGAAAAGATTCCAGCTTTTTTTTAAATTTTTTAATTTAAATTCATATTCACACACACATCTTTTACTAGTCTAAAAATTATTTAAATATTTGTGAACTATCATTAATATAGTGGTACATAATATAACATTGTATATATATATATATATATATATATAAATATATATACATACATACATATATAAAATAAGAATTATAATCATAAAGCAATAATCATAAAGAAATAAATGAGGCAGGCACAGAACCGACCGATAATCTAAAAATAATTAAAAACAATATATATATACATATATATATATGTATATATATACCTATGTATTTTTTATTTTACCAGTTAGTTTAATGTAATAAAAAATTTCCGACAATGAATACAAAATTAATAATTTGTAAACTACCACTTCTGATTTCAGAATATACCCTAAAAAATAATGAATTAATGCTATTGATGCATTAAGTCAGTGATTCTCAACCACTGGGCCGCGAGATTATGAGGCTCTTAAACATTTTCGACTTTTTGATTCTAAAAAAAAAGGAACCGTTTTTGGGACCACTTTTTTCAATATGGTAAACTTTAATACTTCTTTGTGTGCCGCCAAATTTTTAGACCTTTAAAAGTGTGCCGCGTAAAAAAAAAGGTTGAGAATCACTGCATTAACTAAATATACAAAATTATGTATATATATATATATATACTTATATTATGTAAATATGATTAGTATTATACTTATATGTTAATACTATAATGACATTTACATATGTATTTTTTTTATATATAACTTAGTTAAATGTTTGTCTATCCATCCATTTATCCATCCAGAAGAGTGAACAATTCCAATTGTTTATCTCTTTTTTGTATACAATTGATTTAATATGAAAATGAATTTTAATTAAACTCTTTTTTTTCTCTTTATACCCTTTCTACATCCTCTTACTTTCTCTCTCTCTCTCTCTCTTTATATATATATTATTAAAAATAAAATATAATAAAAACTTTTTCGACAACCTAAACACGTGGCCCGCGGGCTGGATGTGGCCCGTCGAACACAATTCCCGCCAAGCATAATAATACAATATCATTTTATTAGTACTCTATACTTTTTGCGGGCCATTTGATTGCTGTTAAGTTAAATATCTATTATAATAAGTTATACAACAATAAAACGATTTTTTGAGACCTTTAAAGAGACATGTTTAATAAAGGTTGCTCATCCCTTGTTGATTCTTTTAACCAACCGACGATAGTAAGGGAGGTATTGTTTTCACACCATATTTCAAATATGGAGATTTTTATATACCTCCACGAATCATACATTTTCTTAAAAGAAAAAAGTATTTTTAGCATGATGCCTGTCCGTCCGTCTGTCCGTCTGTCCGTCCGTCCGTATAGATGTGTTCAGCTTGAACGACTCAACGGATTTTGATAAAATTTGGTATATTTACTTAATGCATCAGTATGAGGAATTGATCAACTTTTGGTGTATATCCGGAAACCAGAAATGGTAGTATTACAGATCGACGATAGTAATGGAGGTATTGTTTTCACACCAAATTTCACATGAAGAGTTTTTTTATATATCTCCACGAATCATGCACTTTGTTTTGATTTTATCCTCGGGAAAAATCATCTTCATTAGTTTTTTCCGTAATTTTAAATTATATGACGTCATTGAGCCCTTCATGATGTCACAGCCAACTCCTACTTATTATTACTTATATATGTTATAAATAAAATAAAAATTAAAAATATTTATGTTTATCTGTTTTATTTATCTGTTTTTATTGCATTAATATCTGTATTAAAATTATTTGAAATTGTTTCTGTAGCTGGAAATTAATTTATTTCAAACCGTCGGTCGTTTCTGCGCCTGGCCACTTATTTTCTCTTTCAATTCATTTTACAATCTTTACTTTAAATTCATTTCATATGAAAAGCGAAATTGTAAATTAAAAAAATCGATAAATAGTTTTCATTTATAAGAGTCGCACTCTTTACAAATAATAAATATTTCGAAAATATATTTTAAAAAATCTATAATAAATATTTATTAACAGAGATATTACCAAAAGAAAAGCTGAAAGACTGTTATTTAAGAAAAATTAACTATTTTATTTATTAATATATATATATATATATAAGTTAATATTAATAATATACACATTTTCTATATTTAAAGAAAATTGTTAGTTCAAATAATCAAGTTTTATCTATTAATAAAAGTGAGCTTAATCAAGTCATCACTCCAACTACACATTGTAATTCACCATTGAATAGAGAGAGAGAGAGAGAGAGAGAGAGAGAGAGGGAGGGGAGGGAGACTGAGAAAAAAAGAGAGAGAGCATTTTTTAACCCACCAAGAATAAAATAACCACCATTTCGTATATATATATAACAAATGTTTTAAATTTTCAAAAATAAATAATCAAATTATATTTATGATGATTGATTTTGGGAGTCACGCGTTTTGGAAATGATTTCAAGGTGGGTTGCCTATCCAATGTAATCTCAAAGGGCAAATGTCAATAGTAGGGCTTACAATACCGAACTAAAATCTGAATACCGGTATTTGGTATTTGAAATTTGAAATACCGGGATACTGGTATTAATATACCGGTATTATTAATAATAAATTTACTAGCTATATTTCTTCTTACCTCAGTTGTTATATTGACTTTTTAACAAATAATATATGAAATCCAATAAATATTGTTCTGAAATGAGTAGATATTATTTATTTTATTACATAGAGAGTAGGAGTAGATAGATACAAAAAAACGTGCAAGTAAAATAAAGTAAATATTAAATTCTATGTTACATTTTACATATCGTATGGTATTATATAATTAAAGAATTAAATATAAATATAAAGAAGTAAAAAATATAAAAATATAAATTGAAATTATTTAATATTAATAACTTGCGTTTTGTTTATTAAAGTTTGCTCTTAAAAAACACAACGAATCAAGCGTTTCATCATCAAGACCGAATTTTCTTACAATAATAACCAGCGGCCGAAAAAGCTCTTTCTGATTCTACATTTGTGGGCACTATGGTCATTAAAAAATCATACACATTTTGTAAATTCGTAAATTCTTAATACCAAAATACCGGTATTTTTACATAAATACCGGACAAAAATAGTCCGGGATCCCGGTATTTGGGATAAATAAACAAAAATAAAATAATAAATATAAGTTAGAGTTGGTGGCCGAACTTTAACGATTTTTAAAAACTTTTTTAGTTAAAATAAAGTAAAAATCCGGCTTGACGGGAGTAAGCAAAAAACTCTCTATAAGCGTGAGACTCCGTCTTTTATAATTAATTTAGTGATGAGGTTGCAGAATTCATGACGTCATGAATTCTGTTGGAGTTGCAAAATATGAGTCTATAATTTATATATTATGAGAAATTATTTCCAGGTTATTTTCACGTTCAATTATAACGTTTCGGCGCCTATATTGGCGCCATTTTCAAAAGAATTTGTTTTAGAGAAATTTTATTTTTTTAAAATAATAATAAAAACTTTCAACCAAACCTTAACGAACAAAATAAATATTTATTAAAAGAATTAATTTTAAATAATTTCAATTGATATTATAAATATATTAATTGTATCAATCGACAAAGGTGTGCATATTTGCACTACCTTCCTATATACATAATAGAATAATTTTTTATGATTTTTTAGAAAATAACTGATTAAATAAAAGAATACTGACCTCACATGTATAAGTTATGAAAAAAAAATTTCACAATTCATTTATTGATTTCTATTAGGCAAGATACGTGGTTTTATATACCAATTGTAATATCAACTTTTATATATATATATATATATATATATTATAGGGTATTACTTAATAAAATAAATACTTAACAAACAAAATTAACAATCTTTAATCGTAAATAAACATAAACATAAATCGTCCGTTACATTCATCTGCAAACATAAGAGTGGACTGGAACATAAAACAACCATCGGTCGCAAGTATCGTAACATAGAGGTCGCTTACATAGCCTTCACACAGCGCCCTCACTTAACTTAAGCTTTAAATGAAATAATTTAAATTATTTCCTACAGTTTCGGCCTTCCTGACATCAATCGACCTCGATTGTTTATTAATCACTTAAAATAAAAGTTTAACAAAAAAAAACACTACAATACTTATTACTTTAGATTCACAATTCATACACAATTCATTACAATATCACTTTTTTTTTATTTACTTAATTAAATGAATTACAAATCATGGAATTCATTGAAGAAGTTCACGCTCTGACAAGTTCACTTCAGAATTAATATTTCCAGGCAACCAAGGCCTGATTCTAGAAACATCATAAGTTCCCTTAAAAGGGACTCGCGAATGCTGAAATCCCTGTATGTCTCTCAATATGTACCTATCATTTGATAAAACGGTTTCCTTAATTGTATCTTCTTTAAATTTTTTCTTTTTCTTTTTCACTTGAATAATATCATTTTGTAATTGTTCGTCTAGTTTAATTAAATTATTATATTGTTCATTTAACTTGTCACTATTTACTTTCAATTTATCATAAATTTTATTTAAAGATTGAGTTTCTTTCATTATTTTGTTTTTACTATCTTCTAATTCTTTTAATTTTTCTAAAATAATTTCATTTTCTTTTTTTAAAATATTTATTGACTCTTCTAATTCTTCAATGGTATTTTTATTAATAAATAAATATTTTTGAAATAATACATTTTTCATCATAATAATTTCATTTTCTACACATTTTTTGGAATTAAAATTTTTCGATAAACAATCTAATTTAGTTTTATATTGAGCGGACATACCAGGATTTACCACATAATTTAAATCATCACCTTCGAATAAATCTTGATCTATTAATAATAATTCAGATACTGAGGTGGACTCGTCAGTGTTCCCTTCTTCTATTTTTTTATATATTTTCAATTGGCCATTAAATTCTACTTTCACTCCTGGAGAAAATATAAAGTTTCGTCCTAAAAGCAAATCATGACTCATGGTGTGATCTGGAACTACATGAAACAGAACTGAGAACAATTGATTATTTATATAACATTTAGTTTCAAAAATACATAAAATTTTCAATGTCGAAGAATTAATTCCAATAAATTTTTTTGAATCTAAATATGGTTTTCTTAATGAACTAGGCACCAAATAAGATTTGATGATATTAATAGGGCTACCCGTATCAATCATTCCATTTGCTTTTACCGACCTTGACCCATTTTCATAAATAAGTTTAGTTTCCAGGTCGCATTCGGTTTTTGTATCCACTAAATACGTAGATGAAGGTGTAGATGTTGAAGATTTGTTTTCTTCCCTCCTATACATTGGTTTCGATGGACAATTTTGGCTTATGTGCCCCATAACTCCGCATGTAAAACATGAACCAGGGGCCCTTTTAGACTTCCAGCATTGAGAGACAAGGTGTCCAATTTTATTGCAATTAAAACATCTCTTCTTCGCACTTTGAATGTTAACTGTTTTAATGGCACTGGGTGGATACTTTTTCTCGGGCTCATAATTCTTCTTTGTAGTTTTGCGCTCCGAGTCTAATATTTCTTGGTAAATATTTAATTTTTCTTTAAATTCTTTGATATCTTTCGCTCCATAAAGAATAATTTTATTTGCCCTGGTGTCGGGAATACCCTCAATTATATATTGCATGAGGGATTTATTGTCAATATTACCCTTCTCTGCAATTTCCTTCATAATAATAAAATATTCCCGCACTGTTTCTTCCTTTCTCATAGTTCTTAAATTTAATTGTTTATGAATATCAGCAGGACTTACTTGTTTTTTGAATTCTTGAAGCAAGATTTCTTTCATAATCTTCCAAGAATTTATCTGCTTTTCAGAATTAATAAACCTTTTAGCAAGGCCCTCTAATTTCTTTTTTGCATAAACTTGCTTTTGCAAATCAGACCAATTAAATAAAATGGCATTTTCCTCAAAATATCGAATAAATTTTTCTATCGAGTAATCATTGGTGCCATTGAAAGGAGATATGGTATCCTCTATGTCTCTAAAATTGAAAGAAAAGTTATTATTAGAACTCTGAAAACTAACCTCCGATGCCGTTTCGTGATATTGTGTTCTTTCCATTTCAGAGTCATAATGATTTTGTTGATTAAAATTTTCATTTTTATTTTCCCTCAGTTCTTCTATATTATCAAAATTCACCAAAGCAGACTGGATTCGAGTTGCCAGTTCTAGAGAGGTTCCATCTGTTTCGAGGGTTAATAAATAAGCACATGCTTTCAATTTTTCTTCAGAAAAAGAGGAAGCCATTTTTCCAACTGCCGTAATAAAGGTCTCCGAATCTTCTTCTATATCGTTGAATCCTTCGAATTTTAATATTTTCTTGCGGTTGAGTCTTGCATCGGATCCAAACACAATATTATTCAACACGTGCACTTCTTCTCTAGAAGCATCAAAAATCCTTTGTTTAATTCCAGGAAATGCTTCAAGCGTTGCCATAATAAATTGAAATATTCAATCTTCTTAATTCGTAAAAAAATTGTTCTCACCCCACACCTGAGATAATTATAGGGTATTACTTAATAAAATAAATACTTAACAAACAAAATTAACAATCTTTAATCGTAAATAAACATAAACATAAATCGTCCGTTACATTCATCTGCAAACATAAGAGTGGACTGGAACATAAAACAACCATCGGTCGCAAGTATCGTAACATAGAGGTCGCTTACATAGCCTTCACACAGCGCCCTCACTTAACTTAAGCTTTAAATGAAATAATTTAAATTATTTCCTACAATATATATATATATATTACTTTATATTTTTCTTTGTTTTTGTATAAATCATTTTATTGTATAAAATTAAGGTCAGCCACATTTTTACACGCTAAATTAAATCAATAATTATTTATGACTCTGTTAATTAATATATATCTCAAAGATTATTAAGGTAGAGGTATAAAAGAATCAAATTTATAATAAAAATAAATTGTTTACTTAATTCAGAGATAAAATAAATGATATTTTCAAGAGAGTATTTTAGTATGTTATATGAAACAAAAAGGCGTCATTGGGTGTGTGGGTAGCGAACCTGCCTCACATTCACAGGGTCCCGGGTCTAAGTCCCGGGCCTGGCAAGGGAATTTTCCTAGCTGGAGTCTATAGGACGGAGTCAACCCAGCCTCCGGGAACAACCTTGGGGAAAAGCTACTTGATAGCGCCTCCTATCAAGAAAATCAAGGTAAAGGTTGAGAGGACCCGTTCTATTGATCATAGGACACCTCTTGGATATAACAAGCTTGATAGGCGTTGTCCTTGCGTAGGACGTACAAAGTCAGAGGGTTTTTTTTAAAAGAAACAAAGATTAGTTTGTATTTTATTTTGTATTAACTATTTAGCCTGTGCAATGTTTTAAAATTATACAACTAAAACATTAACCAATTTATATTTATACATTAAAAAATAACATTACTAACAATAATATAAAAACTTAAATACGATAATATAAAAGAAAAGTTAATCACCCCTTTCATCATTAAAGTTATATACTATTTTTTAATTTATCATCATCATCCTAAAAATAAACCTTTCTACAACTCTCCCACTGCAAAATAAACATGGAGAGACCAATTTCTAAATCCTAAATCAACATTCAGATCTTCGTTTGCCAACTCGAATAGTCAAATTGACATTAGATTAGTTACTTACTAGAAAATATAATTAATATTAGTAATAGATAAATTGAATAGATATATAATTTATATATATATATATTATTAATAATTTTTTCTAATAATTTTAAATACGTACTTACAATAGTTATTATTGTAAACTATTTAATATTTTATTGTATAATAATAATACATATACACATTTTTTTTTATAATTAAAAAGTTAATGTCACTATCTGATAAAAGAACGTCAATTATTTATTTAATCATTAAAATATCAATCAATTAGTAATATTTAATTATTTTTAATTTTAATTTTGCTACTAATAATCCAGGTTGAAATAATTTCTAATATGATCAATACTTAAACTCATTTTTACTATCTCGCCATCACGAAAATTTTCTATGTTTAGATTTTGATGTTTTTATACGTTTTGAAGGTTCCTGGATCATTTCCACTAAGGTTGAGAAAAATGTCTGGGTGTATATATATATATGTGTGTGTATGTATGTAGACAAGATTCCTCAAAAACAATTTGAGCTATAATCATGAAATTTGGTATACGGGCTTTATTCAAAATTCGTAGTTTTCTATCAACTTTTGAGAAAGGTAGCTCAACCGAAAGAGGGTCATTACCTACAAAGTTTTGATTTTTTTTCCTCTAAAGTGCCCGTAAAAATAAAGATAGATGTTATTTAATACAATTCAAATTTGCGAGATAGTCAAATAGAGACACTCCAGCTTATTTTTTTTTAGTCTATTAGAAAATTTATTTTAATATTTCGCGGCCTCCTAATGACGGGATCGCGGCCAGGGAGCCGCCGCTCACTCTTTGGGATTACATGATTAAAAATTGTATAAAACTGCTATATATAGAATTTCAGCTCGATTGAATCGCTGAAAGTACCGGAATTAATTTTTTAAATTTTGACTTAAAAATGAAGTGAAAGGTTTTATATATATATATTTACATTGAAAAAATCAGAACAATCTTGATATTATTTGATTGCCTTCTTATCAATAAAATGTTTGTTATCGGTGAAAATTATGTTAAAAACCTTAAATCCTATGATCGGATAGAATCAAATTTTAATTAATTGTCAAATATAGAAAAAAGCTTAATGATTCAATTCAAATTTGCGAGATAATCGAATGGAGACACTCCAGAATTTTTAATATTAAATATAACAATAATAAATAAATAAAATATACGTTGCGAGCTAAGTACTACTTTCAAATCCATTGGAGTAATATTTTATTCAGCATCCTCCAACCCTCACCACTCCCAATAAGAATCCATACTAGTATATTTTTATTTTTAGATACTTGCTCTATTGATATTTTATTTATATATAGATAAAATGTTCAAAGATATTTTACAATTTCAATAGAAAATATAAATTGTCTTTTGTTGTATTCTTTTATAAAATAAGCTGGAGTGTCTCCACTCGACAATCTCGCAATTTGAATTGGATTAAATAACATAATATTTTATATTTAAATTAAATTTAATTAATTATAAATTATAAATTAAAATTAATAAATCATATTTATTTTACCGGTGCGTGTTTTGGTTCTTTGTTAATTTGCAGTGTTAAAAAATTAATTCTAGTTCTTTCAGCGATTCAATCAAGCTGAAATTCTATATATTGCAGTTTTATACATTTTTAATCATGTGAAAAATTATCAAACATCTATCTTTATTTTTACGGTCACTTTTGAGGAAAAAAAAATCAAAAAATTTTAGGTAATGACCCTCTTCCGGTTGAGCTACATTTCTCAAAAGTTGATAGAAAACTACGAATTTTGAATAATTCCCGTATACCAAATTGCATTATTCTAGCTCAAACCGTTTTGGCGTAATCTTGTCTACATAGGGCTTACAATACCGGGATCTCGGGATCCCGAATACCGGGATCCCGGACGATTTTTGTCCGGTATTAAATACCGGTATTTATGTAAAAATACCGGTATTTTGGTATTACGAATTTACGAATTTACAAAATGTGTATGTTTTTTTAATGACAATAGTGCCGACAAGTGTAGAATCAGAAATAGCTTTTTCGGTCGCTGGTTATATTTGTACAAAAATTCGGTCCTCGCTTGATTATGTGTTTTTTAAGAGCAAACTTTAATAAACAAAACGCAAGTTATTAATATTAAATACTTTCAATTTATATTTTTATATTTTTTACTTCTTTAATTATATTTAATTCTTTAATTATATAATACCATACGAGCCTATTATATGTAAAATGTAACATAAAATTTAATATTTACTTTATTTTACTTGCACGTTTTTTTGTATCTAACTAAGTACTCCTACTCTCTCTATGTAATAAAATAAATAATATCTACTCATTTCAGAACAATATTTATTGGATTTCATATATTATTTGTTAAAAAGTCAATATAACAACTGAGGTAAGAAGAAATATAGCTAGTAAATTTTAATAATACCGGTATATTAATACCGGTATCCCGGTATTTCAAATTTCAAATACCAAATACCTGTATAGAGATTTTAGTTCGGTATTGAAAGCCCTATGTCTACATACACACACACACACAGACATTTTTCTCAACCTTAGTGAAAATGATTCAGGAACCTTCAAAACTTATAAAAACATCAAAATCTCAACATCGAAAATTTATACAGAAATAATTATAATTTAATTTATAGAATCGAAATGAATATGAAAGTTTTGTACTAATCGACTATATATTTTAATATTTTAATTCTCTGTTTCATCATTTATATTTTAATTACTTGTTTATATGAAATGTCTTTTTTTTGTGTTAATGGGGGGGGGGGGGGGGGTTAGTTAGTTTAATCACACATCATCTCCTACCTCTACTCTCCTTATCTATTATTTGCTCTCTTTTTCTATCTTTTTCTCTCTTTTTCCCTTTGAAAAGTGAAAATGTAACCGTAATTGAATGAATTGAATGAATTTTGAATGGGTAGGGAGAAACAGGAAGAAAATGATGTTTTCTAATATTGATTTTTCTCTCTTATCTCTCTCACTTTCAGTAAATAAGATTAACTTGAAATGAAAAAAGATAAAAATGATGAATAATAATAAAATAAGCATGAGGAGAAAAATTATAAACTTACTGTCCGACGAAATTCAGGTGGGATTCCACCAGGAAGCTGAGCGACCATTTTCATTGCGCTCAGCCATTGGGAAAATCCCGAGTCCCCGGGCTGCGGCTCTGGGCTAAATCGCATTTTAGTATCCTCACCTGTAAGTATCATATATTTGATTAATAATATATTAAATGCATATTATTATTATTATTATTATTATTATTATTAGAGTATCACTTAACATTACACATTCATTTCTACATTTAATTATTGTTACTTTCTTGAGAAAGAAATTTTTATAGAATTCATTCATGTTAAAGTTAATGTCAAACCCAGGGGCTGTTATTATCAATCAATTTTTAAATTACTTATTAAATTAATTAAAAATTATTACACTTTATTATAAATTTATTAATATCTTATTATATCATCATTCTATAAATTAATATATATACATTTTGTTTATTGATACACAGGAAATTAATATATGGTATATAAACTTGAATGTGAAACTAAATAAAAGGGTATAAAAAAGCATTGAATAGTGAAATTTATAGTTTTATATGAGATTCGCAGATTATTCTCAAAGTTTGCAATGCATATTTTACTATTGCTAGTATTATATAAAAAAACCCTCTGACTTTGTACGTCCTACACAAGCACAACGCCTATCAAGTCGGTTATATCAATGAGGTGCCCTATCAGTAGAACGGGTCCTCTCAACCTTTATCTTGATTTTCTTGATCGGAGGCGCTATCAAGTAGCTTTTCCCCAATGTTTTCCTGGAGGCTGGGTTGACTCCGTCCCATAGACCCCAGTTAGGGAAATTCCCTTGCTAGGCCCGGGACTTGAACCCGGGACCATGTGAATGGGAGGCAGGTTCGCTACCCACACACCCAATGGCGCCTTCCTAGTATTATATATACTTTAAATTTAATTTTTAATTTTTAAGGGGAACCTAAAGCGGACAATTGAAGAATTTAAAGTTAACATTATATTCAACGTCTTAGTTTCATATGAAATGAATCGAAAATTTAATTTTCAATATTTTATTATAAAAAAGAAATCAATTATATTTATTTTATGAAATAGATTTGGAATAGATGTAAATCTAAAATAGAATTGATGAAATTTGATTAAAATAACCCAATAAATCGAATATTTTTTTTTATTGTTGAATCCATCGATTCTGAATGTAGGAATGATTCATGTTTCTCTTCTCAAAGTTTGAACGGCCTACAAGAAAAGTATGTGAATGGTCATCCTCAGAAAATAATTTTTTGTAAGAAATAAGTATAATTAGGAGTTGTAACGGGCTAAAATTATTCAATCAATTAATTTATTTAATATTAAGATAAATAGTCATTTTTCAAATTGAGTAATGCTTCCGCTGGGTTTAGCTCATGTAAAGTGCTACTCTGAACCAAATAGGGATTCCCAAAAATGCATGACCGACCCCGCTCGTTACCATGAGAGCAGACCAGGGGTCAACTCATTAGGAATGTCTGAAACCAATTTTTTTGATATAATGTCTCTGGTTTTTACCGCTAAGAGGCGCTGCAGCCGCATAACCGATAACTCTGCAGGCAAAAACACATTAGTTGTGGCTCGCACCCGCATGGTGGCGCCAAAAACTTGGTTTCAGCAAAGACAATAGTGTACTAGTCTGTTAGATGGTCTGTGGAGCAGATTCGAGATTAGATCCATGCACGGTTAACATTAAAGTGTGGTCTCATATTTTGTTTTATTGTCTTATTCAAGTCAGAGTGGCTTATTTTGTATTAATTAACCATTCCTATATTCTTTTATGTACTTTTATTATTCATTTGTATATATAATATCTTAATTATTGTTCAACATATTATTAAATTGACCACCCTACCCAATCAATTATATATCAACCTTTTATTACAATTGGTACTCAAAGTTTACCTTTAATTAATCTCATTATTACAATTGGCGTCCAATGTGGGGCCATTAATTAATTAATTTTATTATTACAGAGTAAAATTTATGACTAAAATAAAAATATCGACGCATATTAGAATGTAGATATGTTGGTATATATGTACCTATGTATGTACCTCTCTTAATCACCACAATTGAACATAAAATAAATCAAAACGTCCGTTTTTTAGTTGCCAACTCAATGATAACCTCTTTTAGCATAATTTGCATAAATTTTTTAAAATATAATAAATATTTACTAGCGACTTTAAAATATTTTAACTTTATAAATTTATCTTTTATTTATTTTCTTTTAATTTTTGTTTTCTAATATAATAATTTAATAATCTTGAAAATATCTCCATTATTAATTTATATATTATAATAAGAAACTCGTTACATTCATACACTTTATGATGGATAATAATATCCTGGTCTATATTAAAAATGTATTTCTCTATAGAATATATTTCATTTGTGTAGATATATGAATGGATGAAATGAGTGAAATGTTATCTCTGGAGGAGGGGGGAGTGCCTGCGAGGTTGAGGGTGGTTTCTTTGTTAGGTGTCTGTCATCCACTTTGTGCCCTTTTGATTTCTTCTATTCATGTTAAATGTCAATCATATTTCATAGATAGAAAATAATTAAATGATATAAAATAGAATAGAATCTAAAATTTATTTAACATTTATTGCTTATATTTTTTTTCTTTATTAGAAAAATAATATCAATTAACTTTTGATATAAGAGCACAGTACCTGGGACACCAAGCTCTCGCTCGACCCTTTAAAAAATACTGATATACAATTCTTTAATTATTTATTACAAATATTAAACGTTACATCATTGCATCAATCTGATTAAAATGAGTAATATTAAGACAATATTAAGATCAATATTAAGACCTGATTCACCGACTCGCCATTCAAATAATTTAAAAGAACATAAATTAAAAAAAAATTAGTCATAAAATATACACCCCTTAAACGTACGTATTAATGTACTGGAAGACCGAAAAGAATGGCCTTAAAAAATTATTTATCTAGAGATTAAAAAGACAATTTCCTTAGATCATACCTGGTACATTATTAGATCATACATGGTTCACCGAGCCGCCACTTGATCATTAAAAAAAATCATTTCTAATTATCGAATTTGGCTGGTAATTCTAATAACTGGTTCACCGAGTCACCATTCCAATAATTTAAAAGAACGTAAATGACTAATAAAACATATACTCCTTAAACGTATGTATTAATGCACCGAAAGAGAAAAGTAGACCTGTTGATATAAAATGTATATATTTTCGTAATTTTGATTTATTTATATGTATATATAGATAAAGAGGTTTTTCTCTGCACATTCTTGTGAATTTAATGACCTCTAGAATCCAGAATCCAAGAGTGACTTTAGAATTTTTCATGACTGTCTGTCTGGAAATTTTGACGTTATAGAGTCAAAATTGGTTGAACCGATTTCGATGAAATTACATCACAATATTCTTACATACCTCTATTTTTTCGATATATATTCAATAACCGCAGAAATTAAGTCTTCTGTCGGGAAATTTTGACGATATAGACTCAAAATTGTATGGATTATGTATGTATGGATAATTGTATTAATTATTTACGGAGAAGCTGAATGACGAAATTGATGACATCATTTAATTCTCCTATATCGAATAAAGATAACTCTTCTAAACGTTTTGAAACAATTTTTAATAATTTAAATGTATGTATTAATATAATAAAAAACAGATATAAATAAAACATAAATATTTTCAATTTTATTTTATTTATAAAATAAGATTAAATGAGGCTCTGTCTGTGACGTCATATACATTTAAATTAAGAAAAAACTAATGAAGATAATTTTTCCCAGAGATGTGATCAATAAAACTCGATTTTTCTTTATAAATACTATCTATGATGTGAATTTCAAAAAAATCGATTGAGCGGTTTCTGAGAACCCATTTACAAATATATATACGACATACATATATACAATTTTAGCTAGCATAATAAGATTAGATACATATAGTTAAAAGATTCAAAATTAAGAAATAAAATATACAAATATAAAAATATAAAGATAAATAAAATGAAAATAAAAAAAAAATATAAGTAGGAAAGAAAATGTTTTTGTCAATCGCATTAGTAATTGTATAATATTATTTTTTATACAAAGAACAAATGAATCCATACAAATATTATTTCAAGACTTATAAATGTGTAATATTATCTATTCTTAAAATCTTTCACAACAAAATATATTTAAATATAATCTAAAATATATTGATAATAAAATACTCTATGCAAATATTTAAAACAATTATTATTTTCCGACTTTAATTACCATTCTATATACATATATATATATTTATTTATTTAATTTAAATTCAGCTCCATACAAAAAAACGATTCTATACAAACATAAAATGTCCAATTAATATATACATATTTATTTATTTTAATTAAAAAAAGAAAATAAAAAAAATATAAAAACAGGGGTGGATTTAGGTCTAGGCAGAATAGGCAACTCCCTAGGCCCTGTAATTTCTGGGGACCCGTAAAACGGTTCAAAAAATCGTTAATTTTTCCACTTTTCCGATCCGACTTTTAAATATTTTCGACGTTTTTATAATTTTTTTCAACATGGTTCTAAAAAAAAAAAAAGTTAAAATGATTTTGCGATCACACAGGCTCTAAGTATCACCAAGTGTACCCCCGCCCCTGCTATATTATTTCTACTCTTCAATAATAATTTTTTTAAATGAAAAATAAAATAAATAGAATTTATGTTATTTTATGGGTGGGGGCCGGGAATTCTGTCCTTGCCTAGGACCCGAAAATTTCTTAATCCGGCACTGTATAGAAATAATAAATAAATTCAACCAAGTTGAAGTTATCTAATCTTTCTATAGTATCAACTAGTTTTGATTTATTTTTTGATTTAAATTTTAATATAATAATAATAATAATAATAAAATAGGAAATAAAAATATACCTAATACCTTTCCTTTCTCTTTTTATGATTGACTTGACTGAGGAACATTGAAATTAAATTTTATTCAATTCTTTTGATTTAATTTGAAAAAAAATCAATATAAGGAGAAAAAAAGAATAGTATTAGTATCCTTTACGAGAAGTATTTATATAATATAAATATCAACTACGTTAATTTATATTGCTTTTTGTTGGCAGAACACTGTTCCACAATGTGAAAAGATAAATGAAAAACAAATTGGAAAAACTAAACCAATGACTGAGTTAAACCAACAAGATTGGGGATAATTTATATATATATATAATTATATTTAAATCGATTTAACTTTATTAAGGTATTAAATTAAACGTCTATATAATAGTAAATGTGTTTTTTTTATTTTTGAGAACGAAATTGAGAAAAATTTATAAAAAAAAATTCGGAAATGTTTTAAGAGCTTAGTCCAGAAAACGTTTTACATTTTTTTTTAACCAAATTGAAAAAATTTTGAAAAAAAGTACGAAATGTCCAAAATGTTTAAAAAACGGGACAATAGGCTGTCTCGAAGACATTTTTCGGGACGCCGGTACAGAGCACCTAAAAACGGGAATATCCCGGAAAAACGGGATGTTTGGTCATCCTACTTATAAGACATAATCCTTGGGGAGAAGTGTGATAGTTGATCCTGTGGGATATATGGTCCCCATTTAAAAATATAATAACTTATTCAATTTTTAAAATCGTAAAATCCTTCAGGCAACAAAGAAATTTACGCTCCAACATAATCTTCTATCAATGATAAAAACGATTATCTACCTGTTTATTATTTATTTATAGATTGGAAGGGAGAGGAAGGAGGGAAGGTTGTGATGCTCGGGGAGATTCCTGAAGAATACATCAAATAGTCCAATTGATCATCATTCTCAAAGATAACACGCAAACGGAAGAACATTTTCAACGCTTCAGGCCAAATACTCAATTGTCTATTCCTCCTACTTTCTGGACCTTCTATCCTTTTTATTGTTCACTGTCAAATATTATTACATATTCGTTTTTAAAATAATGTAGATATCATCAAAAACAACAAAAAGAGCCATTAAAAATCAGTAGTGTATTGGGAGGGGAACGCGGGGGAAAGACGTTCTCTTACTAACAGGTTTATAAAATAGCAAATTAAAAATATATACTTTTTACTCACAAAAGTTTCATTTTTACCCCATTTGGAGTAATTTACCCCGGTTCCCCGACCGCTGCTATAAATTATAAAAAAAACCTCTGTCTTTTGTACGTCCTAGGCAAAGACAACGCCTATCAAGCCGGTTATATCTCAATGAGGTGTCCAATGATCAGTAGAACGGGTCCTCTCAACCTTTACCTTGATTTTCTTGATCGGAGGCGCTATCAAGTAGCTTTTCCCCAATGTGGATCCCGGAGGCTGGGTTGACTCCGTCCCATAGACCCCAGCTAGGGAAATTCCCTTGCCAGGCCCGGGACTTGAACCCGGGACCATGTGAATGTGAGGCAGGTTCGCTACCCACACACCCAATGGCGCCTTAATAAACTATAAATGACATAATTTATAAATATATCAAAGTATTATTTGATAGTGAGTGTCAAATTATAAAAATTCTCAAATGAATAATATACGGTTTGTTCAGTAATCCATCCATCCTTTATGTCACTTAGGCAAATCTACGTTGCAGTAAATAGAAATTGTTTTCATTTCATTTTCAGATTATCAATTACAAATTAAATTTATTTTTTTTCAGTTTTTCATTAATTAATTATATTGAATAAATTCTCATCGACATCAACATTCTACCTTAAATTTGTTACAATCCACTGTGAATGTTATTATTTTTTTTTTAAATCCTTTCAGAGAATGAGTTATACATATACTTATAAATAATTAAATATTAAATAAATAAAGACTCACATCCATTTTAAAATCTAATTACTATTAATAAAATATTTCTTTTGAAATTTAACGACACAAGACCCAAATGATCGTCATAATCTTTTACGTTAAATTATTAAATAAGTAATTAGTTAGCTTGATCGCTTTAATGTAATGAATTTACTTTATTATGGATTTTAAATAGAATTAATTATACCTACTACTTATATTGTATTTCTAAAGTAGAAAGACAATAAATACTAAATTATAAAAAAAAAAAACTTATAATAATTTTAATTGGATTTATTTGTAATTTATTTTTTTTTTTGGATTTAGATTTTTTTTTAACTATTATAAACTGATGCAAACTTTACATTATATAATGTAAATATTATATAAATACAAATAAAATAAGTTGACCTGTGGCCAGGCGCAAAATCGACCGATGGTTTGAAATAAATTAATTTCCAGCTACAGAACCAATTTCAAATAATTTTAATATATCTATTAATGTAATAAAAAACAGATATGGATATAAAAATAAATATTTTTAATTTTATTTTATTTATAATATATAAGGAGGCGCTGGCTGTGACGTCAAGAAGAATTGGGTGACGTCATATAATTTTAAATTAAGAAAAAACTAATGAAGATGATTTTTCCCGAGGATAAAACCAATACAAAGTGCATGATTCGTGGAGTTATGTAAAAAACCTCATCATGTGAAATTTGGTATGAAAACAATACCTCCATTACTATCGTCGGTCGGTAATAATTAATAGTTGATATTAATTAGGATAATGGAGATGATATCGATGATGATAGGTGCAATTGTAAATAATTTATCACTTGGAGATTTTTTAAGTATATATTTATTTTTAATTATAATGTAAATAATGTAAATAGAAATAGAGTTAACGATATTTGTCACTTCTTGGATTTTGATGCAACTTCGCAAGTTGATTCCTTGATTAATTCTAAGAAACGTTTTCCTTAGACAATATACCGGGCAAACTTATAGTTTTCGAGATAAAAAGGATTAAAGTTTGACAGATTAGCTGGTTATGAACATCGAAATGTGCAGCAATTAAGTAATGTTTTATTGACTAATTCACTAATTCACTATTCACTAATTTTCGGTTTTTTACGGTTCGGTTTGGATTTAGGGAATTTATTTAATTAATTAATTTTTTAATTTTTCTATATTCAATCTGAATTGAAAAACCTCTATATCGAAAACTAGAAGTTTGCCCGCTATAATGCCATAGCAAAAAGTTTCTTAGAATTAAAGGAATCAACTTGCGAAGTTGCATCAAATCAACTACTGGCTAAGTTTTATCAAAATCCGAGATGTGACGAATATCGTTAACTTTTACTTAGAAATGTATAACAAAAAGGAACACAAAAAAAGACTTGGATTTGATAAATAATATAAAATAAGCCACTCTGGCTTGAGATCCAATTGGTTTTAGAACAAAATGGGGAATCGTAACTTGAAAGCTATCAGTACAAGGATATGATTCCGTCTCCCTTCTCATGGCAGAGCTCGTCGCGGGTCACATATTTTTGGGAATTCCTCCATGGTTTTGGGTTGCCCCGTCGGAGCAGCACCATCCATGAGCCCAAATCATCAGCAGAATTCTCCAAATTTAATAATAATAAATTATCCTAATATCACAAATTTTACGAATTCTATTTTAATACAGGTAGGAATACTTCAAATGAATACATATCTATGTATATATATTTATATATATACAGGGTGCTTCAAAAAAATGTATACACACTTTAAACTATTGTAGTTTTCCCGGTTTATACGGTAATGATGATTTTTATTTTCAACAAGATGGTGCCCCGCCGCACTATCACAGGGACGTACGAGCTTACCTGGGTCAAAATTTGTCGGGCCAGTGGATAGGACGCAGGGGGCCAATCGAGTTTCCAGCACGCTCTCCAGACCTTACACCACTGGATTTCTTCTTGTGGGGCACAGTAAAAGATGAGGTGTACAAACGTAAACCACGTAACCTAGACATTCTTTGGAATGAGATTCAAGCAGTGTGTAGAGAAATCTCATTGGACGTTTTGATACGATGTACAGAATCAGTGGTGACTCGTACTCAGAATTGTATTGATGCTGCAGGTCACCAATTTGAACAGAATTAACATTTGTTATTTATGTTTCATTTACATTGGACTTTCAGCTTTCTATTTTCCTGAAATTTAACTTTGTAGAACGGTAAATAAATTTTCTATGGAAGTTCAAAGTGTGTATACATTTTTTTGAAGCACCCTGTATATATATATCATAACTATCCTATATTATTTTTGAAAATACATATATATATATATTATAGGGTATTACTTAATAAAATAAATACTTAACAAACAAAATTAACAATCTTTAATCGTAAATAAACATAAACATAAATCGTCCGTTACATTCAACTGCATACATAAAAGTGGACCAGTGCATAAAACAACCACAGGTCGCAAGTAATGTAGCAAAGAGGTCGCTTACATAGCCTTCACACAGCGCCCTCAGTTAACTTAAATCTTAAATGAAATAATTTAAATTATTTCCTACAATATATATATATATATATATATATATATATATATATAGTATATCCCAGATAATTTTTCAAAGAAAATAATAGTAACTATTATTATTTCTCTCACTCATTTAATCATTAATTTTAAATAATTACTTTCTTTCCTCTGTTTTTGTAGTTTAATGTGTGTGTGAATGCTACAACAACAAAAAAAAAAATACTTGTCAATTTGCCTTTAATTTTTGTTCAAAGACTTACACATTTAATTAAAATGGATTCAATCAAATTTGCATACATATTAGCAATTAGTTAAGGCTTATCGATTTAAAAAAAAAATCACAAAACATTTATTTTTTTTTTTTATTTTTTTGTTAAAGAGAGTATCATTCAATTTATTTTAAATTCTCTATATAATTATATTTTTTGTTTGTTCAATTTTAATTAAAAAATAAATAAATAAATAATTATTTAAATTACATGATTAAATATATTTTGATTGGTTGAATGTAGCCTTAATTTTTAAACTTATCGATTTATAAATTCAAAAATATTGATTTGATCCATTTTTTTATATATTTTCATTATGATAGATATATATATTTTAAAGAGCAGTAAAATAACTTTTTATTATTGCAGTAAAAATATATTATCATATTATAAGAAAGTAGAGTAGTTAAAAAGTGATCCAATTTTAAAAAAGTTTATTTATTGCAGATCTACTATCTTTATTAAGTACATAATGTAATATAGATTTGAAATTTTTACAAACATTAATATTTCTATAATTTATTTAATTAAGGTTAAAATATTTAACCATTTTGTTATTATTACTATTATTTTTATTATTATTAAATAATACTATATATACGAGGGTGGGGTGAAAAGTTTCAGGCTTGACCAAGAAAAACAATAATTTTAAATTTTTTTTTTTTTTGCTTTAATTTTCAACATTCAAGAAAGCTGAGACCTGTACGATCTCAGCTGAACATGTGCGAAATATTTTGCACACTATTTGAATATGGAAAGTTGTGTGCAACGTGGGTGCCGCGTTTGCTAACGTTAGACCAAAAACTGCTTCGAAAAACCATTTCTAACGACAATTTGCCGCTGTAGGCGTAATCCAAACGAATTTTCATAACTGTTGATGAGACTTAAATTAAATTAATTAAATTAATTAACTAAATTAGAACACCGTTATGAGAATTGTATCAGTGTTGATGGAGATTATGTTGAAAAATAAAGCAAAAAAAAAAAAAAAAATTTAAAAACATCGATTTTCTTTGTCAGGCCGAAAACTTTTTACCCCACCCTCGTAATAGTTTTATGATTCATTAATTCAAACTTATTTATTAGCCTATTATTAGGTTTGATAAAATATTTATTTATTTTACAGAATAATTATTGCATAAAAATAATGGATATGATATTATTTTTGTATTTTTTTTTTATTTGTCATTTTGAAATAAAGAAATTAAATTTGATGATAATGATGATAAATTGAAATAATTAAAAAGTTTGAGTAAATCAGAGAGGAAATAAAAGAAGAAATGAAAAAATAAATCCATTTAAAATTTAAAATCACTAAATAAATAATAAATAAATCAGAATGAAATACGATGACTGACTACTCAAGTCAAAACATCAGAGAACGAATCAAATTTTATTAAACTGAGAAAAAAACAGACTCAAGTTTCTTTTCAAATTAAATAAAATATACAAAATAAAATGTAAAAACCAAGACGATTGATTATTTCTCTTTTTAAACATCAATACCTACTTAAAAAAAAAAATTTCACTTTGAATTATGAATACTTACAATTTTACAATTAATAATTGATTAAATGAAATTTTATATCAATAAATTGTAATTATTCTAAAATAAAGAATTGATAATTCAAACATATGATTTTGTATATTTTTGTGTAAATTTATATTCTTTTATATATCTATAAATAAAATATATAAATATCTCATTAATTAATTAATTAATTAAATATTGAAAATTAATATTTTGAATAATAAATATGTATTTTTAAAAAATTCAAAATAATTTAAATTTTATGATATATTAAACAATTTTAATATTTATATAAAAATTTTCTTCCCTTCCAATGTGACTTGAATTAAATTTATTGAAAAATTAAAATATATTATTAATTCAAATAAATTAATCAAAATCAAGATCATATAAATTAAATATATAAAAATAAAAATAAAATAAAAATGCATAATTCTGAATGTGAATATAATTTTGATTAATTGATTCTCGGTGTAGAATTTGCAATAACGAGCAAAAATATCCGTAAATAGTGAGTTTTTCTTATTATTTCAAGAATCTATCCTTAAGTGTTTTGTTACATTTTCATTATCTATTTGGGATATTTGAAAAAGGTTTCATAGATTTTTATGAGGTAAAAATAATTGGATAAAATAAACAAAAATGGTAAAAATTTAAAATTCTTAAAAAATAGTGATATTTAAAATTCTTAATTCTTTATTCAGAATCTTTTTTTAAAAATTGCTACTGATTTGTGTACAGAAACTGCAATTTCATCCAATATAATAAATAAGCAAGAGTAGAGGAATTATATTTATTTTCTCATACCTAATCATAATCAGTTCTCTGTGACCTGAACTATAAATTCAAACAGTCAACGACTGAATAATGCGGGTAGCGGGTAGATACCTTCTCACGATCCCGGTGAGAGACAGATCTACCTCAGTGAGTGGCGCCCACTGCCCTACGCGAGCACATGCATTTTCTCTCATTCCTCGACCAAGGGAGTGCATGCCCTACCCAAAATCATCCATCCAGACCCAATCCCCTTTATTTCTTCTTCCTTCTTTCCAATCCACGCGTCAGGCTGTAGCGACAGGCCGGCTGGATCATCTTCGCGTCGCATCAACAATTAATGGAGAAATGTTATACGGCTAACGGCTGGGGCGTCCCCTGCAAGCGACGCGCATTGTCAGGACCCGGGCGATGCGAGAAATGGGTTAGGGTTACCCACCTATGGACGAGGTGGGCTAAAGAAGATAGTCCAACATCCACATCTACATCCACATCCAGAACAATATCAACATCGACATCATCACCGACACGAACATCGTCACATCGGTCAGCATCAGCATCAGCATCATTGCCATCAACCTCACTCAAATCGTCCACAGCTACATCAAAGTCGTCAACACCATCATCACCGTCATCGAAGGTTGAGTACCAAAGACCGCGTGGGAGGCCTAAAACCAGCTGGTTCTGCCGTATAACGGGAGATCTAATGGCATCTGGTCTCTCTACAGACGACGCCAACAACAGATTTAGTTGGCGCCAATTAACGAGAAGAGCCGACCCCACACCCCGTGGGAAATAAGGCTAAGAAGAAGAACGACTGAATAAAATTTAATTATTTATTGGTTTGGCTAGTGAAATTCAATAATTAATAATTTCTCTTTCATGGGTTTGATGCAAAGTTCACCCAGTCTGCTTGATCAAATTTAGGAGGCTTCTTGAAATGAAAGGTAGCGGCTCCGATCCAGGGGATCAAGATATAAAATTGTTGAGAGTACCCATTGTTGTAATGATACAACACCTTTACTACTAGATAGTTTATATTTTATCATGGGATGTTAACATGCCAGAGTGGTTTTCATAGTTGTTATACTCTAAAGTTAAGTGTGACAAAATTATGGAGAAAACTAAACTACTGATTACAAACAATGATGTAAAGACAAAAGTAATGATCATTGTCTAGGTCAACAACACACTTTTTACAGCAGGTTACGAGATGGTTGACAGCTTTAAGTACCTCCTGGGCTCCATAATAAACGACCGGAACAGTCAAAGCAAGAGATTTCACGGAGAACAACATATCAAAAGCCTCAAGTCAACTCCGTAATCTTCCCCATCACCATTTATGCTTCTGAAACACATAAGTGTACTCCACATCCAAAAAAGGATAAAATAGAGAATGCTGGCATATATATGGCCAGAAGAGCTTACGGCCTGGAGAAGCTCGTGATAGAAGGGATGGTCGACGACCTCGACGTAAATCTCCGGGGAGATGGGCGGACCAAGTCGGCCGAGGGTTTCAATATTCGATCCACATGGCCCACGACCGACTAGCATAGAAAACAACAACTGTTAACACATAATTTCACCAAGCAAAGGACCGAGAAGAAGAAGAAGATTGATCATAACCCGAGTAACTGTCCGCCAGGGCTAAACTGGGATTGGGTCTCAAGTCATTCACTGCTTGTTTACTATAAATTCAAAAATTATTTCAATTAATTAAACTATTTTTGAAAAACAAAATCATAAATCATCTAACAGTTTTATTTATCAATCTTGTAGTTATATGGAACCCAACTTAAATTATTATTTTTTATGATGTATTATAGTATAATAGAAAATGATTCTATTTAAAAATGAATATACGGTATAATTTTTAAAAGAATTTTTTTTTTAAATTTATTGGAAAAATCCTAAATTTCTCTGTGATTGTTGATTGTTGATTGACTAAAAGGAGCGAGCTAGCCGAGAGTGTAGCGTAGCAATTTTCTACACAATAAATCGGCGTTCGATTCCAACTAAGAACAAATTTTTCTATTAAAATTCAATTTAACATTAGCTGCCTCCGGCTTCAGGAACTCTCAGTAACTGGAAACCACCGCATTAACATTCCCAAGAAAAATCATCATGGTTGGGCAGCTTCTAAGGCTATCCTAGTCATGATGATAGCCAAACTCCGAAAGGGAGACGGCACCTTAAGAAGATTGACTAAACTTCAGAAAAATTTTTATGTATACTAATAATATTAATAATTTTTTAATGAATAATTTCTAAGGTCGGTCTTTATTTAGCTTATATTTCAAAAATCATCTTATAATAATTTTAATTTACTAATAGATGAGACCCTAATAATTAAATAATATTCAATAAAGTGTAGTTAATTATTTATTACTTATTTTTCTTAAAATAAAAAAAAAAATAACATTCTAATAAAAATTAAATTAATTATTTTAGTCTTAACTGATTCTTATTTATCATTCATTTGTAGTGTGAAAACAAAAATGGGTTTATTTTCATTGCTTTAATTCATCGTATTTCATCGTCAGGCAATCAACTTTTAACAGGGGAATTCAAATGAAAAGTCTTTGGAATGTTTAAGATTACAAAAATCTTCTTCTTCTCTAAGAAACAATTGGCTCACAATTTTTTATTATTTCTATAAAAGTTATATAAAAATATTTTTCTTGTTCTTATCTTTTTCCTCTTGAATCTTAAAAGAGAATCAATTTTCAAGATTATATGATGTTTTTTACTATGTTATTTATAATAATTGATATACGTCCACTAGTGGCATTTCTTCAAGATTTGGCCCAAACTGTCCAAAAAATTGTTCATTTATCAAAAAAGACAGTGTATAATAATATATAATTGAAAAATTTTCGTAATAGTTTACAAAACGGGAAGATTCAGGGATTTGGATGAAACTTTGCCAGTAAATTCCATTTTTAATTCCAAGTAAACTTTTCATATGCAATATTTCTCGGTCTCTTTTAGTTTACGAGATAAAAAATATTAAAATTTGCATATAAATCCATTGATATTCTATTTAACTACCATGTTTTATTCATTTGGCCAGCAGAAGGCTCCACTAATTTTCGGGGAGGGAGGGTTCGGTTCAGTTTGGATATATGAAAATTGAAAAATTAATTCTAATGAAAATATTTTATATTTTATGTTTGAGTAATTTGATTCATTTACACCTATGTTAGTCTATTAAAACCACTTAAAAAAATAAATTGGCCTGTGGCCAGGCGCAGAACCGACCGACAGTTTGAAATAACTTAATTTCCAACTACAGAAACAATTTCAAATATCTATCTATTAATGTAATATGCTTGTCCGTCCGTCCGTATAGACGTGTACGGCTTGAACGGCACAACGAATTTTGATAAAATTTGGTATATTTACTTCCGATTAATTAAACATTAATGCGTCAGTAGCATGAATTCATCAACTTTTGGTGTATATCCGGAAATCGGAAGTGGTAGTTTACAAAGTATTAATTTTATATTCATTGTCGGAAATTTTTCACTTAAAATATTGGTAGTAATTAATAATTGAGTAATTAAACTAAAAATAAAAACCAGGATAATATAATTTAGTCATGTTAATTCAAGTAATTTTATGGAGGTTAAATATAGTTTTAAAATTTCAAACTTATGGTAATAATTACTAGATTTATATAAAATTTAGATAAATCGATTAGATTAGATGTGTGGATGGGATGATTTGGATTCTCTTTGGGCTTTTATATCAATTCATAATAAGTTATAAGAAATTTAAATATTTAATTGAACCATTCAACTTGAATTGAATAATTATGAAATGGATATCAATATTTTATTTGAAAGAGAAAAGAGAAATGTTTACGTTTCTAATTGATTCTCTGATTTCTTATTTGTTTTACTTACAATTCAGCAGAAAAGTTAGTTTCCTATTCATTATTTATTATTTATTTATTTATTATATGTTTTCTATTATCCCCTGTCCTTCTCTCTTTCTCTCTCTCTTCCTCTCTCATATTCATCACATCCATTCATAATATACTAATTTCCTTATCATTAAATGAGAAATTTTAATGAGAGATTCGTGTAGGATGAGCCTGAATTCCATTCTGGTTTGTAAAGAATTTTTTTTTCTTTTGAAACATTTTGTTTAAATTTACTCGTACTTTATTAATTTCTTATATGTAATTTAAAATGACCCAAAAGTGATGAGAGTAGAACATAGAAATTATATTTCTTTTATATATAAGTATATTATATTTATAGATATTCATAAAATTTCTAAAAATTTAGAAGAATACCTTATATGATATATAAAAAAATTCCTCTGGCTTTGTACGTCCTACGCAAGGACAACGCCTATCAAGTCGGTTATGTCAATGAGGTGTCCTATGATCAGTAGAATGGGTCCTCTCAACCTTTACCTTGATTTTCAAGTAGCTTTTCCCCAAGGTTGTTCCCGGAGGCTGGGTTGACTCCGTCCCATAGACCCCTGCTAAGGAAATTTCCTTGCCAGGCCCGGGACTTGAACCCGGGATCATGTGAATGTGAGGCAGGATCGCTACCCACACACCCAATGGCGCCTTTTATATATATATATATATATATATATGATAATTATATAAACTGGTCATCCAGTCATGGATTTGGATAAAACTTAACCAGGGGGTTCCTTTTTTAATTCCAAATAAACTTTCCTTATGCAATAATTCTCGGTGTCTTCTAGTTTACGAGATAAAAATTATTAAAGTTTGCATAAAAATCCATTGATAATCTATTTAGCTACCATGTTTTATTAATTTGACCATGAGAGGACTCCATTAAAATTTAAAAATTAATTAATTAAATAATTTTTCTATATCCAATCCGAACCGAAAATTAGGAATAAGTGAATAATTTGTGAATTAGTCAATAAAACATTACTTAATGACATCATATTTCGAGGTTCATAATAAGCTAATCTGACAAACTTTAATCCTTTTTATCTCGTAAACTAGAAGCGACCTGCAAAAATTACATAAGAAAAGTTTCTTTGGAATTAAAAAAGAAACCCATTGTTCAGATTAGTTGTCATGTCATGGATTTGGATAAAACTTAACCAGTGGGTTCCTTTTTTTAATTCCAAAGAAACTTTCCTTATGCAATATTTCTCGGTCTCTTCAAGTTAACGGAATAAAAATTACTAAAATTTGCATAAAAATCCATTGATATTCTATTTAGCTACCATATTTTATTAATTTAACCATCAGAGGGCTCCACTAATTTTCGGGGGGGGGGGGGGTGAGGGGGGTAGTAGTTCGGATTGGATATAGAAAAATTAAAAAATTACTTAATTAAATAATTTCCCTATATCCTAACCGAACCGAAAAAAACCGAAAATTAGAAATAAGTGAATAATTAGTGAATTTGTCAATAAAACTAATCTGGCAAACTTTAATAATTTTTATCTCCTAAACTAGAAGCGACCCGCAAAAATTGCATAAGAAAAGATTATTTGGAATTAAAAAAGGAACCCACTGTTAAAGTTTTAGCCCAATTCATGACTGGAGAGATGACTAGTTTATATAATTCCCATATATTTAATGTTTTTCCACAAATAGAATTATAATTTAAATATTTTAAATATGACATAGATTCTTAATTGTAAAATTATTCTACTTTCATATCTGTTGAATAGGGAAAGGTATTCATGAAAAATTATTATTATTATATTTAGAAAAAAAAATTATATAAATCATAATAATAATAACAAAATGACATTTATTTATAAATGTTGAAAAGTTTATAATGAAATTATTGATCATGGAAACCATTTGGAGTGAAACATATTGTTTGTTGTTGTGCCCTTTGGGGTTTGAGGTGTGTAGTGTTTAGTATCGTGTTTGAATATGGAATAGAAAGGGAAAGATAAAATGTGATTTTTGTTTACACTAAATTCATTCTAATTATGTACATGTGACAATTTAATTAGAATTGATTAACTATAATGAATATATTGATATAATATCGAAAGAAGTCATATAATTGATTGGTTGATTAAATGGTTTATGTCAAATGTTTTTCTTTCTCTTTCTCTCTTGCTATCTTTCTTTCTCTTTCTTTTGTTTTCTTTAATACATATGGTATAAGATTCAATTTATATGTGTATGAGTATATTTACATATATATATATATAAGAGGGGAGGGGGGTGAAAAGTTTCCGGCCAGACCAAGATACTATATTTTTCAACATAATCTCCATCAAAACTGATACATTTCTCATAACGGTGTTCTAATTAATTAAATTAATTAATTAATTAATTAAATTTGATTTAATTTAATTTAAGTCTCATCAACAGTTATTAATCGACCCAAAAATTGATTTGGATTACGCCTACAACGCCAAATTGTCGTTAGAAATGGTTTTTCGAAACAGTTTTTGGTCTAAAGTAAGCAAACGCGGCACCCACCTTGCACACAGCTTTCCATGTTCAAATGGTTGTGCAAAATATTTCGCACACGTTCAGCTGACATCGTACATGTCTCAGCTATCTTGAATTTTGAAAAATAAAGCAAAAAAAATTTAAAAACATCGTTTTTCCGGCAGGCCGGAAACTTTTCACCCCACCCTCGTATATATGTGTGTGTGAGAGAGAGAGCGACACTCACTGGGGGTGGAGACGGCTGCAAGTTGCTTCTTAATGCTTTTGAAGATTCCGCTCATCCGGCGGGGCAGGGGTCGGTCACCGGGGACCCAGATACGAAAAACGCGGTTGCAACCCCACAAGTATCCACATAATCGAAACCCGGGACGTTGCCTATCGACGGCGCCGTCCTGGCCACGAGTGCCGCCGTCGCCACCACCGATACCAGCGACGCCTCCGTCGCAACCACCCCTGCGTGAGGGGAAGGGAGGGATAGAAGCGGTTGAGTAGGGGAGATGAGAGGTCGTAGAGGGGGAGGATGAACCTCCACTCGCTAATATTAAACGCTGCGAAATGCTATCACCCGGTCGGTCGGTCGGTGGGTCGGGTGACCACACCAATAGTCAGTGTCATACAAGAGAAAGACGTTAAGGATTATATATATATATATATATATATATATATATATATATATGCTATGGCATCCAACCAACCAACCAACCAACACCATCGCACATCATTATTTTCTCTTCTACTTAAATAATTATCATCCATATGGTTGGTGATTCTTTACACCAGTTTTTAAGCCCAGGTCTTTTTAATCTTACAATACTCTCACAATTTCACACTTTCTATTTTATATATATATTTAAGACCATATGTCTCATTAATCAAATTATATTATAAACACTTAACAAACACTAAAATTTAGTATAGGTATACTCGTACATAATCAATATATATAATTTCCGTCGTATGTATGTGATGTCCATAACATTATGAAGTTAGTTACAAACAAATTGTTAAAATTAATTTAATATTGTAACTAATTTCATTTTTTTAAAATTTTGTTTTGTTAAATTAAATAAGTACGTGTCAAATAAAAAAAAAATGTTTATAATTTTAATTTAGTAATAATACTTAATTATCATCAATATACATATATAATTTCCTATGTGTGTATGTATGAAATTTCTGAAATATTATGAAGTTAGTTACAAATTTAGAATTTTATAATTTATAATTTTTTTAAAATTAAAATAAAAAAAAAAAAAAATTGAAATACAAATTGCAATATTCTAATTTTTGATATTACTATTATTTTTTTTATCATAAAAGAGAATGTATTAAACATAATAAACATAAAAAGAAACCTATCAAAATTATTAATTTGTTTTACTGACTTGATTTTTTTTAATTTTGCTTTGTTATTTTCAAATATTGAAAAAAATTTAAAAAAAAATATTACGACGATTTGAATAAAGTTATTAATTTTATATTTAATCATTGTGTTGTTTTGTAAGTATTTGAAATAAAATATCCTATAAATTATTAATAATAATTAATCCCGTGCGACTAGAAGCCGCCTGTCCCTCTAAGAAGAGTTTTATGCCGCTGGGAGCGATCTTAATATAGTAATCTAATTTTCATTCATCTTTTTAACGTAGTGAATGATTAAAAAATAAAAAAAAAAGAAAATTGAAAAATATAATATTAATTGTAATATACTTTTTATAATTTTTTTTTTAATGTTATTACTATGTTGTAATTGACTGATGGATGTTTTTTTTTTTGATAAAAATTAGAAAAAAGTGAAATAAGTTAGAGAGAATGAATGAATAAATTATAAAAAAAAAACTTCTTTATCAGATGTGACGTTCCACTTTGCAAAGTTGTTTTATTATTAAATTACAAAAGCGAATTTTGATTGTATTAGATTTTTCTTGAATTTATCTGATATTAAATTAAAAAATTTTCAAATTATCTTAAAATATAAATGATATTCGTCCATTTCCTAAAAGTTTCATAGAATATGTGAAATGAGATTGTTTTATTGAAATGATTAATTAAAGGATATATTTTTTTTTTATTATTTTCTTCTCAAAAATAAAAATCACTCATGAATAATTGATGGATCACTGCCATGTTAATGTGCAATGTGCAATGTGAATCATTAAAAAAAAAGTAATAATAATCAATTAACCTTTCAATTTAATTTATAGAGAATCAAAATAAAAAAATAACTATAACAACTAGAAAAGAGATTGTATAATAGTAGAAGGTATTCATTTTAATAATAATATTTCGAGAAATGTAGATAATCATATACTTAATTAAAATTTTAATTTTCAATCGAAATAATTTCTTTGATATAATAAAAATAATATAAAAAATTAAAAAACAAGAAAAATAAAGATAAACTATTTATAAATTTGGATTGAATTATTTTCACAAGAAGAAGAAAAAAAAAGAAAATTCATAAGATGGGAATAACAAATTTGATTTCATAACTGAGGGCTTCATTTTTACTATCTCGCCATAGATAGTATTGCGATCACAAAAGTTTTCTATGTTGAGATTTTGATGTTTTATACGTTTTGAAGGTTCCTGAATCATTTTCACTAAGGTTGAGAAAATTTCTGTATATACGAGGGGTGTTCAAAGTATTCTCGGTATAGGTATGAAGGAAAATGCAGAAACTTCTAACTAAAATTTATTTTTCAATGTAGTCCCCCATAACCTCAATACACTTGTTTGCTCGGGAAACTAACTTTTGAATTCCCTCTAAAAAATATTTTTCCTCCTTGTCCTCAAAATGTGTGTTAATTGCCACCTTCAGCTTTTCATCGTCAGAAAAACGTTTTTCACGAAGATCTTTTTTTTTAGGTTGGGGAACAAGAAGTAATCACTAGTAATCACTGGGGGCAAGGTCTGGGCTGTAAGGGGTATGCTTTATTTCTTCAAAGCATTTTTCTCAACATTGTCGCATCAGTCATTCTGGTATTCTTACACCAACGATAATTAGATTAGTACTAATGAGAAATAAAAGAAATTTTGAGGTTTTGTTCTCAGGGAGTGTCGTTACCAACTGAAATAATTTAAATCCCTTCGTCACTGCTAAATTACCCCGTTACCGAGAATACTTTGAACACCCCTCGTATATATATATATATATAAACCGAAATTAGTTAATAAAACATAATTAAATGGCTGCTCAATCATAATTAGTTTATCCGTCACAATTTTATAATTTTTATCTCGTAAACTAACCGAAATTTTTATTCTGTTTAATTTTTTTAAAAAAATATTCAAGTATATTCTGCGTATAATGACTTTTACTATGAAAATAACATCAACCAAATTATAAATAATTAATATAAAATTAAAAATGTAAATAAGGAAAATATGTTTTAAAATTACTTCAATTTTACGTAAAATGCTAATTATAACCTTTTTCTTATGATTATATTTACATTTATTTTAATGAACAAATAATAAATTTTTTTAATTATTTTCAAATTTTATCTAATACCTAGATATTACTTATAAAAATTTTTAATTTGAAAATTTAATCATTATTTTTCAGAGAAATGAAATGTTAGTTTAATTAATATGAATTTTATACACCTATTTTAGTTATTGCAAAATTATATACTTAAGTTGAAAAAAAAATTGTAAATAATAACTTTATATTAATATAATAATAAATAAATACTTAATAAAAATTATTTGCTAATAAATTTTAAATTTCTTATGTGATGTGTTTATTAATAATAGTTTATAAATGTAATTAGTATTACTTTTATATTAAAAACGACGAGGGTATCTTGTATTAATGACAGTATTCATTCATATATGAATTTAATTTAAAAATACTAAATCAATATAATATAAATATAAAAGTCATATGATTATTTACTTATGTATCTTTTTGATCATTTATTACTAAGAATCATATTTTATATACATATTTACTTGAAAATTTATGTTTATCAAACAATTAAAATATAGTAGGGAAAAAAAATAATTATATTACAAGGAAATTTTCAATTTCAAATTTCCAAATGAGTTCTTTTTAAAATTTGTAATTTATTTATAATATAACTATGCATATACAATAACAGTTGGACTGAAAAGTCCATAGGTTAACAGAGTGATTCCCAAACTGTGAGCCGCGAAAAAATTTTCTAATACTTGAAATTTCTTGGTTCTAAATAAAAAAAAAGAAAAGGTAAGATGATTTTGTGGGGAAACTTTTGAACATTTTAAGGCAACAATATTCTGGGATGCGCATGACATTATATTAATCAATTACCTCAAAAGGGATCAGACATAAAAATTATTTGTGCGTTTAAAAGATCTAAATCACATTAAAAGCGGTCTTATTTTAAAAAGATAAAAGTGTTGTTTGATCAAGACAAATGCGCTCTGTCACAAATCAATGAAAAAAGATGTAAAAATCGTATTTGAATTGGGCTTTGAATTGCTTCTAGACTTTTTTCTGTTTGCAGATTTCAAAAGAATGTCAGCTGGAAAAAAGGAAGGAAATTCAAAACTGATAAGGCTGAGCCCTATTTTGAGGCTAAAGAGATAAAAATACGATAAAAATGCTATCGAAAAATTACATGACTTCATAATCGTTGTATTGCTCTTGAAGGCAACTATATTGATTATAAAAATTGATTTTCAATATTTTAAAGTTGGAGAATTCGTCAGTATTTTATCATATTGACAATATAAATTTACTTGCTGTAAACTGAGACTGGCTCTTAATAACCGATGCCATGCTAGTTGTCTTAAATCAACCACTGTAACTGTTCGCCTTTTCACAAATACCGAGTTTCGTAGTAAATAAATTAAAAAGAAACAACTGATTAATATGTAATAACTGACTAAACAAAAATAAACTAAAATTATTTGCTTTAATAGCTTTTAAAGTGTAATAATTAAATCAATAATTAATTCATATTAATTTATTGATAATTAATTCACAATCTATTTAAATAATAAATTAATAATATTCTATTATTTATAAACTCATATTGTAACGCCAAGCTTAGTCCTTCAGTTCTCATTTGTCCCTTGGAGTGTGTGTGTGTGGGGGGGGGGGGGGAACTTCCCGGCCCAAATTAGGATACCAGTCGCCTTAATTGGACCGATAACTAATACTACCTTATTAATTTTTTTTTTTTTGGAAAATAGATAACAAAGGAAAATTTAATAATCAATAATCAATAATCAATCTCAACTAAAATTAAATTAAAAATATTTAAAAATCCTGAAATTGTACCTATTTATTGTTAAAAAATAACAAACAAAACAAATCTAGTTCATTTCTAATCAACGATTCATGTAGGGAGGGAGGTAGGAAGGTGCAGTATTCTTACTAAATTGGAAGTTTATATATAATACTTGTAATGTAACATATATATATATATATATATCTTGATATTAATAATAAAAATATTTTAAAAATGGAGGGAATAAAAAACTTATAGTGTGTTAATAGATATTAACTAATTGATATATTAATATGAATATTGAATTATTATTTATTATTTTATTTATTTTTAATTTAAATAAATAAATAATGAATAAACATAGATAGATATATTATTTGTTTTTTGTTAATTTTTTCTTTTTGTATATTCAATTGACAAACAAATTATATGTATAAATATTAATCAAAATTATACTCTCTTGAAAAAAAAAAATTTAAAGAACCTTGAATAAGATTTTTCTAATTTTTATAAAATACGTCATAATCTTAATGTATAAATTTTAAATTTTTTTTATGTGATTTAAATACAAAAATGAAATTTAGCAAAAAACCAAAAAAAAGAAAGAATTAAAAATAAATTCAAATGATGATTTTATATTTATACCATAAAACCTTTTTTTTACCGCTGCATACTTTTAACGGTTTAATAATTTGGCGGCACACAAAGAAAAAGATAAGTGTAAAAATTATTTCATTATTTACCATATTGAAAAAAAATTGAAAAAAAGTCGAAAATGTTTAAGTGCCTGATAGCAAAAACATTTTTTTAGAACCATATTAAAAAAATTTAGAAAGTCGTAAATGTTTGAGAGCCTGATCGCAAAAACATTTAACCTTTTTTTTACATACATATAAAATAAATAAATGCTTTTTCTTAATTTTAACTTTACATTTGTAAAATTTGGCGGCACAAAAAAGTGCAGTCGCACAGTGGTTGATAATCACTGCCATAAAACAATGAATATTAAGTAGTACAACATATATTTATCATATGAAATATATATGAATTTTTTGTTTTCAATATATAATTTATTCAGATACATATATAGTAATAATAATTCGATTTATAAAATGAAATTCTTCTCTTCTCGTATCCTGGATACTAATATTAGCTACAAACCAAATTAGCGCTGCTAACCAAATTATTTCCATTTAATACGGGGCTAGAAGAAGAGTTAAGAACTTCAAAATGAACATAGAATAGACTAATTGAAAGATCAACTAAATCAGTGAAAATAAGAGCCACACTGATAGTGAGAAAACGTTCGTCGGACCTAAATATTTAAAAACCGAATCAATAGACTGTCCCGAAGACATTTTTCGGGACACCGGGACAGAGCACCTAAAATCGGGACAATCCCGGAAAACCGGGACGTTTGGTAACCCTAGACCAGTGATTCTCAACCACTGTGCCGCGAGATTATTTCAATTTGTTTCTAACAAAAAGGTAAAACGTTTTTGCGACTGGGCTCTTAAACATTTCCGACTTTCTAAATATTTTCAATATGATTCTAAAAAACCTTTTTTTTCAATATGGTAAACTTTTACACTTATCTTTTTCTTTGTGTGCATCCAAATTTTTAAATCATTAAAAGTGTGTCGCGGTAAAATAAAGGTTGAAAACCATTGCCCTAGACATAGGAGAAGTGTTACAAATGAATTTTATGATTCTTTATCAGTCTTATTTAATTTATTATTTATTAATTGTAGATATATTATAGTTTACTTAAGCTTATAATATTTGTGTGAATATCATACATTGACATTTATCATTATTTTTTTTTTAAATATTTTTAAAATTTTTTAAAATTCTTTGCGAAGATGTATTTTTGTTGAAATCTCAAATATGAAGTTTTATATAATGTACCTAAATATTTTATGTACAGGTATAGATCGATTACATATTAAATCATCTTTATTTATATACATAATTAATCTTCATTTATTGATTAATAGACATTTGATGATGTTAAAGGTTTATTATTAAATTTAAATGATCGAAATAACGTGAAAGACACTTATTGCTAAAAACCAAATATGCAAAATCTATTGCTAAAATATTTTTTTTTTGTATTATTGGAAAATAAACAAAAACAACAAGAAGATTTTATGGAAATAGGTCAAAATTACTTTTTGCTATCTTCTATGATTTTTTTGGCACAAAATAGAACTTAAATAATAAAACAAAAAACTAAAACAAAACATGCAATCAAACAGTTATTTGTAAAGATGTTCTTTATCAAATGTCTTATATCAAATTGCCCCAATTTATATATTTTATATATATATATATATATATATATTAATTTTTTTTTCAAAATATAATAACTTATTATGATTCATGATTACGAGGACAGGTCAATAAGTCCGTGACATTTTGAATGAAACGCAGATTTTTGGATAAAATATTATTTTATTTTTCAACGTAGTGTTATTTGAGCTCTATACACTTTGTCCAATGTTTTTATCCCTTCCAAATAATATTTGTCAAGGACAGCAAAATAGGAATTTGTGCCGATTCACCCCGAAAAAGGCACTGTTTTGCCTCCTTTTTGGTCTCTGGTGTTGTGGTTCATCATAGTTACGAAAGACCCAGCTGGTTCAAATTTCGACAGGAGCAGCTGATAGTTGCCTGCTGACAGGACCAGTGTTGCCATTTCATTTAAGAGACAGGAAATTCAAAAAGTCACGGACTTATTGACCTGCCTTCGTATATTCTATAATTTTCAAATTTTTATACTTCTTCCAATATTTAAATACAAATTGGTGTATAGTCTAATTAAAAAAAAATGGAAATTAACATTTTCCAATGAGTATTATTTAATAATAAATGTTTACTTAAGAAAGACTTAATTTTATTATCTAATTTATCTTTAAAGAAATTTAGTCATTAATATTAAAAACATCAAATATTATTTTATTCTTGAAGTTATTTGTTAAGTAAGTACTTCTTTTAAATAACATTTCTCTTTTATCTTTAATCTTTCCTCAAAACTAATTTAATTGTTCTAGATTGGAAGCTTAAAAAATTCAGTTTCAATTTCTCTAATCTGTAGGCATATATTTTTTTTTTTTAGAATTATCCGGAATTTGATATTCATTAAATGTCAAATGAACTTAATTCTGTTATTCAAAGTGTGGTGGGTGGATGAGGATGATGGTTAAAATGTAAATTTGAAGGGTGTAGAACAAAAAAATTTGACTGTATTTAAATTCCGCGTGTTGGGAAAGAATACTATGTGATCGTGGTGTATCTACCCTTTCCACCATTTTTGGCTGCCACCCCTTCTCCCTCTCCCTCTCCCGCCACTCAACTAACATAACCCTTACCCCAAAACTCCCTACTCTACAATTTAACCCACATGCAGTCGCTCTTAAGACTTGTTTACTGGGGATATATATGGCGGCAGCAGGGGAGTCCACTTGCTATTGATCGTAACCTAATGCGCAGGCGCATGTTGATAACTAGGACTCACTGCGCTTGGCCGAGAGGGCGTGCAGGTGTGCTGTGATGACGTCACATTGCCGTGCATAGCGCCGACGTAAAATGTCACGGCGTCTCAAATACTCAACGAGCAAAGAGCCGGCAAATTGCACGTGAAAACCAAGTTCAGCCACCAATGGTCGTAACTCTGCTAATGCTGAAACATAATAATAAATAATCAAAAATTAATGAATACTGATGATTATAATTCAATTCTATAATATAAGGCATTTATTTTTTATTTAATATTTTTGATTTAATATTATAAATATATTGATATTGATTGAAAATCTCACGCGCCAACACGTGACATGATGCCATCAACAAAGAGCCAAACATGCGCTGTTATTTTATTAATTTTAATTTATAATTTATAATTAATTAAATTTAATTTAAATATAATATATTATGTTATTTAATCCAATTCAAATTACGAGCTAGTAGAGTGGAGACACTCCAGCTTATTCTCAATAAAATATAATAAAATTTATAAAATAATTATAAGAATTGTCGAGAGTCAATATTGATTGTGAGATTTCTTCTTCTTTAGATTATTTATTAAATAATGATATCGATATATGTGAATACCGTGTGGAGACAATGTTTAAGCCATTTAATCCAGTATTTTCCAACCTGTGGGGGGGGGGGGGGCGAGACTGTTGTAAGGGGGGCTCAAATATATTAGAACCAATTTTTTTTCTAAAATATATAATAATCTACAAGACATGTTTTTGCTTAATTGAGTGTGTGTGGGTGTGTAATGTGTATGTGTTATTAAATTAAATTAAATACATAACTATATTATGTGAGTATTTATGAAATTAGATTATTACAAAAATTAAGGGGGGCGCAAGAATTTTTTTTAAAAAAAGGGGAGTACCGGTCTAGAAAGGTTGGAAACCACTGATTTAATTTAATGTCGTATTTATATGACACATTATATTTTAATAAAAAAAAATCGATAGAGTGAGAAAGGTATATGAATCCTTTTAAGGTTGTCTATATTTTCATCAACTCATTTTATATATACCCTCCATTCCAAAAGAAACCGAACTTTTAAAAAAAATCGTACCACTAATGCCATCTGTTGTAATATTTTACCCGTAGATGGCTTATTCCCTTATTGACAACTGGTATAAATTTCATGACATTTGGATGCATACAACAAAAGTTATTGCGTTTCAAATGTTAGTGTGAAGTGTCAAACAAAGATCTGCAATTGATTTTTGTGTTAAAACTTTTACTGAAACTCACCAAATGCTACAAAATGCATATGGTGATGATTGTCTATCCCGTATGCAAGTTTACGAGTAGTTCGGGCGATTCAAATCGAGTAGAGAGACGCTGGATGATGACGAAAGATCAGGCCGTCCCAGAACCGGATTTTTACGATTCAAAAGGAATTGTCCACAAAGAATTAGTTATACCCGGCCAGACAGTCACTGGAGAATTTTACTTGGGCGTCATGAAGCGTTTGCTGGCAAAAATTCGTCCTATTCGGCCAGAATATCGAGAAATCGGCAGTTAGACTCTTTTGCACGATAATGCACCATCATATCGTTCGCGACTTGCAACTGAATTTTTGGTCAAAAATTATGTTATTCCTTTGCATCATTCGCCCTATTCACCAGATCGCGCTCCGTGCGACTTCTATCTGTTCCCTAAACTGCATTTGGCGATGAAAGGAAAGTGGCACGCATCGATTGAAGCCATTGAGAAGGCGACGACCGACGTCCTAAAGACCATTCCAATAAAGAACATGGAGAAGTCGTTTGACAACTTGTTGGAGCGTGCAAATTTGTGTAACGTTGTAGAAGGGGAATATGTTGATTAATAAATTGATTTTTTCCAAAATGTACATTGGTTTTTTGTTTTTTTAAAAAGTTCGGTTTCTTTTGGAATGGAGAGTGTATAAATATATATCTATATATATTTAAATAATATTTATTAAATAATAAAAAAGAGCTGCACGTCTTTATAGATGTATTGCTTTATATTTTGAGATGACTTCTTTTTCCATTATCTTCTTGTCAAACTTTTCACACATTCTCTCTTGCTTATCAATTTTTTTTTCTCTTTTGTACAATAAATATTCATTTCTTTTTAACCTTCACTCGGAAAGTCTATTATCAATTTCCTTTGTCTTTTTAGAAAAATAAAAATCTTCTTCAATCATTTTTTTTCTTTGAGCATATAATATGGAAACGTTTTTGTTATTTTTATTTTCAGTTCCATAAGCAAGATTTAAGGAAGTGAATGAAGCCATAATGTATAAAATTTTTCATGTGTCACTTGTATCTCTATCTCACTTTCCATCTCTTATATTCCCTTGAAATTTTATTTTATAAAGAAATATTTATTTTGTTTTTCTTTTGAATAAAAAAATTATTTAAACTCCATCTTTTTTATGATGAAACATCATTATTAAATAAGCCGTTGAATTTTTATTTTTACCGACTGACGATAGGAAGGTATTGTTTTCACACCAAATTTCACATGTGGGGATTTTTACATCTCCACGAATCATACATTTGATTAACAGAAAAATGTATTTTTAGCATGATGTATGTCCATTTGTCCGTCTGTCCGTCAGTCCGTCCGTATAGATGTGTACAGCTTGAACGGCTGAATGTATTTTGATAAAATTTGGTATATTTACTTAATGCATCAGGATGAAGAATTGATCAACTTTTGGTGTATATCCGGAAACCGGAAGTGGTAGTATTAACGATCGACGATAGGAAGGAAAGGGTTATTTTCACACCAAATTTCACATGAGCAGATTTTTTACTTATCTCCTCGGATCATGCACTTTGTATTGGTTTTATCCTCGAGAAACATCATCTTCATTAGTTTTTTCTTAATTTAAAATTATTTGACGTCATCCAGCCATTCATGACGTCACAGCCTGGTCTTACATATATATTATAAATAAAATAAAATTAAAAATATGTATGTTATGTTATATCGATATCTGTTTTTTATTGCATTAATAGATACATTTAAATTAATTGAAATTGTTTCTGTAGCTGGAAATTAATTTATTTCAAACAGTCGGTCGGTTCTGTGCCAGGCCACAGGTCAACTTATTTTTTTTTTCCGGTTATCATGGTTACATCTACAACTTCATATTATTTATTTTCCCTAACGAGCTTCTGAAGGAGACGGACGTCTTTAACATAAGCTCCCTTAATGATGTTATTTCATTAGTGTTGAAAGTGGTTAAAAAAAAAAAAAAAAAAAAAAAAAGGAAGGTAACCAAAAAACTTAAAAAACCCATTACTAGAATCCCCCCCTTACGTAGACAGGATAACAGTTGGGCCAGAAACGACAACGAGAAGGTGGCTACCTTTGCTAAACACCTGATAAATGTCTTTACTCCACATCCCCCTACAGACAATACCGACGTTAACTTCCAATCAATTCTAAATTTTGACACTCACAACTATTCTATGACAAATTTTAAAAAAATAAAACCTTCTGAAATTAAACAGTTTATACGACAGACCATTAAACCAAGAAAGGCTCCAGGGGGTGACCTAATTACTGGTAGAATGATAAAAGAGCTGCCTGATAGGGCAATTCTTTTGATAAGCTATATTTTCAATTCAATTATCAGATTAGGTTACTTCCCTATCAAGTGGAAAAACGCAGACATCTTAATGATTCTGAAGCCTGGCAAGACACCAGAGGAGGTAATCTCCTACAGACCCATAAGTTTGCTGCCGACTCTGTCCAAGCTGTTAGAGAGAGTGTTGTTAAGGAGGCTTAAGCCTTTTCTTGACACTAATAATGTTATCCCTGATCATCAGTTTGGTTTTAGAGAGGGGCACGGCACGATTGAGCAGATTCATAGAATCGTTAGGGTCATTAATGACGATCTTGAAAACAGGAGATTCTGCTCGGCTGTGTTTCTGGATATCTCGCAGGCTTTTGACAGGGTCTGGCATGAAGGGCTACTCCTAAAAGTTAAGGGTATGGTTCCTTTAATCTACTACAGAGTAATAAGATCTTATCTTACGGGAAGGTCCTTCCAAGTGAGGGTGGGTGACTCTTGTAGCTCCGTCTGTCCCATTAGATCTGGGGTTCCGCAGGGTAGCGTCCTGGGACCTTTTTTATACCTACTTTACACACACGACTTACCCATTGGACCACAAACGACTGTAGCCACCTTCGCCGACGACACTGCTGTACTTGCCTCACATGCGGACCCAACAACTGCGTCTGCGATTCTCCAACAAAATCTAAATCTAATTAAATTGTGGCTTCACAAATGGAGAATCGTAGCTAATGAAGAAAAGTCAGCACACGTGACATTTACACTAAATAAAGCGACCTGCCCGGCTGTTGAACTCGACAAAAAAATCCCAATTAAAAAGACAGTGAAATACTTGGGTATGCACTTAGACAGAAGACTGACTTGGGAAATTCATATACGGACAAAAAAAAAAACAATTACAATTAAAACTACACAAACTATATTGGCTGATAGGACGCAAATCTAAAATGACTTTAGACAATAAACTATTGATATACAATATGCTGATCAAACCAATATGGACATATGGTATTCAATTATGGGGAACAACAAGCAATACCAATATGTCTATAATACAGAAATTCCAAAACAAGACACTGAGGGCAATGGTCAACGCTCCATGGTACATATCTAATAAGATAATCCATGGAGATCTCAATGTTAGAACTGTGGCGGAGGAGGTGCAGTTAAACAGCATTCGCTACCTCAACAGACTACAAAACCATGTTAACGACAAAGCGAGACAACTTACTGACACACAAGGACTAACCAGAAGACTAAAAAGACTTAGACCTAACGACTTGATACACGACAGACTCAATTCTCCTTCGACTAATGGGCCGACGGTTTGATTCAAGTCAATCGCTCCATCTCCTCTACTTGTCCCTCGTAATATCCTCAACACCTATTTTCCTATCTTAATCCTGTCTAGTCTTATCCCCCTCCCACTAATATCTTTCTTTCTTTCTTTCTTGATTCTCCCCTCATAATACCCCTCTATTTCTTATTGTATATATTTTATGTATATATTGAGTTTAACCTGTAAATGTTCTTCTATTGCCTCAAATAAGGCAGATGTGGAATTAATGTATCTAATTGGAAGTTAAATAAAAAAAAAATATTATTTATCAGTGAAGTATTTCAGGTTGTTTATATTTCAAGCTAATACGATAGATTTTTTACACATAAGTTTTCAGAATTATTTCAATAACTAAACTGTATAATTTAAAAGTGGCTCTATTTATAATTCCATCAAGATTTTGGTCTGGTGGAAATATCATTAAATTAGCTGGAGTGTCTCCACTCGACTATCTCGCAAATTTGAATTGGATTAAATAACATATATTAATTTAAATTAATTAAATTATAAATTAAAATTAATAAATAATATTTATTAAACCAGCGCATGTTTGGTTCTTTGTTGATGGCATCACGTCACGTATAGGCGCGTGAGATTTGCAGTGTTAAAAAATTAATTCTGGTACTTTCAGCGATTCAATCAAGCTGAAATTCTATATATAGCAGTTTTATACAATTATTAATCATGTGAAAAATTATCAAACCTATATCTTTATTTTTACGGTCACTTTAGAGGAAAAAAAATCAAAACGTTGTAGGTAATGACTCTCTTCTGGTTGAGCTACATTTCTAAAAAGTTGATAGAAAACTACGAATTTTGAATAATGTTCATGTACCAAATTTCATCATTCTAGCTCAAACCGTTTTTGCGTATTCTTGGTTACATACACACACACACACACAGACACACACACACATACACATACACACACACAGGCATTTTTCTCAACCTTAGTGAAAATGATTCAGGAACCTTTAAAACGTATAAAAACATCAAAATCTCAATATCGAAAATTTTCGTGATCGCAATACTATCTCTTACGAGATAGTAAAAAAGAAAAATAATTTACAGTTCGTTCTCCAAATTAAATTTACAATATTATTATAAATTATTAGAAGACACAATTTTTAAACGGACAAAGAATTCTGATGAAGAACCAGTAAAATAGTTAAAATTATGTTGGATACGTTTTGACAAAAATGAATCATATAAAATTTTCTCTAAGACATCAATGAATGAGAATGAAAATTTTCAAGTCCTGAATTTATTACCACGTCGGGGTAGACCAAGAAAATTCGAAAAATTTGTATTAACACCACTCTATAAAAATCTCAGACCAATTACAACAGCAAAATTCAATTTTATAAATCACCGGAATGATTTCTTTAAATCCCTTTCACAAGTGCAAAATATAAATGAATAGTAAATTGTTTTGTAATAAATTTATGTTTGTAGTTTTTTTATGTTCTGTAATTAACAAATGTTTTGAATCGAATAAATTATGTTTCCTAAGTGTTTTAAAGATATATAAAATAGATTCAGTATTGCTTTTGTTCAATTTGAATCATTATAAATTATGTTAATTCTTATCAAGAATGGAGTGCATGCATCTTCAAATTTTATAATGAATCTGGTTGTTAATTTTAACTCCATTCTTGATAAGAAAACGCAAATTATTCACTTAATACTTGCCACTATTTTAATGGGAGCTATAAATTTACCACCCTTCGATATACTTAAGCAGTATGACTCATTAGGACCACTTTTTTTAATATGATCTCTCCATGTGGCACCGCTAAGAGGCGCTCCAGGCAAAAACACACACATACACACAAGCCCGATTTTTTTTCAATTAGTTACTGCCTGCACTCGTATGGTGGCGCCAAAAACTTTGTTTCAGCAAAGACAATAGAGTTTACTAGTCTTAAAGATGGTCTGTGATTAGGACCCTTTAAGTATATTTTTAAATTCTCAATTTGAAGATAAATAGAGTTAAGCCACTTTCAAAATTTACGGCACAAACAATTATTTCACAATCTTAATATTCTAAATAATTTCATTTGATTGATAATATATGAATTATTAATATATATTATTTTATTATAAAATACATTGATCATCATACTCACTGTAGTTATTGATATGTTCAGGATTGGTTCTTTTTTTTGGTGGTGATTGTGAATTGGAATTTTCACCATAAATCCTTCTTAAAAGAGATTCAAGAATTTCATAAACACGTAAACGGCCATTTTCTAACGATTTGCCATTATCGTCCTGAATACTGTTCGTTTTCGTAAAGCTGTTCAGAAATTGTGGAATATCTGATCTGAAATAAATTATTTATAACATTACGATTATTATAAAGATATAAATTTTAAATAAAATTTTTAAAATTAAAAATATTATAAAATAAAATTATAGAAGAAGAAGTTACTAGCTAAATAGATGATCCCTAGAGATAAATGTAATTAGAAAATTGTTGTTTTTTGAAATTTTAAATAATTTATTTTTAATGTTAGGATTGGAATATTGTAAAAAAAAATGACCTGTGGTCAGGCACAGAACCGACCGAACAATTTTATATATATATATATAAAGTATCAAAAAAAAAATATTTTTAAAACTTGAATTAAAATGACTAAATTATATTATCTTGGTCTATTTTTAGTTTAATTACTCAATTATTAATTACTACTATGTTTTAAGTGAAAAATTTCCGACAATGAATATAAAATTAATTCTTTGGAAATTATCATTTATCGATTTAAAGTTGATGAATTCATGTTACTGATGCTTTAAGTATATATACCAAATTTTATCAAAATTCGGTGGGTAAAAAACAAACAAATTTGAATAAGAATTTAAAATAAAATATACTAATATAGGGTATTTATTTATCTTTAGTCATTTTCAAAATAATGTAAAAAGTTTTAATTATTACACAAATGGACATACTTGAATGTCTAGATTAAAATTATAATAAAAATTATTTTATTAATAATAATTGGATTTCTATAATATAATGGTCGGTTAAAGGAGAGTTCGTATCCGGGAAGTTTAATGGAAAGCGATACGCGAGAACTGAACTAATAATTAAAGATTTATCAATTCTTCTATGTTTTTCCATGATTTTAATTTGATTAATTACGAGTAAACTAAATTAAAATATATATAGGAATAATTTTTAAGTTAAATTAGATATTTCATATTCTAAACTAAAACATCTTATAAGAGCCCGTTTACTCATGGATTACTTTTCTTAACAAAGTTATATCATTAAAGTTTGTGAATGATTTTCGTAAACAAAGTTCTCTCATAATTAATTAAAAAATAAATAAATAAATAAATAAATTCCTCGTAATTTTAGCCTATATATATATATATATACTTGTGCTGTTTTATATAATATTAATATATTGATTTATAATATTGTGTATTCTATAGTAAGTTATACTTAGAAGTGCTTCACGGGAGATGAGGAAGGGGGAGTTAAGAATCGTTTCAGAGATATTAAAAAATAGCGTTCTTTATTATATTGATGGACTGAAAAATGATGAAATCATTGAGAAATGAGACAATGCATCTCAAAAATAATTTCGGTTTGAAAGTCGCTAGAATGAATGAGAAAAGATAGTAATGCGATGAACGAATAATAATTTTGTACCTGGACCCTTTAACAAATTTATATAATTTATTATTATAAACTTTAAAAATTTTACAATTTTTTAATTATTTATTATAATTGTTAAATGAGTTTTTTAAAAACAAACCCATCAAAAAATTTTTTCCTAAAATTAATTAAAATAACTTGATTTTCATTTCAAGGTGAAAAATACATTCAAATTTATTTGATAAAATATTTTATCCTATATTATATATACGAGTGTATATGTTTTTATAATTAGATGGCTTCAATTTTATATTTTTCAAAGTAGCAATAGCCAACGATTACTACTAATAATAATAATAAATTATGAAATTATATTGACACCTGTACTTGTCTATATTTTAATTAAGAAATGAGGTTATATTTTTTTTTCTTTTTATTTATTATAATCAAACATCAATTATATTATTTATAATTTAATATAAAAAACATTATAATTAATATAATATAATTTATTTAATATTGTTAGATCAAATTTATTCAACTATTTATTCGAAAGTCCTTCCTTTATAATTGCTTATATGTATTATAATAATATATATATATATATATATATTTTTGATGATAAATATATTTTGTAAAATATTATTAAAATAAATATTTTTAATTTTATACCGAAAGTAAATAAAAAATTTTAAAATATTTTAAATATAAAAAAAAAATATTAATACAATATCAATTAAAAAAGAATGGCGGAAGGAAAATTTCAATATAGATGACGTCATTTCAAAAACAATCCTTAGAGCGGTTTATTATCTCCAAAATATACAAATATATATACATATATATATACCTAGATACAATTTTTGCTAGTGTAATAAGATAAGATAAGTGGGATGTAAAGGAGTTGGGAGAGAACGGTAATTGGATGGAGATAGTGAATTAATATCGACATAGTTCCAGGAATCTGCTAAAAGAAATGAAATTATTAAATATCAAACTTAAATGATCAAATAATAAAATAAAGAGAGTAAAAGTAAAATGAATTTCTAAATAGTTTTATGATATTTCTTTAATCAAGTTTTGAAAGTAATGATAAATTCTAAAACATTTTCACGCATTATGTATTTTTAAATAATAATAAATAAATAGAGAACTTGTTTTATTTGAATATTTCATAAATAATTTAGCAATCCAAAATATTTAAATAATAATTTTATGGATTTTTGTTATTTATGGAGATATTAAATTTATATATAAATGTTTAATAATAACGATATATCATCATCGTTGATAATGATAGAATTTATTCTATAAATAATTTAAAAATTATTTTTATTTTTTACTTTTAGAATATATCAATTAAAATCTTTTTAAATTAATATAATAGATGAGAATTTTTATTTTTTTTTATAAATTTTATTAAAAATTGTATAGTACTCTTCAATAGTGAATTAATCTTTTTCATTACTGTTTTATTAATTTATATCATATAAATTATGTAGCTTGTTTACATTTAATAAATTATTGTTATAATAATTTGTTACAAGAAAAGGTGTTTCTTTTTTTATTACAATTTTTCGATATAAATCATAGAATAATACGAATAGGTGGAAAAAAAAATAAATAAATAAAACAAAAGTAGAAACTTACGGTGATAAATCGTAGTCGGCTATGGATCTTGGCGAGTCAAAACGTGATTGATCAGATTGATCATCATGATCTTCTAGTAAACTTTGATATAGTGTCGCAAAAAATTCATCCTCTTCTCCACAGGTAGACACTTGGAATTTATTCTTCTCTTCCACAAACAAATTCAAATTAACTAAAACATTTTTTTTCATTATTATTATTATTATTTGTATTATAAATTTATATTATTTTCAGAAAATCCAAAATAATTATATTATATAAGTGTACATATATTGTATATTATATTATTATAAAATATTATATTATTAAAAAAAGACAAAAGCTATAAAAAAAAAATATTTTTTATCATATAATTTCATGTAAATTAAAATTTTGATCAAAATTAAACTATTATTTAATAGTACAATTTTTGGTAATAATCCATATTAACTTATGTGTCATGAATTTGGATAAACTTTACCAGTGGATTCCTTTTTTAATTCCAAAGAAATTTTCCTTATGCAATATTTGTCGGTCACTTTTAGTTTACGAGATAAAATTTTTTTAAGTTTGTCAGATTAGCTGGTTATGAACGTCTTAGAAATGTGTAACCATTAAGTAATGTATAATTGATTTGGCCAGTAGAGGGCTTCACTAATTTTCTATTTTGTAATATTCGGTTTAGGTATAGGAAAATGATTTAATTAATTAATCCAATTTTTTATTAGAGAGTGGATATAAAATAAAATTGTATTAATCAATTTGAAACATCATAGACTGTTTTAAATTATTCTTATTATTTTTATTTTTTATTTTTTTACAAAAATTTTTGAAATGATCTATTATTCTATTCAGTCATTGCTTTGATTTGCTAAAGTTTTAGAAATTATTTGATTCACATTGGTTTTTGTAATATTCATTGATATTATTAAATATATAAGTATTTTAAATTTTGAATTTTCAATTAATTTAATTACTAAACCCCCTCCCCTCCCCGCTATTAAATATTATTATAAATTATATTATTACTTAATTGGTGTGTGATTCGAAATTAAAAAAGAGAGAAAGAAAAAAACAAAGAATAACAAATAACCTGAAAATAAATAAACATAAAGTAAATTTTCTTACCTGGATTGATTATATTTTCATTATTCATTGAAAATTGATTGAATTTATTTTCTTTATAAAATTCTAAATATATTTCATTAGTATTTTTTTCATTTTTATTTTCTATCCAATTTTCATTATAATTATAATTATTATTATTATCATTATTATTATTTTGTGAAAATTTACAATTTTTCTCTTCATTTTGTAAAACTTGTTCAACATCACCATTGCAATCCAGACTGATATTTTCAAAACTATCTCTTGAAATGCATTCATCGTTGGATATTGTTTTCTTCCCATCCAATTCATCATCACACTCTTCGTCATTATTGGATTGGTAACCAGATGTCGAAGAGCATATTTCTTGATGAATCCAAATATTATTTTGCAATGTACTCATTTTATTGGTTTTATTAAAATGGATTGCATTTCGTTTATAAAAACCACCATCGTTTATTTTATTTAATTGATTCTTTTTAAAATTAACTTTATCATTATCAACATCATGATCATCATCGTAATCATCATTATCATCATCATTTGTTTGTAAACATACACGAAAGGAAAAAATTTGTTTTTGCATACTTGTACTATGTATATTAAACTATTTTACTCAAATGAAAATCTTCAAATTATGGTAAGAATATTCTAAAATAAAAAAAAAAAATAAAAAATTATTAAATAAAAAATAATTTGAAATTTTACAAGTTTTTAATATGAAGAGGTACATATTGTCATTTCTAATAACATTAATTGTATCTTATATATATAATAAGAAAACAAAAAAAATAAAAATGAAGATTTTTAATATACTGATTGAAATAAAAACTATGAAAACAATCTGTACAAATATAATTTATATAAAATAAAAAAAATATTTTAAAATCACCCATTTTAGTATAGTCATTTGGTTCTAAATTAGCTGGAGTGTCTCCACTCGACAATCTCGCAATTTGAATTGGATTAAATAACATAATATATTATATTTAAATTAAATTTAATTAATTATAAATTATTAATTAAAATTAATAAATAATATTTATTAAACCAGTGCATGTTTGGCTCTGTTGATGGCACCGCGTCACGTGTTGGCGCGTGAGATTTACAGTGTTAAAAAATTAATTCTGGTACTTTCAGCGATTCAATCAAGCTGAAATTCTATATATAGCAGTTTTATATAATTTTTAATCATGTGAAAAACTATCAAACATATGGCTTTATTTTTAAGGTCACTTTAGAGCAGGGGTGGGCAAATACTTTTAAGCGCGGGCCTAAATGAAATTTTCAAAATGTCTCCCGGGCCGGAGGACCATATTTCGGAAACATCAAACCGGGACATTTGTAAAAAAAAAATCACATTTTTTTTAATGAAATGAAAGATCGAAATAAGAGCCAAAGTTTTTCAACGGGCCGGCGGGCCGGATAAAATAAGCAAAAGGGCCGGATCCGGCCCGCGGGCCGGCTTTTGCCCACCCCTGCTTTAGAGGAAAAAAAAATCAAAACGTTGTAGGTAATGACCCTCTTCCGGTTGAGCTACATTTCTCAAAAGTTGATAGAAAACTACGAATTTTGAATAATTCCCATGTAACAAATTTCATTATTCTAGCTCAAACCGTTTTTGCGTAATCTTGGTTACATACATACACACACACATACACACACACACACACACACATACACACACACAGACATTTTTCTCAACCTTAGTGAAAATGATTCAGGAACCTTCAAAACGTATAAAAACATCAAAATCTCGACATCGAAAATTTTCGTGATCGCAATACTATCTCTTACGAGATAGTAAAAATAGAAAATTGAATTGCTCTGCAGGTAAATTCTTCATTATTAGCTAATGAATAAAATCAACCAAAATTCAAATAGATAAAAAAATAGAAAATATAAAATATTTCTCATAAATTTGTCCTTATAGTGTCAACTACTGGTACATTACCTTAATATTCATAAATATATATAGTTTCATAACTATGTTAATTATCTTCAGTGAATAGAAAAATTCATTCAAATTCATCCAATTTATCTAATAAATTTCAAATCAAAAAGATAAAAAATATTAATTCCTTTCACTATTTATTCTTTTTATTTTTTGTATTTTCATAAATAAATAATTAATAAAGTTAATTATTATTAGATTTATTATTATTATTGTATAAAAACTAAAATTGAGATAACAGGATAAATAGGTACTACTATCTATTATTATAATGTTAATTTAATCATAAAGTGGTCACTCACACACACACACACATAAAATTGTTTTTTTTTTCAAAATTTTTAATAGAAATATAAGAAAAAAATGTCTCATATTTTTTATTTTAGCATTAGATTATAACATTTATGTATGAATGCATATACATAGTAGTAGTAGTACTAGTAGTAGTAGTATTAGTAGTAGTAGTAGTAGTAGTAGTAAGGTAGTAAAGTAGTAGTATATTGGTACAATACACATAAAACATCTGTTGTTTATATTCAATCATAAAATTATAAATTTATGTTTTTAAATTCTCTCTCTTTCATACTTATTTTAAACATTTGCAACACACCAAACAAACTGTACTGTGTGTATAAATGTAATAAAGAAATACAAATAAAAATATGTTTAAACTAATTTCAAAATATACATGAGTCATTGTATTTTAAAAAGTCAAGTTTTAACTTTTAGAATATAATTTTAAGAAATTATTTATTATTTATTATTATCATTATTATTTATTATTAATAATGATTTTAATTCTTCATTAAAAAGGCATAGTAGGGTAAAGCATACAGTCGTTGGCCCTCTTAAGCAATTCCTAGCAGTCTTTAATGCATATTTGGGCAAATTGCGGAACAATCTGTGTCAAATTAGATTCGCAGAACATAGATACTATGAGCATTTTGATTAATAAAATAAATTATCATTTTCTCATGACATTTTCAATAAACACACAAAAATCCTAAAAAATACAGTTATTGGCCCCCTGTTATAGTTATTGGCCTAGGTTCTATAGTGATTATACAACTATACAACAAACGATTACATAGCCATAGTTAATAGAGAAATTTTTAAAGCAAAAATCTCTTATTATTTGTTTTTTAGTGATAGGGGGCCAATGACTGCCTCGGGGCCAACGACTGTATACTTTACCCTATATAGATAGGAGATATTTATTATTTATTGAATATAATAACAAATTTTTGTTCCAGAATATTATGAAATAAATTGTTTGTTCACTGAGTAAATTTAATAAAAATAAGTTTTAATTTATTTTAATAAAATAAAAAAATAAATAATAATAAAAATAGTGTGAATAGAGATAAATATAATATTGCAATACTTTTGAGTATATAAAAAAACACATTTGACAAACTCCTATAATTTATTAAAATTGTTTTTTTTCATATAATATTTTAATTATAATTTAATATATTTATATATAAATTATTGAATTTTCTTTTTAATTTTTATTACTTTCTATATATAGAATAATTTAAATTATTTAATTATTGATCGATATTATCTACATATATTTTATATATAGTATATAAAATGGAAATATAATTTTGTTTACTTTTCCTAGGCAAATAATTGAATTGGGTATCTCCAGAATAATTCATGTGACTAAAATAATTTCTTTTCGATAAGTCACTTCTTGGAAAACGATAGAATAAAAATAAAATTAAAATATATTTTCATTTTTTTATTTAGTTTATTTCTTATAGTGAATATGGCAAGACACTAATAGTCGACTATGCAAGTGACACTAGGTAATTAAAAACTATTTTAGTAAATCTTTTTAATTATACATTTTGAGTTTATATTTTTCTAGACTGTATGATAGACAATGTGCTTACAAAACATTTTCTTTTAATATATATATATATACAATTTATCTTTAAAACCATATATTATAAGTATATATATATATATATATAAATATATTAAATAATAATATGAAAGAATGATTATGGAAAATAATAAGTGCATTGTCATATTCTATATCGACATTTTTTTTACTATGATATAAATAATTAATTAACGAGAAACTAAACGAGTCAAAAGAGAATTAGAAAAAAATAAGCTGGAGTGTCTCCAGTCGACTATCTCGCAATTTGAATTGGTTTAAATAACATAAACTATTATATTTAAATTAAATTTAATTAATTATAATTTATAAATTAAAATAATTAAATAATATCTAATAAACCAGCGCATGTTTGGCTCTTTGTTGATGGTACCACGTCACGTGTTGGCGCGTGAGATTTGCAGTGTTTAAAAAATTAATTCTGTTAATTTCAGCGATTCAATCAGGCTGAAATTCTATATATAGCAGTTTTATACAATTTTTAATCATGTGAAAAACTATCAAACATATATCTTTATTTATACGGACACTTTAGAGGGAAAAAAATTAAAACGTTGTAGGTAATGACCCTCTTCCGGTTGAGCTACATTTCTCAAAAGTTGATAGAAAACTACGAATTTTGAATAATGCCCATGTAACAAATTTCATTATTCTAGCTCAAACCGTTTTTGAGTAATCTTGTCCACATACATACACACACACATACATACAGACATTTTTCTCAACCTTGGTGAAAAATGATTCAGGGACCTTCAAAACGTATAAAAACATCCAAATCTCGACATTGAACATTTTCGTGATCTCAATACTATCTCTGTCGAGATAAAAAATTAAATAATAGAAATGAAAATTGTAGAAATATTCTGTGCCATTATCCTACATATAATATGCTAAAAGTATAATAAAAATTTACAAAAAGAATTTAGAAATGCATGGTAGCTGTCTCTGTCTCTCTTATTTTGAAAAAGTAATATATTAGTCGTTGTCATTATATCGTTATAAATTTATCAAAGGACAAATAAAAAAAATATGTGTATGAGAGAAAGGAATGTAGTAATGGATAAAATAAAACTTTTCTATATTATTATTATTATTATTATTATTATTTGTTTTAATCAAAATTTTCTTAATTAATGATTTGTCTAAAAAAAATCATTAAACATATGTTTTAAGATGACTATTAAAATAAGGGGAAAAAACCAAAAGGTTTGTGTATACTTATACCAGAGGTTCCCAATCTTTTCTGGTTTGCGGCTCCCTAAATTTTTTCCAAGGCTCTCTCTTAATACATCCGATTTTTATATAAATTTTTTACTTTGGGAAACTTTTCTTCCTTCCATGGAAATGTTTCAATGCATCGCAAAATCATCTGACCTTTTTTTTACTATCTCGCCAAAGATAGTTCTGCGGTTACGAAAATTTTGATGTTTTTATACGTTTTGAAGGTCCCTGAATCATTTTCACTAAGGTTGAGAAAAATGTCTGTGTGTGTGTGTATATATATGTGTGTATGTATGTAGACAAGATTGAGCTAGAATAATGAAATTTGTTACATGGGCATTATTCAAAATTCGAAGTTTCCTATCAACTTTTGAGATATGTAGCTCAACCGGATGAGGGTCATTACCTACAACGTTTTGATTTTTTTTTCCTTTAAAGTGACTATAACAATAAAGATATATGTTTGATATTTTTTCCCATTACTAAAAATTGTATAAAACTGCTATATATAGAATTTCAGCTCGATTGAATATCTGAAAGTACCAGAATTAATTTTTTAACCCTGCAAATCTCACGCACCAACACGTGACGTGGTGCCATCAACAGAGCCAAACATGCGCTGATTTAATAAATATTATTTAATAATTTTAATTTATAATTTATAATTAATTAAATTTAATTTAAATATAATATATTATGTTATTTAATCCAATTCAAATTGTGAGATAGTCGACTGGAGACACTCCAGCTTATTTTTTTAGTGTATTAGAAAATTTATTTTAATATTTCGCGGCCTCCTAATGACGGGATCGAGGCCAGGGAGCCGCCGCTCACTCTTTGGGATTCACTGGTATATACAATGAAATATCCTTCATATTCTTTTCCTTTCCCTGCATGTTTGGCGTCCATGCTTTCACTTTTTAGATATGATTAATTGTAAAGATATCGTGGTGTATGTGTGAAGATATTATTTTCTTCTTTTTTGTGCATTTAATTAAAAGCGTGTTTAAAAAGATTTTTTATATTTTTTTTTATTTTCAAACTTTCAGTCTTGACAGAAATTTCGCCCGCTTTATGATTTCAGGTTATAATGTTAAGAATTAATTAATTAATTAATTAATAATATTTATGAGGTGTATATGCGTGTATTGCCGGGTATTGCGTGTATTGGCATTTATTGTCATATATTGGTCTGCAAAAACGGTTTGAGCTAGAAAAATGAATTGACCTCAACAGTCCCATTTCTCTCTCTTGAGCTATAATCATCTAACTCCCACCCTGTTTCATTTCCCCCCGAAATTTCTTTCATTAATTTCTGTAGTTATTGAATAGATATTGATATAATATATAGCCTATGTCCAAATAGAGATGTGTAAATAAATTGTGATGCTATTTCATTTATAATCGGTACAGTCAATTTTGAATCCATAACGTCACAATTTTCGGACAGACAGACAGACAAACAGACATGAAAAATTCCAAAGTCACTTTTGGAATCTAGCGATCATGAAATGCGAAGATGTGCAAAAAATTTTCAATTTTTTTGCAAAAATTATATTTTTATTTAATAAATTGAACATTAATTTTTAATTTATATACTTATGTGTTAAATTAAACTATAACTCACAGATGTCAAATAATTTTTTATCAGGAAAATGTTTATAATATAAAATAGAACACAATTATATTTATTGTTTTAAAATATTAATTAATTTATATTTTTCTTGTTCAATCCTAAATAATAGTACATTCAAGTCATAATTCTCATCATACGTGAAATATTACTTTATAACTAAAACAGAATATTTTCTTATTATTATTATTCAACTTTTTCCAACATTATTAGAAGAAATAATTACTTATATATTGCTTATATAGGTATATACATTCAATATAAAAGAAGAGTAAATCGCGAAAATTGTTGAAATCATTAAAAATTTTGAAGTAATTATGACTACAATATATATTAGTATAAAATAAAGAATAATTTAAATTTTTAACGTTATGATAAGAAAAAGATTTTTTGAGAAATTCATTTTTGTCACTATCTCGTCAGAGATAGTATTGCGATCACGAAAATTTTCGATGTCGTGATTTTGATGTTTTTATACGTTTTGAAGGTTCCTGAATCATTTTCACTAAGGTTGATAAAAATTTGTGTGTATATGTGTGTGTATGTAGACAAGATTACGTAAGAACGGTTAGAGAATCATGAAATTTGGTATACGGGCATTATTCAAAATTCGTAGTTTTTTTAAAATGTTTTTTGAGAAATATAGCTCAACCGGAAGTGGGCCATTATCTACCACGTTTTATTTTTCCTCTAAACTGAACGTAAATATAAGGATATATGTATGATTGTTTTTCCACATGATTAAAAATTGTATAAAACTACTATATATAGAATTTCAGCTTGATTGAATCGCTGAAAGTACATGAATTAATTTTTTAAATTTTTTAACACGTTGACTGTCAATCACGCGCCAGCAAGAGAGTGGTGTCATCAACAAAGTGCTAAACACGCTGGCGCCTACTTATAAAATTATTCAATGACAAGCTTAAATAATACGTAGGTATCACATATTTATCTTTTATTACTATTTTCAAGTTATATTCTTTACTGTAATATGTTGGCATCTGAGTAAAATCTACTTCCATGTGTAGGTAACTTTAAAGTAAGTATATGGCAGTGAATGTGTTAAAGTTTGACTTAAAAATGAAATGAAATGAATTTTATATAAATTTAAATTTAATATAAGTATGTTAATTAATTAATTTAATTGAATAACAATACTATACTGTAAATTTAATTTTTATTAATTAATTAATTAATCCAATTTAATTATACTTGATTTATAATTATTTAATTAAATTTAAATATATTATATGTGTTAATTAATCTAATTCAAATTTGTGAGATAATCGACTGGAGACACTCCAGATTTATTTTTTATTTCAATTTAGAGGGACAAAAATTTTTATTTTTATTTTTTAAAACGAAAAATTTTATAATATTTAAAGTGTATATTAATAAAATAAATAAATAAATAAAAATAAAAAAATAATTACTTACATTTCCATTTAATGTGAAATTTATATTCTTTACTTTATGAAATCAACTGAATAACTAATATAAATATGATTTTTTTTTTTGTAAAGAGAAGAAAAATCCTTGACCTATTTATTAATAATAAGTTTTTCTCTTATCATTTTACTTTACTATTTTAGTAAATATAAAATATTTTAATATATTTGTATATCAATTTTAATTAATAATAATTCTTTTAATTATTTCATTGAAAAATTAATTTCTTTAAAATGCAAAACTAATACAACTGAAAATTTTAATGTATTTTTTTAAATTTTACTATTTAATATTGTGGATTCTTGTTTAGTTGTTATTTATATTTTTTATTAATAACAGTAATAATTTTTAACGAGAACTCTTTTAAATCAAAGAAAATTTAATAATTTAATTTAATATTTTTGCACAATGTTTGGGAGGAGGGGGCACGTGCCACCCCACCGTGCCCTCCCCCTGGCCTGACGCCACTGCTAACAACACTAATATGAAATTTATTTTATTTCATTTTCATGATAAAAGGTGAATTTACTAAATAAATAGTTTATGAATAAATTAGATTGATTAAGTTTATCTTTTTTTTTAATAAATTAAAAAAAAAACAAAAACTTTCACATTTATTTTGTGATAGGCACTGATATATATATATACTTAATAGTAATAATTAAATATAACAAAGTGGTAAAACAAAACTAAAGAAAAAAAATAAATAAAACTCTTTATATTTCATGTGAAATTCAAAATTTTCAAATTCAAGGTTTTGCTAATTTATTTTTATATTTTATAATTTTACATTGAAATTTTACATAACATATCCTACATAAATATACATATACCTACATATAAGGATTATTAAAAGAAGAATTTGTCAATTTGAATATTTTCTCTTTAAAATAAATTATTGAAGTACATTTAACATTTTCGTTTATTCAATTTTAATTTTTAGTAAAATTTTAGTCTTTTAACAACTTTTAACAAATTCTAAATGAATTACATATTAAAACACTATCATCACTTTTTACTATCTCGCCAGAGATAGTATTGTGATCACGAAAATTTGATGTTTGTATACGTTTTGAAGGTTCCTGAGTCATTTTCACTAAGGTTGAGAAAAATGTCTGTGTGTGTATGTGTGTATGTATGTAGACAAGATTAAGCAAAAACGGTTTGAGCTAGATTCATGAAATTTGGCATACGGGAATTATTCAAAATTCGTAGTTTTCTATCGACTTTTGAGAAATATAGCTCAACCGGAAGAGGGTCATTACCTACAACATTTTGATTTTTTTTCCTCTAAAGTGACCGTAAAAATAAAGATATATGTTTGATAGTTTTTCACATGATTAAAAATTGTATAAAACTGCTATATATAGAATTTCAGCTTGATTGAATCGCTGAAAGTACCGGAATTAATTTTTTAACACGACTGCAAATCACGCGCCAAAACGTGACTGTAGCATCAACAAAGAGTCAAACACGCGCTGGTTTAATAAATATTATTTATTAATTTTAATTTATAATTAATTAAATTTAATTTAAATATAATATATGTTAATTAATCCAATTCAAATTTGCGAGATAGTCGAGTGGAGACACTCCATATTTTTTACATTTATTTAGATTAATAATTTATATTATAATTAAATATAAATAAATAAATAAACGAGAGAATTAAAATATAAAGTGTTACTTACATGTATGTTTTGTTTAGTTGTGTTGTTTGTTCAATATGTGACTTTTCCAATGCTAATGCTCATCAACGAAGCCAATAACCCGCATAATACATCCATCCACCTTCTCTTAATTCCATTTCCATTCTGTAACCTGAACACCTGTTGTTGTATTTTCTTTTAAAACAAATAGATAAATAAAAGCACACGACTTTTTATTTTGTTTACTCTCCAATGGAAATGTACAAACTGCTATTCCATTTGAATTAAATATAATGGTGGGGGAATCGTAGCAGAGTCCGGAAGTACTTATCAATACATATATATATATATACATATATTAAAACATTTTTCTTTTTAATTAAATACATTGATAACAGATGTTATCATTTCTTTTTCAGATTAATAATATCATATAAATTACTAAGTTTTTTTTTCTAAATTAACCATTTATATTGAATAATAATTGCACCAAAACAAAACCACCGGAAAAGTAATAAATGGATTAAACAAAATTAAACTGTGAAATAGTACCACCACATTAATTCTTTAGAAAATTTTAATTTCTAAAATGCTACAAGGTTAACATTTAAGATCAAGAATATTCATTACTTAATTTCCACTCCCCTAACTTTGAATCTGGTTCCAACTATTCGTTGATAGGCCGTCTGTGATCCCAAGAATAATTCTCTCTTATACCTATTGTTTCAAAATTTAGTAAGTAATCTCTTACACAAAATATTCATTTATATTTATACGAGGTCTGTAAAAAGAAAAGGAGAATTTTGAATATTCGCGGGATGTGTACATTCGATTATCGAATTTTTTTTTGTTATGTTGGTACACATATGTTTCTTCTATGTTGACATTAATAGCCATTTAGGATTAGTAGTTTGTTTTTGACAACTGAACAAGATAGTCACATTTTTGTGTGTCCTTCGATTTTTTAAAGAATCTGTATTAAATTTTGCATTAAAAATAGAATAAAGTGGTCCAACGCACTTTAAATGTGGACTCTGGCATTCGGCGGTGGCTCAAAAAATGGTAAGTGGTACAAGCATTTAAAAAAAGCACGCAAAGTTCGATCAAATGTGAAAGTTTTATCCACTGTTTTCTTCGATTACAATGGTGTGGTGCATCATGAGTTCTTGCTAACAGGTCGTACATTTAATAAGGAATACTACAAGGAAGTTATGCAACGTTTACGTGAAGCAATACGGTTCAAACCATCGGAAGTGTGGAAAACCAAATCATGGATTCAGCAACACGATATTGCAGCAGCTCACACATCATTGCTTGATCGTGATTTTTTGGCCTAAAACAACACACTAATCATGCCTCAACCACCGTATTCATCAGATTTGGCTCCCTGCGACTTTTTCCTATACTCAAAACTGAAGAGACCAATGAAAGGAAAGCGTTTTGAAGATGGCCATACCGCATTTCAGAAGTGCTTCGACAATTGGAAGAATCGCAGGCATAAGTGCATTATATCTGAGGCGAATTACTTTGAAGGGAACAAAATGGATATTGATAAATAAATAAATAATTTTCGAAAAAACAAAATTCAAACTTCACCTTTTTTTTTGAACAAATCTCGTATACGAAATAATAAAAAGAGTAATAATTTTTTAAGAACGTTAATAATTTTATTAACTCTAACATTTAGTTACAATATAATAGCTACTTTATCTGACACCAGACTTATTTATAAATGATTAATATATTCATAGATACAAAACAAATTCTTAACCAGTTCGTTGTGAAAATAAAGTATTAAATTGTTAATGTATTGTTTTTTTTATAATTAGTATAAAATAAAGTAATTTATTTGTTTATTTAATTTATTTGTTTTACATTAATATTTATTCTCTTATGATTGAATGAAAACAAATTTGTATATTTTTATTTAAAATATATGTCATTGTGATTTCAGGGTGGGGGATGAAGAAGAGGAAACAAATTCAGAGCCAGAGCCCTACATCTACAAAATAAGAAAGGTTGGTAGTTTCTCTTTAAAGAATAAGCTGGAGTTTCTCCATTCGACTATCTCGCAAATTTGAATTGGATTAATTAACATATATTATATTTATATTAAATTTAAATAATTATAAATTAAAATTAATAAATAATATTACTTAAATCAGCGCATGTTTGGTTCTTTGTTGATGGCACCACGTCACGTGTTGGCGCGTGAGATTTACAGTGTTAAAAAATTAATTCCGGTACTTTCAAAGATTCAATTAAGCTGAAATTCTATATATAGCAGTTTTATACAATTTTTAATCATGTGAAAAACTATCAAACATATGGCTTTATTTTTAAGGTCACTTTAGAGGAACAAAAATTCAAAATGTTATAGGTAATGACCCTCTTTCGGTTGAGCTACATTGCTCAAAAGTTGATAAAAAAACTACGAATTTTGAATAATGCCCTTATACCAAATTTTATGATTCTAGCTCAAACCGTTTTTGCGTAATCTTGTCTGCATACACCCCCTCCCTCCCCCCCACACACACAGACAGAGAGAGAGAGAGAGATTTTTCTCAACCTTAGTGAAAGATTCAGGAACCTTCAAAACGCATAAAAACATCAAAATCTCAACATCGAAAATTTTCTCTGGCCAGATAGTAAAAAAAGTTACCCCTACCAAAACACCACTTAGTTGTCCAATTATCAAAGATTAGAAATTCCACTATTATTTGTAATCTAAATTAGGTTCTAAACTTAAAGCACCCACTATACCAGGGCTTCTTAAACTTTTTTATATAGCGACCCCCTTCAAGCTTAGGAAATTTTAAACGACCCCCTCCTCCATATAATGAAATATATATTAACCGTAGATGTAGATGTAATATCGCACTATTTTACAATGTAAATAAAATAAGGATTAAAGAATACATACCCATTCATTTCACATATATATAATTTAATAATTTTAAAATTTTATTTATAATGATTCAAAAGTATCAGATCTTTGCGACCCCATTTTAGTAGTCTCGCGACCCCCAGGGGGGTCGCGACCCACAGTTTAAGAACCCCTGCACTATACTGCCCAAATAATTTTAAAAAATAGAAACCGACTTTGCGAGGTAAATAAATAGGATCGACTGGAATTAAATTGAAATATTTTATTTATTATATACCTATGCCAATATTATTTTTAAAAAAATCATAATATTGGATACAAAAATGTTATGAATTAATATTTTATTTTATTTAAACTTTTAAAAAAGTTCATTTTTATAAAAAACTGATTGCCACTACCAAATTATTAATTATTCCTTCCTTATTCCTTCCATTAACATTAAAAAAAATGTTATTTTTTTAAATTCTCTTGGTCACAACCTTCATCTGCGATGTAGGTACAGTGACGGAAAAAAGTAAACGCCATAGTGGCGCTGTTGTCGGGCAAGGTCAATCAGCCATCTTAATCGGTTAATTTCCCAATAACAGCGCCACTATGGCGTTTACTTTTTTCCGTCACTATACCTGCTGGAATGAAATATTATATATACAATATGATAAATATGAAAATATAATATTTAAGTGCGTGTTTGCTGCTGATCAGGATCATCTCCCATAGAAATGGATTAAACCATTTTTTTCGAATATAATGTCTCTGGCTTTAGTCGCTAAGAGGCGCTGCAGGCGCACAACCGATAACTCTGTAGGCAAAAACACACACACACAAGCCCGATTTTTTTTTTCAATTAGTTGTGTCTTTAGTCGCATGATGGTGCTAAAAACTTGGTTTCAGTAAAGACAATAGTGTTCTAGTCTTATAGATGTGTGGTCTGTGCTGCAGATACAAATTTATAATCCTAAATTGTAAATGTATAATGTAATTTCAATTTTGATTGTAATGTAACATAAATATTTGCCAAAATAAATGTTGATAAACCATTAAACATCTCCAAAACATATATATAAAAAAATATAATTATATGTAAATATAAATATGAATGATATTTACTGGTTGTTGAAACAAACGAAGGATGGAGATGACCAATGATGGTCATTTTCTTAACTATCACATTTAAATGATACAAATTACAAATTTCCTCAGAAGTGAGTAGAAAGGTGAAAGGATCGTATTTGAATGTCAATAGAGAATATTTATTTTAATAATATTCCTAGATTAAAAATAATAATAGGATTTTTTTTACTTTCCTATTTAATATTATATAATAGAATTTCGAAAAAGCAATGATAATTAGGTACATACATATTTTTATTATCTATTAATTAAAGGTATAATAATACTAAAATGTACATATCAGAGAATAGATCAAATAAAAGTTATTTATTTATTTATCAGTATTTTTATCAGGAAAATTGTATATATATAATTTTTTAGATAGTTAATTGAATTAACTAGTTAATGTGTACACCAGGGGTGTCAAACTCATATGTACACTTGGGCCAAACAAACAAGGTTTAACTTTAGGCTGGCCGCAAAAAAACATTTTACCTTTTTTTGTTTTTTAGACACACAAATTGAAAATTTTTTAAAAAAGTCAAAAGTGGTCGCGGGCCACGAGTTTGACACCCCAATTTTCAAATTTTACAAATGTAAAGTTCGAATTAAGAAAAAGTAGTTATTTATTTTATATGTACGTAAAAAAATGTTTTTGCGATCAGCCTCTTAAACATTTTCGATTTTTCAATCATTGAAATTAATTTTTAATACCAATTGACAGTATTTATGTTTTTATGACATGAAATGCATGAGTCAACTCTCGGGGTCTCGGGGGTTCAGCACTTTGCGAATGTGTTAGTAAAATATGAATGAATGGCTACCTATAGTAATTCCCAACCTGGGCGATTATTTTACTATACGATTTTGAGTGGCGATAAGTTATTTTTAGGGGGCGATAGTATTTTTGGGGGCGAAATCATTTTCAACTCTAAAAAAAGGTAAGATGATTTTGAATTTTTATCTGTTAACATTTATAGGGGGGCGAATTATGAAGCCGGTCTTACGAAGTGGGCGTTTGGTCCAAAAATGTTGGGAACCACTAGTTGTCTATTTTTTAAAACAAGCCTACTCTTTAACTCGGCTCAATATCTTATCTCTTCATAATACATCATTAATTTTGTTTTTTTTTTTCAATGTGTTTTGTTTTTTTCTTTTTAACTGCATATATATCCGAATTATTCAATATTCAATGCAAAACAATCATTGAATTGATTGACTATTTGAACAAGGTTACTTACTTTTTTTTCTGATCAAAAAGTAAGTAAATAAAATTCAAATATATTTAAAATCATGATTTTTCTATTTTTTTTTCTTCAATATAAGAATATGGAGAATTATTTTTAAATAATATGTAAATTTACAAAGTTTATTTAATTATTATAGAATAATATTTATATAAATTTTTATTAAATATATATGTGTACACATATACATATATAAAAAAATAAAAAATTTCATAGATCAATTAAAAATTACGAAATTAATAAAAATTCATTTACTTTTAGTTTATTTGTTATGGTGATTTCAGATTTTTTTATTTTTACGATCGATTTTTACGAGTGCGATCACGAAAATTTTCGATGTCGAGATTTTGTTGTTTTTATACGTTTTGAAGGTTCCTGAATCATTTTCACTAAGGTTGAGTGTGTGTGTATGTGTGTATGTATGTAGACAAGATTACGCAAAAGCGGTTTGAGCTAGAATAATGGAATTTAGTATACGGAAATTATTCAAAATTCGTAGTTTTCTCTCATCTTTTGAGAAATGGAGCTCAACCAGAAAAGGGTCATTATCTACAAAGTTTACAATTACCGTAAAAATAAAGATATATGTTTGATAGTTTTTCCTATGAATTAAAATTGTATAAAACTGCTATATCTAGTCATTCAGCTTGATTGAATCGCTAAAAGTAGTAGAATTAATTTTTTAACACTGCAAATTACGCGCCAACATACGACATGATGCCATCAACAAAGAGCCAAACATGCGCTGGTTTAATAAATATATTTTATTAATTTTAATTTATAATTAATTAAATTTAATTTAAATATAATATATGTTAATTAATCCAATTCAAATTTGCGAGATAGTCGAGTGGAGTAAATATTATTTATTAATTTTAATTTATAATTTATAATTAATTAAATTTAATCTAAATATAATATATGTTAATTAATCCAATTCTATGCGATGTAGTCGAGTGGAGACCCTTCAGCTTTTTTTTAGTATTAATTTTTATTAAATTATAATTTAAAAATATTCAATATACCTATTAAAAATATGTTAATATTTTTCAAGGTTTATATCAGGTTTATACATCGTATATATGTACATAGGTACATATATGTAGATTCTTATAATACTCGTATAATGTGCATAGAGTGCAAATATTGTTTACTATTATAGTAGTTATAGATTGTACATGTAGAATTGTTTTTCACACGCTCCATTCAATATTTGCGTGATGCGTGCAAATTCCAAATTGACCAACTGAGAACGAAATCTTTAATATCCATAATTGATATTATTACGATTATATTTTCACGATTTTTGTTGATAAACCAATTTGAAAATTTTTCACTAAAAAAACAACAACAAAATAATGCAGAAATGATTAAGTTTTACTTTCTTACATTTTTTCTTATTTTAAATTTACATTTTCTAATAATTTTAATTCATTAAAACTATTTTAATTACATTAAGACTATAAAATTAGTTTTACCCTTTCAATCAATCAAAGAAATGTATAATAAATAAATGAATGAGACTGGAAAATTTTCTTTTTCTTCATCTTCTTTTATACATTTAATTTATAAATTTTTAATGTAATATTTTACTCTTACAATAAACTACAGTAGAGTATTTAAAAATTAATTTTTTGTTCTGTTTTTTTATTTTTGTGTTTTTGATTACATTTTTTTCATAACTTCATCTTCTTATATATGAAAAAATTTTCAAAATGTATTTAATGTTTTAATGAATGAATTAAAAAAAATATCACTAATTAATTTAGTTCTTAAGCTCCACTATTTCTCAGTCACCTAAAGCCTAGTTTACACGGGCTTAGTTTTAGTCATTAGTTCAGTTGTGGGCAAATACTTTAAAATGTGGGCCTTTTGAACGCCCGCCGGTCCGTTGAAAAAGTTGGCTCTTATTTTGATTTTTCGTTCATTGTTTCTAAAAAAATAGATTAATTTTTTTTATTAGTGTTTTCGAAATATGGCCCTTCGGCCTGGAAGACATTTTGAAAATTTCATTTTGGCCCGCGCTTAAAAGTATTTACTCACCCCAGCACTAATGACAAGTACTAAGGCTGTGTAAACTAGGCTTATTGTTTTAAATAACAAAGAATCATCTCACCTTTTCTCATTAACGATAATAAAATCTTAATTGCAATTATAATAAATAAGCAAAATAAAAAAACTACAACTTGAAAGATTTGTTTTTTCTATTCATTTGAAATTATAATTTTAAAAACAAAGAGAAACAAATTGTAGTTACCTATAATATTATTATTAAATTTTAGAAATGTTATTGAATAATTAGAATTGACTTGGTTTTTGGATGAGGTTGTTATTGACATTACAAAAATGTCAATAACAAACCTTTAACTTTTTTATTATTTCATTTACTTTACTTTCTCTTTATATTAATTTTCTTTAATATAAAAATATATTTTTTATTTGTTTTGTCAGCTGATAATTTTTTATTTTAATATAAAAACAGTAATAAATTTATTATTAATAAAAAATATAAATAAAAGTACTTTTCTTTTTATTTAGATAAATCGTAAACAAGACGTTGTCATTATTTTCAGTTTATATTGTGTATTTTCATTGGTGTGAATTTGGTTGCCTATATGTTTAGGCGTTGTTTTTTATTTGAATTAATTTACGAATTCAAAATGATTTCCAATGCAATTGTTTTATGCAACTTTTAGCACTCCAATAATATATTTGTAATAATTATAATTAATTTTAAAATCATTATTATTAATTCGTTTTAATGTATTAATTCTAGTATTATTTATATGTAAATTGTAAAATTTAAAAATAATTGTATTTTGTTCATAATAAGAGACCAATGGCAATCATTAATTAAGATCTATGTAAGTGAACTTTAGACTTTAGAATTTGCAAAAGTCAAGTAAAATTCTTTAACTTTAATTTAGAATAAATACTTTTTTATTAGTTATTATATTTATATATATATATATTAATTTGTTATTATTAATAGGAATATAAATATATAAATTAATTAAAATATATAAAAAAAAATCATTTATAGAAATTTTAAATTTAATCTTTCAAATCTATTTATTATTTCAAAGTATTTGAGTGTAGGTGTGTGTGAGAGAGAGAGAAAATGGTTTTCTCTTTAAACCTTATTATATATTTATATATAATATATATATATATAAATATCTATATAAACTTTTAAATTTGTTTCTATGTTTTTTTTCAGGAATTATTGCATTTCACTTTATAGATGAACATTGAAAACATAAATCATCTATTCTCATTCTTATTTAAAAATTGAAATTTATTTATCATACATGAAACTTTTTGTTTTAAATTTTTTAAGAGATTTTTACTATCTCGATCACAAAAATTTTCGATGTCGAGATTTTGATGTTGTTATACGTTTTGAAGGTTCCTGAATCATTTTCACTAAGGTTAAGAAAAATGTCTTTCTGTATGTATTTATGTAAGTATGTAGACATACTCAACAACGGTTTGAGCTAGAATCATGAAATATGGTATACGGGAATTAATTAAAATTCGTAGTTTTTTATCAACTTTTGAGAAATGTAGTTCAACCAGAAGAGGGTCATTACCTACAACGTTTTGATTTTTTTTCCTCAAAAGTGACCGTAAAAATAAATATATATGTTTGATCGTTTTTCACATGATTAAAAATTGTATAAAACTGCTATATATAGAATTTCAGCTTGATTGAATCTTTGAAAATACCGGAATTAATTTTTTAACACTGCAAATCACGCGCCAACACGTAACGTGGTGCCATCAACAGAGCCAAACATGCGCTGATTTAATAAATATTATTTATTAATTTTAATTAAATTTAATTTAAATATAATAAATGTTAATTTATCCAATTCAAATTTGCGAGATAGTCGAGTGGAGACACTCCAGCTCTTTTCACTCATCTTTATCTATGATGTCTAGATAAATATTTTGACTTTCTACCATTTACAACGGTATATTTTTCTGTATTCCTAGATTATGAATTATTATACTTTCAAAAATAATAATAATAATAATAATAATAATTTAACATTTTAAATCACTCTTTGAAAATAAAATTGGTATTTTAAATATCTGACAGTAGTAATTAATAAAAATCAAATGCCTATTGAATGTTTTAATTTCATTAAATTAAATGTTTATATTATCGATTGACTTTTAGACCGTAGTAATAAAAAAAATGTAATCTATTTAACCAGAACAACTACATTTCGACTATTAATAATCCTATCTCCTTTCAATTCCCTTCCATTTCATTCTTAGAAAATCCAAAAAACAAAAATTCTATATTTTTTACTATCTCGCCAGAGATAGCATTGCGATCACGAAAAATTTTGATATTGAGATTTTGATGTTTTTATACGTTTTGAAGGTTCCTGAATCAACCGGAAGAAAGTCATTACCTACAACGTTTTGATTTTTTTTCCTCTAAAGCGACCGTAAAAATTAAGATATATGTTTGATTGAATCGTTGAAAGTACCGGAATTAATTTTTTAACACTGCAAATCACGCGCCAGCACGTGCTGTGGTGCCTACAACAAAGAACCAAACTCGCGCCGGTTTAGTAAACATTATTTATTGATTTGAATTTATAATTTAATTAATTAAATTTCATTTAAAAATAATATATGTTATTTAATCTAATTCAATTTGCGTGATATTCGAGTGGAGCCACTCCAGCTTATTTAGATAAATAAATTATTCCACAAATTCATATTTCTTGATTTTTTTTTATAATTCATTTCATTTCAATGAAAGTGTGTTATAAATAGAGAGAGAGAGAGAGAGAGAGAGAGAAAGAAGGGATTATTAATTTATCTATTATTCCTATGTATTTTCGTTAATTTTTGGAATTTTTTTTTTCTTATCAAATTTTTCCATTCATTAATTTGATAAATAAGGGTGAATTTGTATAAATAGTATGAATGTCAGTAGTATGTATTGTGGAGGTGGTTTATATGCTCTTCCTCCCCTTTCCCTCTCTCTCCTCTCCTCCCCTCTCTCTTCGTATTTCTCACTAATAACTGGTGAATTTGCCGTCGCCGCACGCTGTGGCCTTACCTTATATATAAAGGAGCGTATTTCGTAAAGACAAGAGTTACAATCAACAAACAGTGACCGTAGATCAGACGAATATCCTTTACGATCCAGACAGGTCAGTGCTATTGTGTTTATTTATTATTATCTATTTATTATTTTTTTTATTAATTTCCCTCCACTTATTATTATTATTATATTATTATTATTTTAGTGGTAATAGTACTATCCTTCTTATTTCAATGTGATAAATAAAAACTGATTATCAAATGGCGAGCTTAATGCGCGATCATTTCACTAAATTCATACGTATTTATTTATTTATTTATTTATTAATTTAAAATTTGTATTAAATGCAAATTTAATTAATTTCGCGTATCATCTTCTCTTATTATACTATTTAATCCACTTGTCTGTCCATTTAACATTAAACACTTCTTTTTCTTCTTCTTATTCTTCCACTACTACTCTTTAACCTTGTCATAAAAAGACGTGCAATTCGTGTTTAATCGATTAATTTTATTTTTAACGCACTGTAAGTGATAAAAATACAATCACGTACAAATTGAGAAATTTATTTTAAATAATAGTATTATAATAGTAACAAAAAATGTATAAATAATAATACAATAAAAACAAAGTTTTCTTATATTTATTTAGTATCTTATTATTAAAAATCAGGATAAAATAATCTCAAAACACAAACGATAAATTTAATTAAAAAATTTGATTATTTTTTATCTCATAAATATTAATATAGAATATACTTTTTTATATTCTATTATATAAAAATTACTTTAATATTAAAAACAAAAATTGTTCTAGTTTTTTTTTCTTTTTTTTTCTTTTCTAAAAATTCTATTAATTATTTAATACCTAGATGAAAATAAAATTGGATGAAATTTTAATTTTTAATTAACTGTATAGGTACTTGGAAATAATTAGAATATTTTTTTTTGTTTATTTAAAAAAAATGTGAATATTTATGAAAAGATGATACAAGTTAGTTAGTATTGCGTTGATTGTCATCGTTAGGTGGGAGGGGGGTGGGGGGTGGTGGTGGTAGTGGTAGGAAATGACCATGGATACATAATTAATTGGTCTAGCCATGAACTTGCCAAATTTTTTTTTTTTTTTTTTTTAAATTTTATCTCAAATTATTTAAATTTTGTATTTATTTAAATAATATTTATAAATTTATTATACCTAGATAGAAAAAAAAAATTTTCTTTCTTTATTATAATAATTAATGTTGTTGAATAAAATTAAAAACTATTTAAGACGTATTAATTTTAATTTAATTTAATTAATTTACTTTAATTTAATCAACTATATACAGGGTAATGTATTATAAAAATTTAAAAATAAAAATAATAACTAAGTCATTTTAATTAACCAATACTATAATATTTATAATAGATTGTGATTATATAGTAAATTGAAAGAATTACATAAAATTTATAATAGAATAGAATAACAACGATACGGAAAATTTTAGTACTTTATCTATCATTTCTATTTATCTACGATAATAGATATTAGCAAAAGAAAATATATATATTATAAAGTAGCACAATATCTGGAGTGTCTCCACTCGACTATCTCGCAAATTTGAATTGGATTAATTAACATATATTATATTTAAATTAAATTTAATTAATTAAAAATTAAAATTAATAAATAATATTTATTAAATCAGCGCATGTTTGGCTCTTTGTTGATGGCACCACGTCACGTGTTGGCGCGTGAGATTTACAGTGTTAAAAAATTAATTCCGGTACTTTCAACCATTCAATCAAGTTGAAATTCTATATATAGCAGTTTTATATAATTTTTAATCATGTGAAAAACTATCAAACATATGGCTTTATTTTTAAGGTCATTTTAGAAGAAAAAAAATTCAAAATGTTATAGGTAATGACCCTCTTTCGGTTGAGCTATATTGCTCAAAAGTTGATAAAAAAACTACGAATTTTGAATAATGCCCTTATACCAAATTTCATGATTTTGGCTCAAACCGTTTTTGCGTAATCATACATACATACACACACACAGTGGCGAGATAGTAAAAATGATAGGTCAGTTAATAAAATATCTCTACAACTATTTATTATTATTTATTTATTTTTTTTTTCCAATAATATTTCAAATTTAGTTACGAGTAAGTATGGCACATATTATTATTACCTACGATAATTATAGTATTTGTTGTTCTCCTTTACTAATGACATATTCAAAATAAATTATAGAAGAAATTCTTACGAAAACATTTATCTATTATATAATATAGAATATTTAGACAAATAAACAATATAATATACCTAGAATTAAATCAAATCATATGTAACATTAATTGATTATTATTAAACACAATTAAATACTTTCTTTATAAACAATCAATTACTATAAATGTAGGTAATAGGTATAATAAGTAAAATAATCACAAAATACAAATGTCATTATGAAATAATATTCTGCATATGATAAATAATTTGATTTTGTTATCATTTTAAATCGATATTAAGAATTTTTTTTTTTTTTAATTAAATTATAATGTGTCTGTTGTCTGTGTGTCATTTTTAGGTAGTTTAGTTAGTGGTTTTGTAATTTTGTAAATTTTGCAAATATCTACTAATATATATTTTGTTTTTAATATGTTTAATGAAATCAAATAAATCTTTTTTATTTTATTTTTTTTTCTAATAAAACAACTTTTAATATTTTTAATTTTCAAAAATATATTTAAAACAATGATATATAATAAATTATAATAATTTAAAATATTGAATTTCATTTACTGGAAAATTATGTAGCATTGCTGTAAATAATCAAATTGTTTTAATGCGATCCGACACTGACAAATTTCAAGCTAAAATTTTTTATTTTCGTTTTATATTAATGGATTTTTCATCAACAAACTTCTTTCCTGTTGTCAATTCTTCTGTAATTTTTCTATCTTTAATATATTCTAAATCAATTACTCTTATTAAGTTTTATATATATATATTAAAGTCTAAATATACAAAATGTAGAAAAATTTTAATATTTTGGTTCTGTAATCACAAAGGTTAATAATATATAAGGTTATAAATTTGAGAAGGCTTCGATGGGCAAAACACGTGGCTAGAATAGGAGAAGAAAGAATGGCGAAAAATATATTAGTGGGGAAACCGATTGGGAAACGTCCGCTTGGAAGTCCAAGGACGCTATGGGTGAACAATATAGGAAGGGACATGAGAGAGACGGAAGAGGGAAGGAATAGGATGTATGTGGCTCAGGGTAGGGACAATTGAAGAAATGTGGTTGGCGCGACAGAGAAAAATGTAAAAATCATTAAATTCTTTTCTAAATCTCTTTTGGATCAAATTATTGATAGAATGATTGATATATAAAATGCAAGATTTTATTAAAAGAGACATTTACTGATGAAAAATATATTTTTCTTATCATTCTCTGAAATGTTCTTTTTTAGTTTCTTTCTTTGATTTTATTCAAATCTCAAATAAGGAAAGAATTAATATTGCAAAAAATATTCGCAATGTTTAATCAATTTCCAATAAAAAAAAAATGATAAATTTAAATAAACATACTTTAGCATATATTAATGAACAACCTGAAATATACATATTAGTAGTCATTAAGTACTCTCCAAATGGATTATTTTTAAAAAATGATTACTAGGGTCTTACTATTTTATTTCTAATAATAAAAGATTATATAATAACATTTATAAGAATTGATTAGTGAATTGCTGCAAATTTATCATGAAAATGTTTCAGAGTACATATTTGATTCATTCATTAGTATTATTACAGGTAGACATTTTTCTTTTGTTATTGTTTTACAATTTGTATTTACTTACATAAGTAATTGCTTTTATTTTATTTTATTTTATTTTTTTTAAAAAGGTGATTAAAATTTTAATTAAAATCAATGAAATCAATGAAGAATTAATAAAATTAGATGGAGAGTCTCCACTCGAACTCGACTATCTCGCAATTTGAATTGGATTAAATAACATAATATATTATATTTAAATTAAATTTAATTCATTATAAATTATAAATTATTATAAATTTAATAAATAATAATATTTATTAAACCAGCGCATGTTTGTTGATGGCACCACGTCACGTGTTGGCGCGTGAGATTTGCAGTGTTAAAAAATTAATTCTGGAACTTATAGCGATTCAATCAAGCTGAAATTCTATATATAGCAGTTTTATACAATTTTTAATCATGTGAAAAACTATCAAACATATATGTTTATTTTTACTGTTAATTTAGAGGAAAAAAAATCAAAACCTTGTAGGTAATGACCCTCTTCCGGTTGAACTACATTTCTCAAAACTTGATAGAAAACTACGAATTTTGAATAATGCCCGTATATCAAATTTCATGATTCTAGCTCAAACCGTTTTTGAGTTTTTCTCAACCTTAGTGAAAATGATTCAGGAACCTTCAAAACGTATAAAAACATCAAAATCTCGACATCGAAAATTTTTGTGATCGCAATACTATCTCTGGCGAGATAATACAAAAGTTATATGATCTTCTTTATGAATAAACTTTTCTTTTTAAAGCGTAGAATAAGATCACTTTTCAAGGTGGAAATATCAATTAACCTTACCATTCCCAAATACTCCATATTGTCTATCAATTATATCTTTTTAAAGATGTTTAAATTAACCGTTAACTAAAATTGACTATTATATCAAATATTATTACAATTTAAGAAATTGATTTATTTAAAATTATTATAATTATTATTATTATTATTATTTAAATATTTAAAAATTTATATAATACAAATTTAAATTTGTCTATATATAAGACAAAATTAGAACATTTTTTTGATTTTTAAAGTATAGAAATTTTTTTTTTTATTATTATTTTGTGAATAAGTAAATAATACATAAATATGCATGATTATATAGTAGATGTATTAATACATATGTATTAAAAATAAATATTTTTGATTTAAAAAAAAGAATCTTTTTATATAATGATTTTTGAGTAGAATTCAAAGATGAAATTACATTATAAATTTGGAATAGAAGATATAGATGATATAGGTTTCAAAAGACAAATATATATATATATATATATATATATATATATATAAATAATGTGATTGGCAAATTGGACAAATATGTATTTCAAGGATATTATTTTTCTCCGTTAGAATCCAATAGAAATTTCTTCCAATATTTATGCAACTACAACAACAGATTAATGGTTAATTGTACATTATTATTATTAATATGTATTATTTTCTTAATTTGTCATAAAAATATGATTCTAATAAATATTAAATAAAAATATACTAATTTTTATTTCAATTTATTATTGATATGCAAATAAGCCTTTGAATGTTTATAAATAAATATAATATAAGTAATTGCGAAAATTAAAGATTATTTAAAATAGTGGCGTGAAGTTCTCAATTAAGTTCCATTAAAATTATTTTTTTAATTTCCAAATTTACAAATTTTTTCTTATTTATTATTGAATTTTCTTTTATCATTATTCAATTGTATTTTATGTTTTTTTTATGATATTTATATTGGTTTAGATTTCCGTGAATATTATTACTATAATTATTGTCAGATTTATCCGGGATTTTATCACGTATTTTTGTGAGGTTGGTTTCTCGACGTTTCGGCGCCCATTTCGGCGCCATTTTCAAGAGTCGGGGATATTTTTGGGATTCTGGATCTTGGTCTGTGCGACCAAGAGTCGATATCGGGATTCCGAGTTGGTGTGAAGCACCGAAGAGTACTGGGCACTGAAACCGACATTGACACACGTCTGCACTTCACTTGACAACAGCTCGAAGTTGGAATCCCGATATCGATTCTTCACAAAAATATCCCCGCCTAAATAATCTGTTGAAAATGGCGCCAAAATGGCCGCCGAAACAACAACCTCACAAAAATAGGTGATAAAAACCCGGATAAATCTGACAATAATATATATATAGCCGCGAAAAAATTATGGGGAAACTTTTGAATATTTTCGATTATTTTAAATTTTTTTCAATATGGTTCTTAAAAAAAAGGTAAAATGATTTTGTGGGCAAACTTTTGAACATTTTGGGTTATTTTTTTAAATTTTTTTTCAATATTAGAAGAAAAGTTTTCCAATTAAAGGAGCCTCGGAAAAAATCCGATTAATTAGGTAGCCGCAAACGAGAAAAGTTTGGGAACCTCTGTTATAATCCATTTCATGACTTACACTTAAATATTATTATAATTATTAAAATCTTAGTTAAAAATTAGTTATAATTTAGTATATATATATATATAAAAGGTGTTTCTTTTAGAGGTATAGAACTTTAAATTGCAATAAAACAACGATGGATTATTCGATTGACATGAATTGTATTTATACGAAAGTGGCATTACATTTTATATATGATTTCTGGTATATGACCGCCACGGCTGGCTCGGATGTAGTCCAATCTGGACGTCCAATTTTCGATAACTTTTTCCAACATTTGTGGCCGTATATCGGCAATAACACTCATTCGGGTCTTTTTCAATGCTACGCTCTACAGTAGCAATAGCTTCTTCTGTACGCACCGTACGGCGTCTCTGGGGATGCGAGTTATCAATAAGAGTAAACGTGGTGCGAAAACGTTCCATGGTTAATCAAATTAACTGCTCTGATGGACGATTTTGTCGACGATAAAATGCACGATACGTATTCCGCACAGAACCATTATTTTCGAAATAAAATTGCACTATTTGGAAGCGTTGTTCAGGCGTGAACAACTTGAACAGTAATGCCAACTTAAAGTTCTATACCTCGAAAAAAACACCCTTTATATATATAAGTGTATATAAGAAAGTATACAAAAAATATTATAATTATATAAAACATATACTTAAATCATGCTATATTATTTTTTAATTATGAAAATTAATTAATTTTGGAAATTTCTTTTGAATATATCCTATATAAATAGATGTATATAAGTATATCTAATCAAGTATAATAAACTTTATATCAACATGATGTTCATAATCATAAATCATAAAAATCATTAATCATATAAAATAATATAATAAATAAATAAATAAATAAATAAATAAATAAATAAATAAAATTTATGTAAATTCAATGATAGAAAAATTGAAAAATTAGGTTAAACAACGTTCATATTTTTTCAATGAATATTATTTTATTTTTAATCTGTAATAAAACAAATGAATTATTAAATTAATCCAAAATTTTTTTATCTAATATATGCTTATTGTGAAAATGGATTTGACTTATTTTCTATTGATCCGTGATAAGCTCAAATTACTACTTTCATTTTAAAAAGGCAAATGTAAGTTTCGCGTTTTTTATTTTTTTTTTAATCCACCACCAACAAATATTTTGAATTATAATTTTTTTTTTCTTTAAACTTTAGAATGACTATTAATTTTTATAATGAATTTATCAATAAAATTAAATGAATAATTAATTAGTTTTTAAATGTTTAAAAGTCATTAATTATCAATCAACTATATAATTATATAACCAATTATATGTAATAGTCTAAAAGGAAAATCTTTTTTACATATTTATATATAAAAATATCGTCATACTTAATGAATTCCAAATAATTTGGTAAAGATATATTTTATTATACAGTACCTAGATTATCATCAGGTACTTGAACTATGAATATTTAAGATTAAGATTATTATTTAACATAAATAAACGACAAAATATAAGAAAGAATTTCAAATAATTTAAAAGAACATAAATTAAAAATAAAATAAATAATTAAAAAAAAATTAAGTTACAGTGTTTTATTGATAAATGCACTAAAAACTAGAAAATAATTTTTCTCTTAGCCTCAATAAGTATATTCTTCTTCATGTTGGGGTTGTACAATGGTCCGCCTACTTAGCACTTCAACAACAATGGTCTAGATACTTTAAATAAAGAGTCTAATTAAAATTAATTAGTTAATTAATTTTCTAGGGATCTCTCAAATAAAACGCTTGCATTTAAATAAAAAATGGTGACAAAATTAAATGGCAATAAACGGTTTTTAGTGCATTTATAAATAAAACACTGTAACTTAATTTTTTTTAATTATTTATTTTATATTTAATTTTTTATAGTAAATAAGTTTTTAAGGTTTTAAGTTTTAATTGTATATACTTTGAGATTATAAATGATATTTAATGATGGGTTAAAATTTATTAATTAATTAATTAAAATAATGAAAATTTTATTTCATATTCATGTATTGTCATCCAAATCTGAAAAGTGTGCAAAGTTTTAGTTCAAATGTACTGCAAATGTGTTACCAGATTTGAACAGACAACAAAGCAAGTTAAATAAAACACGGTAAAAAAATTAGTCATAAAACATACAGCCCTTAAACGTACGTATTAATTCACCTGTAATTTGATTACAAAATTTAATTAAAAAAAATATTTTTAATTTTATTTTATTTATAATATTTTGTATTTAAATAAGCGCTGTCCGGCCCGCTGCCATTTTTTTATTATAAAATTCGTATTTTAAATTAAAAAAAAAACTAACCAAAATGATTTTTCCCGTGGCTGAAACCAAAACAGATAGATTTTTCTTTATAAATATTATGTATGGTGTGTATTTCAAAAATATCCTTAGAGCGGTTTAATATCTCAAAAATATACAAATTAACTTATACAATTTTTGCTAGTATAATAAGATAAGATAAATGATGATGCTGTAGAAAACTGTAGAATTTAAATTTAACAATTAAAAGAACCAAATAACAGAGAATGAATTGTTATAAGAATTATTTTATCATTTTATGTAAATCTTACAAATAGAAACGATCGTTTATCGATTTAAATATGGTTATAAATACAAAATTTAAAAAAATTAGCTAGAGTGTCTCCACTCGACTATCAGGCAATTTGAATTGGATTAAATAACATAATATATTATATTTAAATTAAAATTAATTAATTATAAATTATAAATTAAAATTAATAAATAATAATATTTATTAAACCAGCGCGTGTTTGTTGATGGCACCACGTCACGTGTTGGCCCGTGAAATTTGCATGTTAAAAAATTAATTCTGGTACTTTCAGCAATTCAATCAAGCTGAAATTCTATATATAGCAGTTTTATACAATTAGTAATCTTGTGAATAACTATCAAACATATATCTTTATTTTTACGGTCCCTTTAGAGGAAAAAAAATCAAAACGTTGTAGGTAATGACCCTCTTCCGGTTGAGCTATATTTCTTTAAAGTTGATAGAAAACTACGAATTTTGAATAATGCCCGTATATCAAATTTCATGATTCTAGCTCAAACCGTTTTTGCGTAATCTTGTCTACATACACACACACATACACACACACACACACACACACACACACACACACACAGAGAGAGAGAGAGACATTTTCTCAACCTTAGTGAAAATGATTCAGGAACCTTCAAAACGTATAAAAACATCAAAATCTCAACATCGGAAATTTTCGTGATCGCAATACTATCTCTGGCGAGATAATAAAAATGCTATATTAATTTTGTAGGTTGGTATATGTATTCCTATACCATCAATTGATTATTTGATTTCAAATTTAAATATTAAAAAAAATATTAATAAGTGAAATGGGTCATTTGGATTGGAGGATTGGATGGAAATGCAAGAAAGAAAGAAGAGTGTCCAACTGTCGACATTAATTGTGCTTAGTCAAACATTGCAGATATGACAACACAACCAATGCCTATGACAACGTCGACCTAGACCTATAATATGCAAGACAAAGCGTAGCAAAGGACGGTGAAGGAGAAGGAGTAGGAGGAAGAAACAGAAGAAAAGACAGACACTTTGCTCTTGAGCTACTAGCTCGATGTTCACGCAATTCGATTGCATTTGTTTTGTTTTGTTTTTTTTTATTTTTCATTTTAATCTTATCACTAGAAGGGGGAGAAAGAGTGGATTTCGAATACGTTTTCATCTGTTAAATGAATTTCATCAGATATTTTAGTATTTTTTTTTTGTTTTTGATTTTCTTTTCATTCATTATACTTTTACCAATGATTGATATAAAATTGAATATTGATTTTGTAATTAAGTTTGTTTTTACTATCTCGCCAGACCCAATTATTTTTATTTTTTTAAAATATTAATTAATTTTTAAATTTTCTTGTTCAATCCTAAATAATAGTATATTCAAGTCATAATTCTCATCATACGTGAAATATTACTTTATAACTAAAACAGAATATTTACTTATTATTATTATTCAACTTTTTCCAACATTATTAGAAGAAATAATTACTTATATATTGCTAATATAGGTATATACATTCAATATAAAAGAAGAGTTAATCGCGAAAATTATTGAAATCATTAAAAATTTTGAAGTAATTATGACTACAATATATATTAGTATAAAATAAAGAATAATGTAAAGTTTTAACGTTATGATATAAGAAAATTTTTTTTGAGAAATTCATTTTTTCACTATCTCACCAGAGATATTAGTTCGATCGCGAAAATTTTCGAAGTCGAGATTTTGATATTTTATACGTTTTGAAGGTCTCTGAATCATTTTAACTAACAATCAGGTTGAGGAAATTTGGTATAAGGGCATTATTCAAAATTCGTAGTTTTCTCTCATCTGTTGAGAAATGTAGCTCAACCGGAAGAGGGTCATTACTTACAACGTTTTGATTTTTTTTTTCCTCTAAAGTGACCGTAAAAATAAAGCTATATGTTTGATAGTTTTTCACATGATTAAACATTGTATAAAACTGCTATATATAGAATTTCAGCTTGATTGAATCGATGAAAGTACCGAAATTAATTTTTTAACTCGTTTCTGTCCATCACGCGCTAGCTCGTGACGTGGTATCATCAACAAAGAACCAAACACGCGCTGGTTTCATAAATATTATTTATTAATTTTAATTTATACTTTAATTAATTAAAATGTAATTAAAATATATAATATACATATGTTAATCAATCCAATTCAAATTTGCGAGATGTCGAGTGGAGACACTCCAGCATATTTTTTAATATATTAAAATTTTTTTAAAAAATACTGGTTTAATATTTATATTCTATGAAGACATAATATTTTATACCTTAGAGTTTGGCCTCTTAGATTCTTATACACATTATTGTTTTTGTTGTTATTATTTATTTTAAAAATTTTATTATTGCTAAAATTATTTATATATATATATAGTATTTTATAAATTTACTATTCCATCCATAACTAACTATAACTATACTAGTCTTGCATCATAGGGACAGCTTTTAGCAAATACTTACAATAAAAAACTAACATATGTTTAAATATATAATTATTAACTTTATTCAAATCGTCGTAATAAATTTTTTATTTTTTTAATTGACATTTATTTAATTTAATAACAAAACAAAATTTTAAATACATGAAGTTAGTTACAATTTAATTGACATTAGTAAATAACTTCAAATTAATAATTAATTATTTACTTAAAAATATATAAAACCAAAAAGAGTGTTAAATTGGAAATTTAACAAAATAAGTTGACCTGTGGCCAGTTCTGAACCGACCGACAGTTTGAAATAAATTAATTTCCAGCTACAGAAACAATTTCAAATAATTTTAATATATCTATTAATGTAATAAAAAACATATAGGCATATAACATAAATATTTTTAATTTTATTTTATTTATAATATATATGTAAGACCAGGCTGGGACGTCATGAATGGCTGGATGACGTCATATAATTTTAAATTAAGAAAAAAACTAATAAAGATGATTTTCCCGAGGATAAAACCAATACAAAGTGTATGATTCGTGGTAATATATAAAAAAATCTCCTCATGTGAAATTTGGTGTGAAAATAACCCTTCCCTTCCTATCGTCGATCGCTAATACTACCACTTCCGGTTTCCGGATTTGCACCAAAAGTTGATCAATTCATCCCACTGATGCATTAAGTAAATATACCAAATTTCATCAAAATCGGTTCAGCCGTTCAGGCTGTACACATCTTTACGGACGGACGGACGGACGGACAGACATCATGCTAAAAATACTTTTTTCTGTTTAGAAAATGCATGATTCGTGGAGATCTGTAAAAATCTCCACATGTGAAATTTGGTGTGAAATCAATACCTCCCTTACTATCGTCGGTCGGTAAAAATGTTTCCTTAATCCGCAAACATTTTATCTTTAATAATAATAATAATATAAATTTCATTTTAATTTCATTTTAATAATGATATATACAATAATAAAAATTATAAGTGTGTACTAATTTAAATAGTATTAGCAAAAAAAAATTCTATTATCATTTTTATATCAATAATAAAAAATAAAATACTTAATTAAAGTTAATATTGGATGGTTAATTATTATATAATAATTATACACCAGTTTATTATTGATTTAAAAACAAAAGAATTCTGACCTAGAGAATATAATGATAATTTATTTGTAAATTGTCATTTTATTATTATTATTAATATTAGAATTTTATTTGAATATATAATAGTTGAATAAATTATAAATGAATTAAAGAAACATTTTAATTTTTATTTTCCGTTGATTAATGAATTTAATTGATTAACTTCTTAGAATATATTAAAACATTTAGTTAAATAATTTTTCTAATCGTTTCTAATCTATTTATTTTTTTGTTATCGTTTTTATTTACTCTCGATTGAAACATTCTTTTGCTCTTTTCAGTATCATCTTTTTCGAAAATATTTAGGTAAGCATATATATATATATTAATATACAAATATAATAATCTACATATCATTTCCATAATATTACTTTAAAAACAATTTGAAATTATTGGAAAAATGTCAATGAACTAAAATAAAAATCTTTCCTTTTTTACTTGTTCTATCTCTTTTGAAGGTTCCTGAATCATTTTCAATAAGGTTGAGAAAAATGTCTGTCTATGTGTGTGTATGTATGTATGTAGACAAAATTACGATTACGCTTTGATCTAGAATCATGAAATTTGGTATACGGGCATTATTCAAAATTCGTAATTTTCTATCAAATTTTGAGAAATGTAGCTCAACCGGAAGAGTTTTGATTTTTTTTCCTCTAACTCTAAAGTGACCGTAAAACTAAAGATATAGGTTTGATAGTTTTTCACATGATTAAAAATTGTATAAAACTGCTATATATAGAATTTCAACTTGATTGAATCGCTGAAAGTACCGGAATTAATTTTTTTAACACGACTGCAACATGCGCTGGTTTAATAAATATTATTTATTACTTTTAATTTATAATTTATAATAAATTTAATTTAATTTAAATATAATATATTATGTTATTTAATCCAATTCAAATTGCGAGGCACTCCAGCTTATCTAGATATAATTTAGTTAATGCAATTAATGCCCTTGTAATTGTTATTAATTCATATTATAATTTAAAATTCTCATTATTATTTTTTTATTTCATGAAAATTTATTATTATTTATTTTATTTAGAAATTATTATTAGTTTATTATAAATTTTCTCTCGATTAACTTACCTATTATAAACTTCAACAACAACTCTTAAACAATTTGTATTTTTTTACCGAAGAAAAAATTTAAATTGTCGTGAATTACCTTTCTAATTTCTTTCTCAATGAAATTTGTAAAATTAATTTAAGTGTCTCTTAGGGAAATTTACCTATAAATGGAATAGAAATAGAAATGCATGCAAGATACAGAGAATTTAATAACATTCAAGTGCTTATTATCATATATTAACCCTTCAATAATATATAATTTTCAACAAAATTTAAACATCACATTAATACAAAAATAATTTTAAATTATTTGATGAAAACCAATTTAAAACAAAACTTGAAATAATCAAAATTAAAATAATATTTATATATTTTCTGATATTAACTATTATTATTATTCGTGTTTTTGCACTTACTCAGTATTTAATGCTGGTAAATTTTCAACTATCCCCTTTTGGACTTTTTTGTGATTAAGCTCGTGAGATGTCGAAAGGGAGTTATATTATTATTAATATTACATTTATTGAACAATCCATACAATTTATTATATAAATTTTAATTTGAATAGTCAATCTATTATCCAATCTCCTTTAGATATGTTTATTACTTTTTTAATTAATTATTTAGCTTTTAGGGCACTGATTCAAAACCTGTAGATTTTCAAAATCTTACAAAAGTAAAGTTCAAATTAAAAAAAAGTACTTATTTATTTTATAGGTATGTAAAAAAAAGGTAAAATGTTTTTGCGATCAGGCTATTAAACATTTTAGACTTTTTTTCAATATGGTAAATAAGTAAATAACTTTTACACTTATCTTTTTCTTTGTGTCCAGCCAAATTTTTAAACCGATAAAAATGTGCTGCGGTAAGAAAAAGATTGAGATTTATTGCTTTAGGGTATATCCATTTCCTAAATGTTTTACTATTTACTTTGTAGATATTACTTGTTCATTCATTGATTTAATTTTCAAAGATTTTCCTCTTCTTGTTAAAGCATGCTCGAGAATGGACATTTCAAATATGTGAAATAGTGGCATCTTAATAAAGACTGCAAATGTTTTATGTTTACATAACATACACAAACTAATTCTTGATGTTTGGATTTTTACCACGCTAGTTTTATAGTATTATATTATACATATATATTGCTATAGAAAGGTAGCTCTCGTTTTATATAATGTTGTGCAATCCTGAGGATGTAATTTTTTTTATAAATTATTCCATTATCATTAATATATTAGTTTAATTGATGGTTATTATGGAATAATAATTATTAATTTTAATAATAATTTAAGAAAATAATGACATACGAGGGTGGGGTGAAAAGTTTCCGGCCTGACCAAGAAAAACAATGTTGTTAAGTTTGTTTTTTTTTATTTATTTCTCAACATTCAAGATAGCTGAGACCTGTACGATGTAAGCTGAGCGTGTGCGAAATATTTTGCACAACCATTTGAATATGGAAAGCTGTGTGTATCGTGGGTGCCGCGTTTGCTAACGTTAGACCGAAAACTGCTTCGAAAAATCATTTCTACCGGCAATTTGACGCTGTAGGCATAATCCAAACGAATTTTTGCGTCGATTCCTAACTGTTGATGAGACTTAAATTTAATTAATTAATTAACTAAATTAGAACACGGTTATGAGAAATGAATCAGTGTTGATGGAGATTATGTTGAAAAATATAGCAAAAAAAAAAAAAAAATTAAAATTCGTTTAGATTACGCCTACAGCGCCAAAATGTCGGTAGAAATGGTTTTTCGAAGCAGTTTTTGGTCTAACGTTAGCAAACGCGGCACCCACGTGGCACACAGCTTTTTCATGTTCAAATGGTTGTGCAAAATATTTCGCACATGTTCAGCTGACATCGTACAGGCCTCAGCTATATTGAATGTTGAAAAATAAATAAAAAAAAATTTAAAAACATCGTTTTTCTTGGTCAGGCCGGAAACTTTTCACCCCACCCTCATATGTCATTATTTTTAAGATCAATATCTACATATATTAAACTATATTAAATGACATTCTTTCATTAAATTATTCTTCTTTGAAATTAACTTTACTGTAAAAATAATAAACAATGAAATACTTTAATAATAATAATAATTACTGGGGTAGGTCAAAGTTTACCAGCACTTGTCCTGAGTAAGTGTGAAAACTCGGATAATAATAATAATAATAATAATAATAAATGCAATTATAGGAATATATTTTAAATTAAATTGGAAAAAAAATTGAAAATAATAATATGAATCTGATAATGAACGAAACTATTGATTATATGTAAGATTACTATAATTAATTTATCATGACGTACTTAAAATTAAAAAAAAATGAGAAATTAATATTGTTTCTGTTTATAAGATTACATCATTATCATAAATATTTTAGTTTAATAGCATTCACTATATTAGTAATAATAATGTTATATTTTGGCACAAAATTATATAATCTGATTAGATTATTATTTGATGTATTACTAAATATTTTTTAAATTTATATATATATATATAGCTGAGATGTATAATAATTATTATATTATAAAAGGATTAGAATTGTTTTTTTTTAAAGTGAAAGGAAAGATATATTCAAAAAAAGGAACATTTTTTTTTAATCTTATACTTTTAAATCGGTATATATTGATTAAATATAAAATCTATTCACCCATCACATTTCTATTATCAAGCAAAGATCTTAAAAAATGGATGAATAGAAAGAAAACTACATTGAAAGTATAGCTAGTGATTTAAGTTCATTCGTAGAATAATAACCTTTGATTACTTTGATCACTTTCAGAAAGTAACTCGAAAGTATTGTTCAATATTGTTCAACAAGTTTAACAACAAATATCTGTATATGTATTGTTTATATTATAGTCAATAAATAAAATAATAATTCATATACTTTTTACCGACCGATGATAGGAAGAGGTCTTGTTTTCACACCAAATTTCACATGTTAAGATTTTTACATACACGAATCATGCATTTTGTTAACAGAAAAAATTATTTTTAGCATGATGTCTGTCCATCTGTCCGTCCGGCTGTACATTTTGTGTCCATATAGACGTGTATAGCTTGAACGGCTCAACAGATTTTGATAAAATTTGGTATATTTACTTAATGCATCAGTAGCATGGATTCATCAACTTTTGGTGTATATCCGGAAACTGTAAGTGCTAGTTAACAAAGTATTAATTTTATAATTATTGTCGGAAAATATTTCCCTTAAAATATAGCAGTGATCGATAATTGAGTAATTAAACTAAAAATAAAAACCAAAATAATATAATTTAGTCATTTTAATTCAAATTTATTATATAAATTTTTTTTTATTGTTTGGAAATTAATTTATTTCAAATCATCGGTCGGTTCTGTGCCTGGCCACAGCTCATTGTTTTTTTTTAAATTTCCTCCTGAAATTTATTATCAATATTCATATTTTATGTTTATCAATTTTTTTTTATTATTATATTTAAAACGTTTTTGATATTGAATATAAAACAAATTTAACTATAAAGAAATTTTAAAGCGAACCATTTTGAAAATTCGTCATTCAAGTTATAATTAATCCGCGTTTTGAGAAAAAAACAATTATACATCTTTTATATATATAATGGATATATTAAAATCTTTAATAAAATTATATTTTGTATATATTTTGTTTATAAGAAAATATATTATTCAAAAATAACAGGAATAAAATTAGACAATTATCAAAATTGCTTTAGGTAATCGTATATTTAATTTATGTAGCTCTAGATAGCTAGCTATTTTTTATTCTCTCACGACTAAACTCATTCACATTTGAAATATATTTTATTTAAATAATGCAAATGATAGTCTTTTTTCTTGTATAGCCAAAATAGAATCGAATTTAAAATTCTTCTTTCATTTGAAAAAAAAAAATATAGGATATATCATATCATTTAAGTTTATTATTATTATAATAAAATGGTAACTCTTTTTTTTTTAAAAAAAAGGGAACAAATGTATATCAAATTTATATAAAGATTGCTATTTTGGAATCTACTCTCTCCAATAATTTTGGTTTAAAATTAGTAGTTGAATTAAATGAACAGGGAGATGGGTCAAGGGGGGCATTACAAACCCCTAGGCGATAAATGTCCAAATATACAATACCAAAACAATTTAAAATGTTTAACATAGAAATAGAAATTTTCTCTGAATTAGCCAATAATAAGAATAAATTTTGAAGTTTGATGGTTTATATTTTATGTTGGGTTTATAACTCTCACTCACCCACTTACTTTAGAAATAACATTTTAATACACAAATCACATTCCATCTAACAGACTAGTAAACTCTATTGTCTTTGCTGAAACAATGTTTTTGGCGCCACCATGCGAGTGCAGACAGTAACTAATTGAAAAAAGAATCGGGCTTGTGTGTGTGTGTGTGTGCTTTTGCCTGGTTTTTGCATGCAGTGTTATCGATTATGAGCCTGCAGCGCCTCTTAGCGGTGCAACAATGAGACATCATATTAAAAAAAATTGGTTTCAGACATTTCTAAGGATTTAGGTGGGCCTGACACAAATTTTACTTTACTTGTATCTTTAACTTTAATTTTGATTTTTTAAATAATTACATATACTATATAATACATAGGTATTTATTTTTGTGAAATGAAATGATGTTTATGTTTGTATTGACTATGAACATTTTTTAATTTAAATATTTTTTTCTTTTTTTATATTATTTTAATTTTAATTTGAATAGACAGATATATAGACTATAGTGAGATATTTATTATTAAATACATAAAATCAATATAATTAGCAAAATCTTTATAAATATTTCAGTCATATGATTAGAAATAGAAAATTTAATTGTTATAATCAAAATTATAAAACAAGTATATTTCGATTAAATATTAGATAATTCATGGTAAATACTGTTGGATATAAAAAAAAAGTTATAATAAAATACTTAATTAATCATTAATTCGTTCATTAAATTGAATTTTATTAATATATATATATATATATATATATATATATATATATATATATATATATAAAGTATCAAAAAAATATTTTTTAAACTTGAATTAAAATGACTAAATTATATTATCTTGGTTTTTCTTTATAGTTTAATTACTCAATTATTAATTACTACTATATTTTAAGTGAAATATTTTCCGACAATGAATATAAAATTAATACTTTGTTAACTACCACTTACAGTTTCCAGATATACGCCAAAAGTAGATGAATTCATGCTACAGATGCATTAAGTAAATATACCAAATTTTATCAAAATTCGTTCAGCCTTTTAAGCTATACACAAAATGTACAGACGGAAGGACAGATGGACAGATATCATGCTAAAAATACTTTTTTCTGTTAACAAAATGCATGATTCCTGGAGATATGTAAAAATCTCCATATGTGAAATTTAGTTTGAAAACAATACCTTCTCTTCCTATCGTCGGTCGGTAATTAAATAATAATTATATTGAACTAGAAGTCCATTGAAAAAATCTTTTCACGATTTATTTTGTATGAAAATTTCAAAAATATTTTAAAACTATTTGATTAATTACATATTTATATATTTATGATAATGATTTAGATTCAATTTTTGATGTTTCGGCGCTTCGGTTCTGAATCGGTCCTTCTTCAGGACTTTTGCATATTATAAAAAAATACGATTTTATGAAAAATGTTATATATATATATATATATATATATATATAGAGAGAGAGAGAGAGAGAGATAGATATTCATCTCAAAATCTGTTAGAATGTTTTATTTCTTAACCTTTTATTTTTATTATATAATAATAATACATAAATTAATATATGAATATTTATAATCGTTATATCTATATTTATTCATATTCTTAAGCGTAAATCGTTTAATTTAATTAAGAGTAAATTAACTAGGATATCATTAACATATGATAACTTAATTACTTGATAATTGTTGTCTTTTCATAAATCATTTAAAAATTCATAATTTTTCAGTAGAAAAAAAATCAATTAATTAATTATATATTATTATTTTATTATTTTTTATTTTAATTGTAGTCTGTATTTACATAGATAATCTAATTTTGTTATTATATATAAATAATATTAATAAAAGTTTTTATTATAAAAATAATTTGTATTTTGTACAAAATAATTTACAATAACATAACAGATTTAAACTTTCATGGATTAATTGATTAATTATTAATCTTATGACATTGGTTAAAATTCTAGATATATATGTGATATGTTGATTTAGTTTAAGAATCTTTTTTAAATATTATTGATCATTGAATATATTATTTGGTTATTTTTAAAATAAATTTCAGGTATGTATTTAATTTATATTGATTTATTTATTTGTTTTAATATAAATTTGTTAATCAATTTAATCTAAGGCCAATAGTGTAAAAAGGAGAAGGTTTGAATATGTAAATTCATTTACAATATATACTACCAATTAACATTGAATCAAGTTTAAGATTAAAATGAAAGAGAAAGTGTCCACTACTAAATATGTATACAAAGAAGAAATTAATTTCCATTCATTAAAAGACACAATGAAGGTCAGGTTACAAGTTAAAATGCATTAATTAATCATGAAATAAAAAATGAGAGAGATAGAGAGAGAGTGAGAAAAAAAAAATTCCAAAAATTAAAAATGAAAGAATGAAATATGAAAATTTATAAGAAAAGTAAAAGTACTAACAATTAAGTAATACTATTAGATTGTCAAAACAAAAGTAGATATATAATACATAGATAAAACACCAAAGCCAGTGTTTTCCAACGTGTGGGGGGCGCGAGACTGTTGTAAGGGGGCGCGAATGTATTAGACCAATTTTTTTTCTAAAATCTATAATAATCTATAAGATTTTATGTTTTTGCTTGATTGAGTCTACTGTGTATGTGTTATTTTGTAGCCCATTAAATAAATTACTATATTATGTGAATATATATGAAATTAGATTATTACAAAAATTAAGGAGGGCATAAGAATTATTTTTAAAAAAAGGGGAGCGCTGGTACAGAAAGGTTAGAAACCACTGACCTAAGCTGTTTAGAGCTCATGGATGGGTATATAGTATAGTTTAGTTATTTTTTATAATAAAATTTAATTCTTTTAAGATTAGTTTACCAGTCTATCTCGAGATATTGTTTTTAAAAGGCTTGATCCAGAACACAATATGCAGAGCACACTTTATAGGGCGGCAAATTGGGCATTTCTCCGGGCGGTAAATCTGAAAGGCGGCATTTTGGTTATAAATGTAATAAATTTTACCAAGGCGGCAATTAAAACTCGCCCTGTTGATAGTTTACTCATGGAATGTGGGGAGGCTCCACATCGAATTTAGAGAAATTTTTTATCATTAAATTACATTTTGAAAATATTATCCCTAAGAAATCATCCATCATTTATATTATTCTCGAAACCAATAAACATGAACATATTCTCAGGGCCAAGATCCACTGAACCCCTGGTAATTTGAATGAAATGCCATCCCGACATTTTAGAGGAAATTTATAAATATCAAGTTGCATATATAAATTCCCCCAAATTTCCTTGGATTATAAAAGGATCTCAATTTTATTTGGGACTTTTCTATATTTCAAAAAGAGACCACATGCAACAAAACATAAAAATGGACGTTTCAATTAATTTCTATAAAATTTCCAAATTATACCTTATTTTTCACAGATGGCTCTAAAACAAATAATAAGGTTGGATGTGCATTCAAATTCGAAATTATAGAGAGAAAATTCAGACTCCCCGCAAGCTCTAACATCTTTTTTGCCGAATGCAAGTAATTTATGCATAGGATTAGATTGTTATACAAAATACAGTATTATTATTATTATTTATTTATTATTTGTTTATTTATTATTATTTATTAATTATTTATTTATTAATATAAATTATTGTTTTTGTTGTTATTATTTTTTGCATATTTTATTGTTTTTATTTTTATTATTATATTCTAGTCATATTCAAAGGGGACCCCTTTACAGTCTCTTATTTGAGCGGTGATATTTTTTTATTATTTATTCAATTATTTATTTTTTATTTTTTGATTGGATATTGTATTTATTGAATAGATTGTTTTTGGTCTAAAAGGAAAATTCATTCTTTCCAAGTGATTTACCCGTGGAAGAAGAGCATTGAGTCTGACACAATGGAATCGGTTAGGATTCAGTAATTTACTGTTTGCCTGGCTGTGCCCCGGTGAAGATGAAGGAATTCTTTCTGTAGGGATTGCATGGGGATAAATGTACGATGGATGATTTCTTGATGGCATCAATGACCGTATTTGCTGAAGTTCTAGAAAATAATAATAATAATCATCATCTCCTAAGATTATCATTTTTTTTTTGTTCATTCTTTCACTTTAAATCATACTTTATTAAGTTTGGTTTAGAGCAGTGATTCTCAACCACTGTGCCGATTTTCAAAGTGTGCCGAGAGATTATGAGGCTCTCAAACTTTTTTTTCTAAATTTTTTCAATTTGGTTCTAAAAAAAGGTAAACCGTTTTTGGGATTACCTTTTTTCAATATAGGTAAACTTTTACACTTATCTTTCTCTTTTTAAACCGTTAAAAGTGTGCCGCAGTAAAAAAAAAGGTTGAGAATCACTGGTTTAAAGAAATGAAGAATTTGAATAAATTAAAGAAAAATGGAATTAATATAAAATAATTGATTACCTCATCGGTTTTGATATAATATTGTAAATCTTAATAATATTATAATTTTAAAAACGTTAAAAATCTTTATAACTACGGTTATCTCTAAATAGATTTTACGTTTTTCAATCTCGATCGGTGTCTAAAATTCACAGTCATATGATAAATACATCGAGTAAAATAAACATATTTATTATATTTACATAGTAATTTTCTACATTATCAAATTTCCAAGTTGTTTTACTTTTAAGATTTTTTTATAATGACTCTTTTCCTGTTGATTACTAAATATTAATTAATTTTCATTGAAATTATATACATAATAATAATTTATTATATAATTATTGTAGAATTGAATCATAATTTAAGTGGAATTTGAAATATTGTATTAGTTTCGGTGTTAGTACTTATTTTCTATTTTCACTTTCACTCATACTATATTTCATTAAATTATTTTTTTTTCATTTAAATGAAAAAAAAAAATTATATAATGTGACATTCGATTCTTGATCCATATGGATTGTCATTAAATGATATTTAATTCAGCTTTCATTTAAATTATAATTGAAGGCTTATAGAACTTTCAATTTATAATTTTTTATTTATAGTTGCAAGTTATAATTTTGCACAATATATTTCATATGCATTTATGTATATGTTAAGTCTATTATATCATCTAATCAAATTAACACTATTCTAAATTATTTATTTTTATATATTATATTATATTTAACACTATGCTCAATTGTCTATCTTTTTATTTTAATTTCATAAAATATTAAAAAATATCATCCTATATAGTTATTAAGCAATGTTTTAACAAAATTCTATTTTAAAATACCTATTTTTCTTTATTTTCTAATTATATTTCTAATAAATTGCCATTTTCAAAATAAGAAAATGTTCACATTTATTTTTAAATATATTATAAAAAAATATTATTTAAAATAATTATCAAAAAGTTAAAAATAAAAATTATTAAATTAAATGTTTTATTATATTATTAATTTCATTTTTCTGTCTGTCTGTAATGTTAATAATTTGCAATTGGATTTTAACTCACTTTTAGTTGAGCTATTTCGCTCAAATGTGAAACGTATATTGAAAGTCGATGAAACTGTAATAATGAAAAGGAAATATTTTGAATTTTCCAAATATACAGTTTTTTTTAAATTTGTGAATTTAAATGATTGTTAATACAATGTTTTATTTATAATTTTTTTATATTTTATATTGTCTATACATTTTTTATACAATGTGCTTGTGTTATTCTATGATTCCGAAAAGACCTCAGTACACGGCAGTTCACCGAAAGTTAATAAGCCACTTGCATAATCAATGTAATCTAGAAAAGGCCTAGAAACTTCGCGAAGAATCTAATATATGTTTGAGAATAACAGATTTAAATAGTAGTCAATAGTGCAATGTTTTACAACAATAAAAAAAAAATATAAAAAATACTAAAAAATTGAAAATAAATTAATAAAAAAAAACAAACATTTTAATATAGACGCTTTGCTTTTTAATCAAAAATAACCTAAAAAATAGATAATTAATTAAACCTTGAATATTATCCTTTACATATGTCCAACAAAAAAGCGTGGGCGCATATAATAATATTAAATTCTTTGCCTGTTACTTATGTTCATATGCGCCCCACGTTTTTTTATTGGGCATATGTAAAGGATAATATTCAAGGTTTAATTAATTTTCTATTTTCTATATTTTTTAAGGCATTTTTTTATTAAAAAAGCGTGTATATTTTAAAGTTTTTTTTTTAATAATTTATTTTACTAAAGTTTGAACAAATTAATTATCATTATATAGTATATTATCATTATATAGTATATAGGTATGTATCTCTTGAAATGTATTGATTTATTTTCTCTTTTCTTTGTTTTTTTTCAATATCTTTTCGCCACGTAAATTCTCTTTGATTCTTTTTTTTATCTCATTACACCAATCACGAATTTATTTATGTCAGACATATTTACAATAATAATAATAATAATAATAATAATGATAATGATAATAATAATATATAGTAGTATAAGAGTAGTTTATTTTCGCATCACCAATTTCTCTTAAAATTCTAATTAAAATTAAATTTAAATTTAGATGCTTAGATACCATGCTTATAGTTAAATAATTGTTAACATTTAAATATAGATAACATACCTACTTATTTGTTAGTAATATTCATCTAAATTAGAAATAGTTTATAAATATAATGTTATTACTATTTTTGAATTCTTTTAAAACCTCTTTCGTCTATTATAACAATTTCATCATTGAAAATAACTTGAAAATTCAATTAAAAATTAATTGATTAACCGTAAAGTCCATAACAACAAAATTAAATTAAGAAAATTAGAAAACTATTCATGTTCTTATAATATTTAAAATTGTACTATTCTCATTCTCAAAAAATAATAATAATAATTTCAAATGTCAAATATTTAGTTGTGGATTTAATAAATTGATTTCCAACTAATTAATCATAAAAACTTTGATAATCTTATTATAATAAACTACTATTACTATTATTAATGATTATATCTTATACTTGTTTTATAGAATTTTATATCTCTTTTATAGAATACAAGTTTATGTACCTTTCTATATAAATGGTTAGAGTAGTGATTCTCAACTACTGTGCCGCGAGATTATGAGGCTCTTAAACATTTTCGACTTTTTTTTTATAATTTTTTTCCATTTGGTTTAAAAAACAAAAAAAAAAGGTAAACCGTTTTTGGGACAACTTTTTTTAATCAACTTTTACACTTATCTTTTTCTTTGTGTGCCGCAAAATTTTTAAACCGTTAAAAGTGTGCCGCGGTAAAAAAAAGGTTGAGAATCACTGGGTTAGAATATATGGTAAATTTGTTCACGCTAATGATTGATGATCATTGACTTTATCATATTATAGGTATCTTTATATAAGTTAATTTTAATTTTTATCTTTATTTAAATAAAAATAAAAAATAATCTATTAATTCAACAGTCAAATTTTTTTTATTTATTATTATTAATGAAACATGATAAAAAATATAATATAATAAAAAATCAGTTCGCGTCCAATCAATAAACTAAAATATCACACACACCTAAGACAAATAATTCTTAATTTGAAATGGATTTATGCACCCATGAAATATTCTGAGGGTTCTTAAATTTAGTATTATCTACTTTTAAGTCAAGCAATCGCAATTAATATAAAAATAATTATTAATAAGTAAATTAATGAATGTATACTTAGTATTCTAATAAAATATACCTGAATATATGTATTATTCAATTTATTATTCAATTCAAATTATACAAGTACAAATTAATGACAGTATATTGCTCTAATTTGAAATTTTACATTTCTCTTGAACTTGATAAATTTAATATATATGTATACATACATTCATTGTTTTAGAAATTTTAATTATCTACCACAGAAATAGAAACCTTGTAATGTCAGATTAAAAAAACATAACAAAACAAATTAATTATTACTTAGTATAAAATTTCAATAAGGAAGCATTGAATTTATACTCAAAGTGTTCAAATTAATTAAATTAAGGAAACTATTAGACAATATTTATTAAGAAAAAAATTTGGAGTGTCTCCACTCACAAATTTGAATTGGATTAATTAATTAATTAATAAAAATTAAATTTAGAGTATAGTATTGTTATTCAATTAAATTAATTAATTAACATACTTATATTAAATTTAAATTTATATAAAATTCATTTCATTTCATTTTTAAGTCAAACTTTAACACATTCACTGCCATATACTTACTTTAGAGTTACCTACACATGGAAGTAGATTTTACTCAGATGCCAACATATTTATAGTAAGGAATATAACTTGAAAATAGTAATAAAAGATAAATATGTGATACCTAGGTATTATTTAATCATTTTATTGAAGAATTTTATAATTACGCTCCTGCGCGTGTGTGGCACTTTGTTGATGACACCACGTCACTTGATGGCGCGTGATTGGTAGTCAAAATGTTAAAAAATTTAAAAAATTAATTTCGGTACTTTAAACGATTAAATCAAGCTGAAATTCTATATATAACAGTTTTATACCATTTTTAATCATGTGAAAAACTATCAAACATAGCAATCTTATTTTGACGGTCAGTTTAGAGGAAAAAAAAATAAAACGTGGTAGGTAATGCTCCTTTTCTAAATGAGCTACATTTCTTAAAAGTTGATAAAAAAAACTACGAATTTCGAATAATGATAATGCATGAGTGTACCAAATTTCATGATTCTAGCTCAAACCCTTTTTGCGTATTCTTGTCTACATACACACACACACAGAGAGAGAGAGAGAGAGAGACAGACAGACAGACATTTATTTCAACCTTAACACCTTCAAGTAATTTAATATAAACATAGATAGATATACTTGAGGTTATATAATAAAATAAGTTGACCTGTGGCCAGGTCCGAACCGACATTAATTGAAATTAATTTCCAGCTACAGAAACAATTTCAAATAATTTTAATATATCTATTAATGTAATAAAAAACAGATATGGATATAACATAAATATAGTTAATTTTATTTTATTTATAATATATATGTAAGACCAGGCTGTGACGTCATGAATGGCTGGATGACGTCATATAATTTTAATTAAGAAAAAACTAATAAAGATGATTTTTCTCGAGTATAAAACCAATGCAAAGTGAATGATTCGTGATGATATGTAAAAAATCTCCTCATGTGAAATTTGGTATGAAAATAACCCTTCCCTTCCTATAGTCGATCGCTAATACTACCACTTCCGGTTTCCGGATTTGCACCAAAAGTTGATCAATTCATCCCACTGATGCATTAAGTAAATATACCAAATTTCATCAAAATCCGTTCAGCCGTTCAGGCTGTACACATCTATACGGACAGACGGACGGACGGACAGACATCATGCTAAAAATACTTTTTTCTGTTAAGAAAATGCATGATTCGTGGAGATATGTAAAAATCTCTACATGTGAAATTTGGTGTGAAAACAATACCTCCCTTACTATCGTCGGTCGGTAAAAAATCACAAAATAATAACCAAATTATTAAATAGATCCTTGACATTTATGCTTATTATTGTTTGAAATTCTAGACTTGCATCATAGAAATAAATAAATAAATTTTGTATCTTATATAAAAATAAATTGTCACTTTCTCTCATTTAAGTGGAAAAAAATAATTAATTGATTTCTTTAATTAAAATTACACATATTAATTTAATAAATGATTTATTATACAATCAAAAAAACAAAAAAAATTAACAAGAAAGAAATTTTAATTTTAGTAAGATTAGATATTATCATCTTAGTATCTCATACCCATGCAGTTTACAAATAAAAATATTTACTTATTATATCTAGTAAAATTCATTCTTATGGTATTGGTTACTGAATTAACCCACTTTTCATTTTTCTTACCAAGCCTTTCCTCTCCCTCTTCTCCCCCCCCCCAAAAAAAAAGAAAAGAAAAAAAATACTAAAAAGAAAGTAAAATACATATAGTATACATTTATGTGTGGTAAAAACTAAAACAAATTTTAAATTTAAGATTTAATATTAATTTCAAAATTAAATTAATACCAGAAATAAATACCATATATAATTTTAATTGAACTAGTTATAAAATAGATAAATAAATAAATAAATACAAAAACAAATATTCACGTAATTATTTAATTCTTGTAAAACTGGATGATCAACTATCGCTAGCTATTGGTTATCTAAATATCTACTTGTACATATAAAAGAGGAAAAAAATATAAAAAATCCTACTCTCATTCAAGTTGAGTTGAATGTCCTACTATGTAATTCTAATAAATTAACTTAAATTATAATAACTATTTTCTCTCCCTTTTCCTTGTGCAAGTATATTATAAAATTTCTTATTAAATAAAAATTAAAAAGTTAACTTTTGTTTAATGATTAAAATCTCATTTTTTATGAATTCATTGATAACAAATCATTGAATTGAAGTGACCTCATCTATCTTTGGCCGATAAATGCTTCGCAGAATCCTATTCTCAAATATTCTAAATTCTACTCTCGTCACCTAAAGTCATAGACCATGCCTCACATCCATAAATCGGTAAAATAATTGTTTTATATATTTTAACTTTTACCCCTTTGATAATAATTTTGATGCGATAAGCCCCTTTATTGCATGATAACAGGCGTTTCCCGATTGTAACCTCAGTAATGTAAAGCACTGATCAGTTTAATATATAATTTTTAAAATTCATATGTGTTTTATTTTTAAAAATTAATATATATAAACTCAAATAATACATCTGCTTCCCTGAATTGCAATTTTGTTCCATTTATTTATTAAGTAAGTAAATTATCAGTAATCTATCGATTAATACCTACTATAATTTATAATTTACCTATGTAAGAGATATAAATAATTAAGTATGTAAATTAAGTTGTTGTTGTATTGTTTAATTATTTTTTTCTACTTTATAAATTATTATTCTCTCTCATGTTTATAATTTAAGAGATTTTTTTTTGTTTACATTTCTTAATTATACAAATTTTTAAATTCTTGAAAATTTATTATTATTTCTGCTATTATAGTTGATTTAGTACCTGGAACACCGAGCTCGACCCTTTAATAAATTTATATAATTTATTATTATAAACTTTAAAAATTTTACAATTTTTTTTTTTATTTATTACAATTGTTAAATGGGTTTTCTAAAAATTACTCATCAAAAATTTATTTCCTAAAATGGTTCAAATTAATTAAAAAAACTTGATTTTCATTTCAAGATGAAAAATATATTCAAATTTACTTGATAAAATATTTGGTCCTATAATATATATAGCACCGCGGGTCGGTACTTTAAAAAAATGATTGCTTATGAACCTTGAATATTTAAGATTAAGATTATTATTTAAAATATATAAACGACAAAATATATAAAAGAATTTCAAAAAATATAAATTAAAAAAAAAATAGTCATAAAACACATACACCCCTTAAACGTACTTATTATTACACCGAAAGACAGAAAAGTATGCCCTGTGGATATAACATAATTTCGTAATTTGATTATAAAATATTATTAAAATAATTATTTTTAATTTTATTTTATTTTGTATATAAGGAAGCTCTGGTCGACGTAGTTGTGACGTCATATACATTTAAATTAAGAAAAAACTATTGAAGATGATTTTTCCCGAGGCTGAAACCTATACAGATTGATTTTTCTTTATAAATATTATCCATCGTGTGAATTTCCAAAAAATCCTATATATATATATATATAATTTTTGCTAGTATAATTAGATAAAATATCAAGTGTAGTATGAGTAGCGGTGGATGAAATAATAATTTTAATTTATAGATTATTTTCCAACATCACATATCATATCATATATGTGTGTATTATACCTATATATTATTGTTCATTAGTTTTACTATTATATTACATGAACTGAATGACTAATTTATTTTTTTTTTATAATTTTCCTTACGCCATTTAAACTGTACAGAATGTATCGAACATTGTTTGAAGAAACGATTACTATTATTTACTATATATATTAAAGATTCCATTTATATTTGTAAATTTAATTCAATTTTAATATAGATATACGTAGACATATATGATAATATAGATATATATAAATATAAACGTATGTGTGTATTTCACCAAGTTGGATATATTATTATAAAAGTATTAATTTTTTCTTTTTTTTTTTAGATTTCCAAAAATTCAATTCGAAGAAGAATTCGAAAAAGTTATTTTGGTAAGTGATGATTTTATAATCTTTCTTTTTAATGATAAAAAAATAAACATTTTAATTGAAAAATACACAAATTATTAATATTCTTTTCATTTATATATTATACACGTTATGTAAAAATATACATGGGTCAAAGATCTCCAAGGTGCAAAGATCCGCACTTCCATTTTAAAATTACTGGTAGTCTTGGAGAAGTAGTAAATAACTATGTTCAAACAACAAGAAAAGAAGACAGACGTAAAGAAATTTATTAGCATGTTGGAAGCCATTCATATACAGTGAGCTAATTTATGTTTATGTCACATTGAGTGTCAAGGTATTCTGTCCTGGGACGTATTAGACGCTTACACATTTTTTTACTTTAAAAAGCCATTTTTTAGAGAAATTGGTACAATATATATTAATCAAAATATTTTCTATCATTTTATACAACTTTGACCAAACTTTCTTGCAACATGGCGATACCGTTTCGAAAGAACGATGTTGGTTTGGCAGCGATCCAATCATTATGGCACTTCAGTATTTCGAAACCGCGTGCTAGCCAAACCATGCTGAATCGATCTGAACGAGTGGTAATCAAAAGGCGTTATGTCTGGTGAGTATGGTAATAGCGGGTGCAACAGAATATCCGTTTCAAACTGCATCTGTATATCCTTCTCAACAAGAGGATGACTTTGGGTCTGCTACTCTTTTTTGCAATAATACGTCGTTTGGTCAACGTCAACTGATTCACTTGACGTTAGTTGACATCTGCAGTTACACTTTCATTTGGTTTTAGCAGCTCGTAGTTCACTACACCTTGCTAATTCTATCATATGCACAACAAGACTTTATGACCATGAATATTCCGCTGATGGCTATCCTTAGACTAACCCATTACTTTTTGCACTTCGGATTGTCTTAGTAGATCCACTTTTCATCACCAGCCACAATTTCAAATGAAATCGCCATTTTCCCTTCTATTGGATGTTTTTCATTGCATGTTATCTTCTCGAAACAGGTTGATTCATCAACTGCTAAGCTGTCTGAATGGTCTTTGAGAGTTTGAGCCGAGTTCTCATCCAATAAGTCTTGCAATTCATTGTCTTCGAACATTTTTTTGTCCCGCAGGCCTTTATTTGTCATCTAAATTACCACTTTTATGTCGTTGAAACCAAAACCGACAAATGGGATATGACGGAGCAGCATCACCATAAGTTTCTAAAAGTGTTTGATGTGCTTCAGCAGCAGCTTTCTTCAAATCAAACAACAAAAGTAATGAATGTTGAAAATACAATCTTGAACGTTCTATGATTAGCATCTAAATACACTGAATAACTCAGTAATACTATTAAAAGTGTTATCTTATGCAGAGAAATATCGAAACCATCGCATCTTCACCAATGAATGTTGTTAATCAAAATATTTGCAAGCAACTATTAAATATAATTAAAAAATAAAAATAAATACTTAAATAAAACATATCCATATCTATGTATCAACCTATATTGTATCTTTCATAGGAAGGTCAAATACAAGACCAAACAAAACTGCGGATCTTTGCCCCACCTTACTCCACTATATCAGTGATGGCGAATCTATGACCCGTGGGTCAGACACTGACCCACCCAACCTTTTTAACTGACCCACACTTTGATTATTATAAATTTTTAAATTTTTTTCAATGTAGTTCTAAAAAGTAAGATAAAAAATTTGACCTACTTCTCAAAAGTTAGTTTTTTTTTATTTTCAATTTAATACTAGATAGATCGTTAATTTAATAATTTGAATATGTAAAAGAAAATATGTAGAACAATGTATATTAATATATGAAATTAACTTAATGGAGAATCAATGTAGCCAGGCCAAAATGTTTCAATTCTTGGCAGAGGATTTTATAACGATTGCATGATCAATGAACGTACAAGGTTTTTTGCTTTCACTTACAAATAGGTAAACAATATCTCTATTTCCTATTTATATAAAATAAAATATAGGTAAGTAATTGTAGTTTAAAATTAACAATAAATTGATTTTAATATTTCTTGATTAAAATCATAAGTTAGTAATATATATTGTAAAAATTTTCTGATCAACTTTTAGACATGTGTTATATACATATCTCTTGTTTTTTTTATTTACTCATTTTATTTATTTTTAATAATTTTTAATAACCTTATAAACAATTTTAATAAGTAGGTTTATCTATAATATAATATAGTACCTGGTTCACCGAGCCAGATGGGTACTTTAAAAAAATGATTGCTTATGAACCTTGAATATTTTTAATTTTATTTTATTTATATTATTTACTATCTCGTCAGATATAATAATTATTTTATTTTATTTATTTTTTATTAAAAATAGTGAGTATTCATTATTGTCAAAAAGTAATAAACTGATTTTTACTATCGCGAGATAGTATTGCGAAGACGAAAATTTTCGAAGATTTTTATGTTTTTATACGTTTTGAAGGTCCCTGAGTTATTTTCACTAAGGTTGAGAAAAATGTGTGTGTGTATGTAGACAAGATTACGCAAAAATGGTTTGAGCTAGAATAATGAAATTTGGTATACAGGAATTATTCAAAATTTGTAGTTTTCTATCAAATTTAAAAAAAAAGAAGCTCAATCGGAAGTGGGTCATTACCTACCACGTTTTGATTTTTTTGCCTCTAAAGTGACCGTAAAAATAAAGATATATGTTTGATAGTTTTTCACATGATTAAAAATTGTATAAAACTGCTATATATAGAATGTCAGCTTGATTGAATCGTTAAAAGTAGTAGAATTAATTTTTTAACAATGCAAATCACGCACCAACACGTGACCAACAAAGAGCCAAACATGCGCTGGTTTAATAAATATTATCTATTAATTTTAATTAATAATTTATAATTAATTAAATTTAATTTAAATATAATATATTATGTTATTTAATCCAATTTAAATTGCGATTGGAGACACTCCAGTTTATTTGTATTTAAAGAAGCGCTGTCCGGCGCCATTATTTTTTTATTATTAAAATTCCTATTTTAAATTAATAACAAACTAACAAAGAAGATTTTTCCCGAGGCTGAGACCAATACAGATCAATATTTCTTTATAAAGATTATCTATGGTATAAATTTCAAAAAAATCCTTCGAGCGGTTTAATATTTCAAAAATACAAATATATTTACAATTTTTGTTTGTATAATAAGATAAAATATTCAAAGTTAAAAAAAAAAGAAATATATTATATTTATTTAAATTTATAATTATTATTATTAGCTGATTATTTGGGCTTTTGAAGGCACTCCAGTTATTACTCTAATGACTTTCTTGATCATCCATTTATAATAAATTGCCATTAATCATTTTTTTCCAACAAAAAGAAAAACAGCATACAAGTACTTAATAATATCTCCGTTTCAGATGAATCCATTGTATAGAAATATATATATATATATTATATGTTATTCAGAACTAAAACTATATAACTACTTGGTCACACACTATCATCGATAAATAAATAAATAAATAATTTTTTTTTTAATTTATGATGTATAGATAAGTTTTTATTATTATATTATTATTAATTAGTTACAATGATTACTTTTTATGTGAAAAGTATTTATATAACTTTATTATTTAAATAAAATTGATTATCAAATGTCATAAATGAAAATAAAATGTCTCCACTCGACAATCTCGTAATTTGAATTGGATTAAATAACATAGTTAATGTTTAAATTAAATTTAATTAATTATAAATAATATTTATTAAACCAGCGCATGTTTGGCTCTTTGTTGATGGCACCATGTCACGTGTTGGCGCGTGAGATTTGCAGTGTTAAAAAATTAATTCTGGTACTTTCAGCGATTCAATCAAGTTGAAATTCTATATATAGCACTTTTATACAATTTTTACATATGTGAAAAACTATCAAACCTATATCTTTATTTTTACGGTCACTTTAGTGGAAGAAAAATCAAAACGTGGTAGGTAATGACCCTCTTTCGGGTGAGATATATTTCTCAAAAGTTGATAGAAAACTACGAATTTTGAATAATGCCCGTATACCAAATTTCATTAATCTAGCTCAAACCGTTTTTGCGTAATCTTCTCTAAATACACACATACATATACACGCACACGCACACACACATACAGACATTTTTCTCAACCTTAGTGAAAATGATTAAGGAAACTTTTTTTTTATGTTTATTTTTTTTAGGGGAAATCCATCATGGACACCATATATAGTAGTGCCGGACTCTCATACCGGCTAAAACCCCTCCTTTTTCCTGATTTATCCCATCCTATCAGCATTACTTCGGGGTTAAGGAACCTTCAAAACGTATAAAAACATCAAAATCTCAATATCAAAAATTTTCGTCTTCGCAATACTATCTCGCGATAGTAAAAATCAGTTCATTACTTCTTGACAATAATTAAGACTCACTATGTTTAATAAAAAATAAATAAAATAAAATAAATAAATAAATAAAGACTATGAGATTTACACATTTATACATTTGTGAAGGGAATGGGACCATTGTATGTTGTGTAAATTAAGTATACCTATAATGTTTTTTTTTATATTTTTGTATTAGATATTATGATTAGATCATTTCTATAATATATTTTTTTTAATATACCTCTCTCTCTATATATATATATATATATATATATAACTTATTACATAATCTAATTGATATTATAAATAAAGTAACTGACTTTCTAGAAAGTTGCTATATTAAGTTGTCATGTATATTCAGAAGTGGCAACCTTGACCTACGAGCCAGCAAGAAAGTATTTTTTTTTCACACTTCAAATTCAGACAACCTTGAAATTAAAAAAAAAATACGCTGGAGTGTCTCCACTCGACTATCTCGCAATTTGAATTGGATTAATTAACACATCTATTATATTTAAATTAAATTTAATTCATTATAAATTATAAATTAAAATTAATTTAAAATTAATATTTATTAAACCAGCGCATCTTTGGCTCTTTGTTGATGGCGCGTGAGATTTGCAGTGTTAAAAAATTAATTCTGGTACTTTCAGCGATTCAATGAAGCTGAAATTCTATATATAGCAGTTTTATACAATTATTAATCATGTGAAAAATTATCAAACCTATATCTTTATTTTTACGGTCACTTTAGAGGAAAAAAGTCAAAATGTTGTAGGTAATGACCCTCTTCCCAATGAGCTACATTTCTCAAAAGTGGATAGAATACTACGAATTTTGAATAATGCCGGTATACCAAATTTTATGATTCTAGCACAAACCTTTTTTGCGTAATTTTGTCCACCCACTCACACACAGAGAGAGAGAGAGAGACATTTTTCTTAACCTTAGTGAAAATGGTTCAGGAACCTTCAAAACGTATAAAAACATCAAAATCTCAACTGGCGAGAAAGTAATAAATAAAATATTGTTAATCGGTTGATATAAGCACGTATAAGAGGTGGTGTCTTAGTAAAATTGAATTATTAAAATAAAAAAAAAATAATTTATAAATAAAAAATACATTAGAATTTTATAAATAAATATTAAATTAAATTAAGTTTTTATTTCTTACTAATTTTTTTATTAAAATATTTTTTTTTTGTCTATTATTAAAATAATATATTAAATGTTTCTAATATACTTGTTTTTTCATTTCATTGATCTAAAAGTTTCTAAAAATACTAGGCAACTAGGTATGTTCAAAAGAAAATGGTGAATTTTGAATTTTGTTTTGGTTGTGTACATTCGATTATCACAATTGTTTTGTTTGTTTTTTTCGTTTTTTTGTTATTTTGGTACACATATGTTTCTCATATGTTGGCAATATTAACCATTTTGGATTAGTAGTATTGTTTTTGAAAACTGAAAAAGTTAGGCACGTTTTGTGTGTTCTTAGTTTTGTTACTTAAAAAAAAAATAAGGAACACTACAAGGAAGTTATGCAACGTTTTCGTGAAGCAATATGGCTCAAACGATCGGAATTGTGAAATAACAAATCATGGATTCTTTATCACGATAATGCACCAGCTCACACATCATTGTTTGTTTGTGATTTTTTGGCCAACAACAACACCGTAATCATGCCTCAACTACCGTATTCACCAGATTAGGTTCCCTGCGATTTTTTCCTATTCCCAAAACTGAAGAGACTAATGAAAGGAAAGCGTTTTGCCACAATGGATGAGATATAGTTGGATTCGAAGAACGAGCTGATGACCATACCCATGGCGATAAAATGGATATTGATGAATAAATAAATAATTTTCGAAATAATTCTAAATTTACCTTTTCTTTTGAATCGATTTCGTACTTACAAATAATTGTTTGTATAAGGATATTATACGATATCAATTGGTGGGCTTCTATTCTACTTTTCTTATTATACGTATAATTTTCTAATTTCCCTCATACTCAAAATATAGATATTTGTATATATCATTAATGAATTTATTTAGTATTAAAATATAACATTAATTAATTTTTAATATAGACCCTTTCATAAACAAGGATGTAAATCTCCGTAAATACTACATTTCAAAGAAAATGTTTGTTCCATAAAGAATATAAAAATTTGAATTCTTACTAAAAATTAATCAAATAGTAATGAAAGTAAATTATTATTATTTAATTTCTAATAATGAAATACATATATCTATTTTTTCGAAATATAATAATAATACATATATACCAATATGTTATATTATAATAAGTTGATTAATAATTAATGTTCCACGTTGGGCAATCAATAAAATAGTTGGATCAAAATTAGAAACACACTTTAGGAGCCAATTGTATAAGATGGATAATAATTAAGATATTGGTGATTTATATATATATATATATGTAAATGAATAATAAAGGAAAGACAAAAAATAGTATTTATTAATTAATATAAAATAATCTACTCAAGTAAATTTAAAAATAACAGTTTATCTTAAACTTAAATAAATCAATAAATTTAATAAGTTTCGCCCGTTATAATATATTTTATTAAGTTAAGAAAAAAAACATTAATTTATTTTTTTAAACATTCTAAAGTAGAAATGAATATATTGAAAAGAATGGAAATTTTTCAAAAATTACATCAAGATGATACAGTGTATTGTAATTTATTAGTTCTTCAATGAATATATTATAAGATAGGTATATATATATATATATATATATATATATAATGACAACAAATCTTCCAGAAAGGGGAACTGGATGCGTGGAACTGGTAAATAACCTTGATAATGTTTATTTAGTTTTAAATCTTAATCAATAAATTTCTATCAAATAGCAATGCTAATGGATTATTAGTCAATAAATATTTGCAAAATAAAGAAAAGAAAAAATACTTAATTTTAATAGTATAATTATAATTGACAAAAAATGAATAGAAAATAATAGATAAAATTTTATAGTAAATAAATATAGTAAATGAAATAAACACATATAAATATATCTTATTATGTATTCTTAAAATATGAATGTAACATAAAATATAATTAAAAATATATTTAAAGTGTTATTATACGAGGGCGGGGTGAAAAGTTTCCGGCCTGACCATGAAAAACACTGTTTTTAAATTTTTTTGTTGCTATATATCGAACATTCAAGATAGCTGAGACCTGTACGATGTCAGCTGAACGTGTGCGAATTATTTTGCACAACCATTTGAACATGGAAAGTTGTGTGCATGGTGGGTGCCGCGTTTGCTAATATTAGATCAAAAACTGCTTCGAAAAACCATTTCTACCAACAATTTGGCGCTGTAGGCGTAATCCAAACGAATTTTGGCGTCGATTCATAATTGTTGATGAGACTTTAATTAAATTAAATTTATTAATTAATTTAATTAATTAGAACACCGTTATGAGAAATGTATCAGTGTTGATGGAGATTATATTGAAAAATATAGCAAAATTATTTTTCTTGGAATTAGGTATGCATCAAAAAAAAAAAAAAAAAATTGAAAAGGAACAGGGACTGAATAGGACAATTGATACAGCCAACAACTTTCGTGATTAATATAAGTAATTCCTAAAATAAATACATAAATAATTATTTTAAGAATGAAATAAAAAAATTTACATTAATAGAACAAATGAAAAAAAGATTAATGTTAACTTAATATGACAAAAAAATAATATTTAATAAGAAATCAATAAATTATCAAGACAGAGATACAGAAATGAATAACTTGAGCAACTCGTAAGATGATAGATATTCAAGTATCTATAAGATCTCACTATGAAGATTAAATTGTACGTATGCTATCTAACATTATTTAATAAACATTAAGTATAAATTTATTAAGAAATATTGATATTAATATCGCTATAGGTAGGGGGGGGGGTATACGTATGTTAATATGAAATATTTAATAGATATATAATCCTATCTCTCTCCTAATTATAACTTACTAAATCTCTAGAGAGAATAATAAATCATTGAGAAATGCTTTTGGGAATTTCCAAATGAATTATACATATATATTACTAGAAAATTCAATTTCAAATAGTTTACATATTTATTTATTATTTTCAGTCTTCATATATTCTATTTAATAAAAAAAACAAAAAATAAAACAAAATATTTTTTTTCTATTTTAATTCTAAACTATACGTCAGTGATACTCAACCTTTTTTTTACCGCGGCACACTTTTAACGGTTTAAAAATTTGGCGGCACACAAAGAAAAAGATAAGCGTAAAAGAGTTTACCATATTGAAAAAAGTGGTCCCAAAAACGGTTTACCAAAAATTTAGAAAAAAAAGTCGGAAATGTTTAAGAGCCTCGCGGCGCACTTTTGAAAATCTCGCGGCACACAAAAGTGCCGCGCCACAGTGGTTGAGAATCACTGCTATAGGTACTTATGGTACATAAATACTAGTTTAAATATCGATTTACGAGGTCTGTTCAAAAGAAAAAGTGAATTTTGAATTATTTCGAAAAGTATTTATCTATTCACCAATGTCCATTTTGTCACCCTTCATTATATAAAGACTAGATATTTTAAAATATTGTGGGAAATCAGGTAAGTCATATACTAGGTATATACTAGTATATACATTAAAAATGTCAATAGGAAAAAAAATATTCTACTTAATTATTATTTTTTATTCAAAAAAAATCGTATTAAATAAGAAATATAAATATAATTACTACGCATAATAACATAAATCTAAATCTATATAATAATATATTCTGTAAATAGATAGAATATTATTATATTAATTATCATATAGCTTCTAGTATAATACATTTACTCATAATTATTTAAACCACCTGTATTTAATTTGCTATTGAGGGTACATAGATACATATACATATATGTATTATATATGGTGGATATATAATTTTAATAGAATAATGCTATATATATATAATAGATAAATGGATAATATACGAGTAGATAACTGTCTCCACTTCTTATTTATAATTTTTCGTAAATATCAATTTAGACAATTTAATTTACTTAAAAGTGAAATTATTTAATATTAGATATTTCAAGTAAAAAGTAAACTACTGTGAGATCATCATATCATTCGGCAGAGGTGTTAAACTCGCGGCCCACGGGCCGCATGCGGCCCGCGGCAACGTTTTTACGGCTCGCCTCAAGTTAAACCTTGTTTGTTAGGCCCAAGTTTACCTATGAGTTTGACACCCCTGTCATACGATATACTTTAATTAATAATTTCAATTTCTTTTTTTTTAAAAAATACATATCTAAGTATAAACATATTTTTCACTTAATGATTAAAATATTTTTGTTTTACGTTAGAATTAAATAAGTATGTATAATTTACAATCTAGGTAAGATTTATTGGAAATGTGGTTAAGAAATTGAAATTATTGGTGGTTAACATAAAAAATTTTCAATTAAAATTAAGGAAAAAAAATTGTAAGATATTTATAGATATATATAATTAGACAGCCTATATATAATACTCTCATAGACCTTTAACAGTAATATGGAATTTAAATTAGTGTTTTAAAAATTTTAAGAATTATTTTTTTATTTTGTTATACATTTTTGATGCTTATATATATTTAAAATAATATCTTTATACTTTCTTACATTCCTTTCTATTATTACAATATTAGTATTATAGGAGATTTATATTTAAATACTTGGCTTCTGTAATAACGACAGATAATAATATTCGAGAAGAGTTTAAAGAGAGTTTACAATCGGGAAGCTCCTGTTATCATGCAGTAAAGAGGCTTATCGCGTCAAAATTATTATCAAAGGGAATAAAAATTAAATTATATAAAACAATTATTTTACCGGTTGCATTATATGGGTGTGAGGCATAGTCTATGACCTTAGGTGACGAGAGTAGATTTAGAATATTTGAGAATAGGATTCTGCGAAGCATTTATGGGCCAAAGAAAGATGAGGTCACCGGGGAATGGAGGAGACTGCATAACGAGGTATTGCATGACCTCTATGCATCTCCAGGTATAGTTAGAATTATAAAATCGAGAATGCTGCGGTGGGAAGGACACGTGGCTAGAATGGGAGAGGAAAGAATGGCGAAAAATATATTGGGAGGGAGACCGAGTGGAAAACGCCCGCTTGGAAGACCAAGGACTCAGTGGCTGGATAATGTAGGAAGGGACGTGAGAGAGATGGGAGAGGGTAGGGATTGGAGGGTTGTGGCTCAGAATAGGGATACTTGGAGAAGTGTGCTGTGGGTGGCCAAGATCTTTTGAGTTCCGAAGAGCCACAGAGATAGATAGATGGATTATTATTATTATTATTATTTAATTTTGAGACAGGCTTACTTTTGATTTAAATTTGATTTGATTTGCTTATTTTTTTAACTAAAATTGAATTTGTCAACTCGGTAAATAAATTTAAATCATTAAAATTGAAATTTTTCCATTGGATAGAATTTTATTTAAATTAAATTTTTCTTTTCGCAATTATATTAATAATTCTTTTTCAACTTTCGACTTTTTTTTAAACATTTTATGAAAAAATTTTCTTTCATCAATAAAATTGATAGGTTAAGAACTAAGAAATTAATATTTTATTATTTTTCACTGTAATATACTTATATCAAAGTAGGTATCAAAATTTAAAAGAATTTTCATTAAATTTATATATTATCAATCAAATCTAAAATGGTTGATTATATTAGAAGAAATAGTGTTACTTGTTAATTAAGAGTTTTAGTGTTGTGGTATGTATCTTAGTATATATATAAATATATATATATATATGAATTATAGCTCTATAAAAGAAGTTAATTGCATAGAAATCAAATGAAAACTAAAAGCGCCCAACTTTTTTAGTTGAATATGAAGCAATTCATACATAATTATAGAAAAATTATTTTATTCTTTTTAGTGCAATTTTAATTTGATAAATTTATTTAATATAACAAGAGGAATAGAAAAGATGAAATTTGCAAATTTAATAAAACAAAAAAATATATTAATCTTCTAAAATTGATTTGATGTATTTATTTTAAGTAAATGTTACTATTGAATAATAATTATATTATATTTATAAATAAATAATTTTTATGAATATAAGATTTTATATATTATATTATATATATAGTCTTTATAAAATAGGTTATTTTTCTTTTGTTTTTTTTTCTCTCGGGGACATATATAAACAATACCTCCCTTACTATCGTCGGCGGAAAAAATGATCTTTTTTCTAAGCTCTAACCCCCCTCTTAATTGGCGGTACAACTGATTAATAAGAATTCATCATTCATTCAAATTATTTTATCCTTTTTAGTCCATGAATAAAACGTTATCTTATAAAAAAATTTTATATTTATATTTTATAATAGAGTTGTTTTGAATTTATTTATTGTATATATATATATATATATATATATATATATATATAACTTATAACCTTGTAAATAAATTTTCCATTATATTTAAAAAAAAACACAAATAAAATTAATTCCCATAAGATTAATTATAGTATAAATATTTAAATTTTCTATTCTGGAAATTCAAATAGTTCATTAGAATTTTTTTATTTGTCTATTTATTTTTCTGTTCAGAGATATTGTAAGACAATAATTTTGTCCCAAAATTTGTTGTGACATTTATTATGCATTGTTTTCGAAAAATTCATTTGTGTGATAAATCAATAATATTTGTCTCTCTATTATGAGATTATATTATAAATGAAAGATTACATAAATTAAAACCTGAATCTTGTTTTAGAATCCTTGTTAACTGGCTCTCACCCCCCCCCCCCAAAAAAAAAAAAAAATTAGCTGGAGTGTCTCCGCTCGACTATCTCGCAATTTGAATTGGATTAAATAACATGATATATTATATTTAAATTAAATTAAATTAATTATAAATTATAAATTAAAATTAATAAATAATATTTATTAAACCAGCGCATGTTTGGCTCTTTGTTGATGGCACCACGGCACGGGTTGGCGCGTGAGATTTGCAGTGTTAAAAAATTAATTCCGGTACTTTCAGCGATTCAATCAAGCTGAAATTCTATATATAACAGTTTTATACAATTTTGAATCATGTGAAAAACTATCAAACACATATCTTTATTTTTACGGTCACTTTAGAGGGAAAAAAATCAAAACATGGTAGTTAATGACCCACTTCCGGTTGAGCTATATTTCTCAAAAGTTGATAGAAAACTACAAATTTTGAATAATGCCCGTATACCAAATTTCATTATTCTAGCTCAAACCGTTTTTGCGTAATCTTGTCTACATATACACACACACTCACACACACACACACACATACATATATATATATATAAATATCTGTGTATATATATATATTTATATACAGATATTTTTCTCAACCTTAGTGAAAATGATTCAAGAACCTTCAAAACGTATAAAAACATCAAAATCTCGATCAAAAATTTTCGTGATCGCAATACTATCTCTGGCGAGATAGTAAAAATTATTATTATCTATATATATAAAGGAGACTGTTTGTATGTATGTATGTAATTCGTTTACTTTTTTGCTGTCATAGTTTAATATGTTAAAATGTAAGTTATTTACATTTTAACATAAAATAGAAAATATATTATTTAAGGATTAAAGAATAAAAATAGAAAGTAAATTAGTGAATATTTTAAAAATTAGACAATTTGTGGAAATTGAAATAACTAAGAAATGAGAGGTGGAGGGGATGAGGAGAGAGGTGAGAGTGTGTGTGAGCGGGAGAGAGAGAGATTTAAAGTGTATATATAGTTCTCCGTGTTGTTCATTCAAGAGCCAGGCGTGGCCCACTGACTGGCGGACTCATTTTACACAATGTATATAACTAGCAATCAAAGAATTATTATAATATTTAACTTTTTATTTTAAATTCTAATATTCCAATATCATTTCAATTAAATAATTTATTCTAAAAGTTCTCATTTTAATTAATATAATAAAATATTTAAATCATATTTAACTTAAATTATTTTGTATTTATTCTTTCCATATTTGAATAGGTACTTCTTTTATGTTAAGGGAGGGAATTAACTATGATCTAAAAAAATTAATAAATGAACTTAATAATAAAAAATCAAATAAATCCATTAATTTAAATTAATACTATTAATGAATGTATATATTGTTAATTTATCTTTAGTTTTATCAATACTTTTATACCGTTAATTTTTATAAATTAATTTTTATAAATTGTCTCAAGTCTCTAACTTTGCATTTTCTCTAATTTTATTATAATTAAAAATATTCAATAAAAATCAAACAATGAAATTAAAATATCGAAATGAAATGATCAAGAAATATTATACTCTATTATAACATATACAATACTTATAAACTATAGGCGGAGGAAATATTAGACGATATCATTGCGGGTTCATGCCAAATCGATCAACATTAATTAAGATATTTTCATTATGACAGATATTAAAAAAACCGCGAATTCAATATCTCTGTTCACTAATTATTTGTAGACTTTAGTAAAACCTACGCATGACTCAATAGATCCGGATAAACTTTTTCAAATTTTGATCTTAAAATTTATCTTGAAGGTAGTAAAGAAAGAGTAAGATGTGGAAATCAATTGTAAAATATTAGGTGACCCAGACGACTTAAATATAATAGGAGATTCGGCAATTGCAATTACAGATAGCGAGGAAAAATTAATCGAGGTAGGAAAAGAGATGAGGTTTGAAATTAATAATGATAAATAAATATATTTAGAAACAAACAGGAGCAGTATTAACATACAAAATGTAGAATTTGAATATGTAGAAAAATTGAATGTAATCACGAAGGATAATAATATTTGAGAAGAATTGAAATCGAAGTTGCAATCGGAAAACGCCTGTTATCATGCAGTAAAGAGGCTTATCTCATCAAAATTATTATAAAAGGGAATGAAAATTAAAATATATAAAACAATTATTTTGTCTGTTGTATTATATGAGTGTTAGACATGGTCTATGATCTTTGGAGATGAGAGTGGATTCAGAGAATAGGATTCTCCCCAGCATTTATGGGCCAAAGAAAGATGAGTACATCAGGGAATGACGTACGAGAGATGGAACAGAGGCTCAGGATAAGGACACTTGGAGAAATGTGGTTGTAGCTGCCAAGAACTTTCGAGTACCGTTGAGCCACGCATGGTCTATGACCCTGGGAGATGAGAGTAGATTCAGATTATTCTTTCCAGCATTTATTGGCCAAAGAAAGATGAGGTCACCGGGGACACTTGGAGAAATGTGGTTGTAGCTGCCAAGAACTTTCGAGTAGATAGATATAACATATTCAATAATAATATATATAATTAATTTACTAAATAAATTAAAATATATTTTAAATAATCACACAATAAGAAATGAATGTTTTATGTTATACATTGTTTGAAACAAAATGGATGAAAACCTTTTACTACTTTCAACCAAATACTATGTACCACTCGGGGGTACAGGGGGCGGAGCCCCCGTCTAGATGTGAAGAGCGACGAAGGAGCTCTGAGCAGCTAGTATATGTATAAATATTCGCTACTGCTATTAATTTGCTGATTGAATAACAAAAGAAAAAAACAATAAATCTCAATACCTTCCCTTTCTATCATCGATCGGAAAAAAACAAATAAAATACTTTTTAATATAATAATTCAAATAAAATTATTGTAAACCTTACATACATATTATAAATAAATTTTAAATAAACATCAATTTGTCATTAATACATAAAATTTTAAATTATCAATAATATTTTTTAAATAATTTTGAAAAATTTGAAAATCTTATTTTTAAATTTGAAATTTGTTTTTAAAAAATACACAACTACTAAAGCTCGATTGCAATATTTTATTTAAAGGGAAAATATATTTTAATGATGTTATGATTCACGACTTTAAAGATAATCATAAATATGAACAATTTTGAAAATTCTTATTCTTTAACGCAATTCTGTTTATGATAATCCAGTCTCCTCTACAATTCGCATTGTGTGATTGAATTGTTTTCTCAAAACCAAAATAATATGATATAATTTAAAAAACTAAATCTATTTTATGATAAAAATCCGTTATATATCTAATGGAAATAAATAATAGAGTATAAAACAAAAACAAAACATTACATCAATTTTCATAATATATTTCGTGATATTCGTCAATTTTTTTCGTTTTTTTTTATCTTCATCTTGTAGCAAGTAGATATTAGGTAACAACAAGTAAAAAAAGAATGAAAGAATATCCTAAAATAAGATAAGTAAAATCTTTATCTCTATTTTATAATAAATAATTTTATTTTATAAAAAAATATAAATGAACAAAGAAGAATATGAATTCATATTATTTTATAGACTTATAACTATTCAACTCCCTGTTTATTGTGTATTCTGTTGAAAATTGGTATTTATTAGATTTTCATTTATTTTACTACAATTAGTAAGGCGCCACAGGGTGAGAGGTTAGCAAAGTGGTCTCACATTCTTGTGGTCCCGGGATCATGTCATGGCAAGGGAATTTCTCTAGGTGGGGTCTATGGGACGGAATTAACCCAGCGCTGGGATCAAAATTGGGAAAGATACTTGATAGCGCCACCGATCAAGAAAATCAAGGTAAAAGTTGATAGGGCCCGTTCTATTGATCATAGTAGACCTAATTGAATGGCGTTGTCCTTGCCTAGAACATAGACTCAGTTTTTTTTTACTACAATTAGTATAATAAAATTATTATTATATTATTATTTATATTATTTCATTTCCTTATGTATTTTTTAAAACTATCTTCAATCTATTTAAATTTATATATTCTCTACCACAAAGTCCCCCAAGACTATCTCTCCCATATAAAAAATTAAAATAATAGATTCACATCATATAGATAGTGTGGAGATATAATAATTTTATTATTTCGAATTTTATCTATATCTAATTGTATTTTAAATATGCTTATATAATTATTAATTATACATACATATTATACTTGAACTGTTTTTCCTTATTTTCTAGCACAGGTTTAAGTTTAAAATTATAATCATTAAAATTATTATTTATTTTCCAATAGATTGATTATTTGCATTAAACTGTAAACAAATCCAATTTTTATTTTATTTTATTTTATTTTTAAATTTGAATTTATTTATTTATAATTAAAAAAGTTATCTAAATTATTTTTGTTTGTTTTTTTAATTTTTTTTTTAATTTAAAATTTATTAATAGCGTAAGTATAACTATAATAAGCACAAGTATTTACATATATTTTATTTTTTCGTTTTTGTCCCCGTTTTATAAGTATAATTAATACATTTTATAATTTATAAGAAAGTTATTAATTAATTAATAATTGAGTAATTAAACTAAAAATAAAAACCAAGATAATATAATTTAGTCATTTTAAGTCAAATTTAAAAATATTTTTTTCTTTTGATACATTCTACACAAAAATAATTTTTACTAAAATCGATATATGTAATATTTCTAATTACACTCATGAAATACTACTAGCTCTCAGCGTTATATAAATTCAAAGAAAAAAATAAAGAATTTAAAAATTTTAAACTTGCGCAAAATACCTAATTCTCTGCCCCAAACACGCAGACATTGTGCGAGCTGTGACTATGTACCTAGCGCTTACTTCCCTTGCGTCCGGCCGGGGCTTAAATATAATAATAATTATATATGTATGTATAGTACGAATTAAAAATTAATTAATCAAATTTAATTCGACACTAATTCATTATTATAACATAGGTCATTTTTTCAAGGCGGTTGTTCAATGAAGTAGAAAACTCGGTCCGCGCCTGAAAGATTTAAAAACATCTACTATTCTTAATGTTACTGATTTGAAAACTAATTAAATGAAAATATCAAGCTTTCAGTTGATATTTCAACCTATATTGTATCTTTCATAGAAAGGTTAAAAAATAATCTCATCTCACCGTATCTTACGGTAACTAATGATTATTAAACTCAAAGACACTCAAAAAATCTTTAAATAAGCTGAAGTGTCTCCACTCGACTATCACGCAATTTGAATTAAATTAAATAACATATTATATTAAAATTAAATTTAATTAATTAAAAATTATAAATTAAAATTAATAAATAATATTTATTAAACTAGCGCATATTTGGCTCTTTGTTGGTCACGTGTTGGTGCGTGATTGATGGCACCACGTCACGCGTGATTTGCAGTGTTAAAAAATTAATTCCGGTACTTTAAGCGATTCAATTAACCTGAAATTCTATATATAGCAGTTTTATGCAATTTTTAATCATGTGAAAAACTATCAAACATGTATCTTTATTTTTACAGTCACTTTAGAGGAAAAAAAATCCAAACGTGTAGGTAATGACCCACTTCCGGTTGAGCTACATTTCTCAAAAATTGATAGAAAACTACGAATTTTGAATAGTGCCTGTATACCAAATTTCATGATTCTTGCTCAAACCGTTTTTGCGTAATCTTGTCTACATACACACACATACACAGACATTTTTCTCAACCTTAGTGAAAATGACTCAGGGACCTTCAAAACCTAAAAAACATCAAAATCTCAACATCGACAATTTTCGTGATCGCAATACTATCTCTGGCGAGATAGTAAAAACATCTTTTATATCTTAGATAATAAATCAAACTTAAGTTGAAATTAACTTATTTGAAACAATTTAAAATAATATCTGCTAATCATTATTATTACAATTATTTACTTAATTAATTAAAAAAAAAAAAAAAAATTCTAAATAATTCTTAATTGTATAAATATCTTAAAAAACATTTTTGATTTTTATTGAGGATAGTGTCTTGACTAAATTTTCAGTTCAGTTTCAAGTTATTCCATTTTTATTCAATGCCCTTGGCTATAATCATTTATAAGGTATATACTTATCTACTATATATATAAATATGTACCTCTTCTCTTATCTTCTTTTCTCTAAATACATATGTTATACTTTTATAGAATTATACGTGTTTTATGTAAATAATAATTGTCTAATACAAAAAGGAATATTTTCTCTTTTGTTTGCTTTGTCTAATATACTTACAAGTAAGTTTATATTTTTGACTAGATTTCTTTTCTCTCATCTTTATTTTATTTAAGTCATTTTTTATTTTGTTATTCTTATACGTTTTGAAGGTTCGGGAATTATTTTCACTAAGGTTGAGAAAAATGTCTGTCTGTGTGCGTGTGTGTGTATGTCTGTATGTATGTAGACAAGATTTCGCAAAAACGGTTTGAGCAAGAATCATGAAATTTGGTATACAGGCACTATTCAAAATTCGTAGTTTTCGATCAACTTTTGAGAAATGTAGCTCAACAGGCAGAGGGTCATTACCTACAACGTTTTTTTTTCCTCTAAAGTGACCGTAAAAATAAAGATATATGTTTGATAGTTTTTCACATGATTAAAAATTGTATAAAACTGCTATATATAGAATTTCAGCTTAATTGAATCGCTGAAAGTACCGGAATTAATTTTTAACACTGCAAATCACGCGCCAACACGTGACGTGGTGCCATCAACAAAGAGCCAAATGTGCGCTGATTTAATAAATATTATTTATTAATTTTAATTTATAATGAATTAAATTTAATTTAAATATAATATATTATGTTATTTAATCCAAATCAAATTGCGAGATAGTCTTGTGGAGACACTCCAACTTTTTTTTTATTTTCTTATTATTTTTATTATTTTTTGGCTTAACTGTATTAATAAGAATACTTGAATGTATTCGATGTTCGAAATGTTTGAAAATAGAAATATTCAAATTATTCAAAAGCATCAAATGTTTTTATAAATAATATTTCATATTTAATTAGAAATTTTATAATATATCAGAATTATTTCTTTTTCTTTGTTGTTGTTTTTTAATTTTTTTTTTTTCAAGCATTCATTAAGAAATGTTCATAAATATTTATTTAATATCTTAATAATTTGAATTTTAAACTTTTAATACTATAATAATTATAATAATAATAATTATTGATGAATATTTTATACACGATATTTTTATTTTTTTATTTATTTTTTATTTTATTAAGTAATTATCTTGTAGAATTCTGTTATTTTAGAGCCGTTGTTCTTATTACACGCTTTTATTTAGTTTCACCTCGTGTGTCCTGTCGTCAAATCTTGGAAGGTGAATTTGACCCACTTCTAGTTGAGCGATTTCGCTCAAATTTGAAATCTATATTGAAAGTCGATGACACTGCAATAATCCAAAAGAAATATTTGGAATTTTTCAAAATTACGGATTTTTAATAGTTGTGAATTAAATACAAATATACATATAAATACAAATATAATATATAATATAATAATATATAAATAAAAAATTGATTTTAAACAAAATTTAATTAAATATTAATTATCAATTCATTTTAATAAAATTAAAACTATTTAAATATTTCAAATGATTAATAATGAATAAATATTATATAAATAATTAATTTTTTCATTTTGATAAATATTTTTATATAACTTATAAATTATAAATGACGAAAATATATAATAATAAATAATACTATTATTATTATTGATTATTAATAATTTAATTAATTCTTGAAACTAACCTGAAATTATAAACCGGGCGAAATTTCTGGCAATACTAAAAATTAGGAAATAAAAAAAATATAAAAAAACTTTTTAAAATCAAGCTTTTATTTAATTGCACTAAAAGGAGAAAATAATTTCTCTACACACACCACAATTTCCCTACAATGAATCATATCTAAAAAAGCGTTGGCGGAAAAAACATGCAGGGAATAACGCAATTTCTTCTTCAAATTGAAATAGTTATCAAGTATAGTGGAAAAGGGAAAAATACAGAAAGAGTTTTGCATATACAATGAAATGTCCTTCGTATTCTTTTCCTTTCTCTGCATGTTTGGCGTCCACGCTTTCATTTTTTAGATATGATATGATTAATTGTAAGGAAATTGTGGTGTGTGTGGATTATTTTCTCCTTTTTAGTGCATTTAAATTAAATTAAAGCGTGTTATAAAAAGTTTTTTTTATATTTTTTTATTCTATGTTAAATATATATTTATTTAATTGCAAATATGCGATCATAATGATTGAAATATTAATTTCGAAGAAAATCATAATTAATAAAATTATTAATTGATTTTCAATAATCTAATAAATTATAAGTTATTTTTTTATTATCGTTTATTCTCTCACTTCTTGAGTAAACAAAGAAATGATAAATTCTTAACCACGAGAATAAATCGAAAAATATATCATTTAGCAATTAATTACAATTTATTACAAAAACAGATTAGATATGCCGAGCACGTGGTTATGCGGAAATCAATAAAAATGACGACTTGATGATGGATAAACACAAATTAATCAGATAGGAAGGGGGATGGGAGGAGGAAATAAATATTAAAATATTAAAATAGACATGAATTCGATTTGGTCAGATGCCGTTTATGAAAAAAAAAAAAAAAAATAAAATAAAATAAAATAAAAATAAAAAAATAAGTTTCTCATAGAATTCTAGAAATATAATCATAATCAAGTAAAAATTAAAAAAAAAAAATAAAAACAATTTTCATTTTACTAGCAATGATTGGTAGGTAGGTATTCCTCATAAATTTATAATTAATTCATTATTCCATCTTTCTAAAGTTTAAAGATTATATATCATTTTTTTTTCAATATCGAAACGTAAGTAGGTAGTATATATTTTAATTTTCTATCTCAATATCAAGCTTAATAATAGTGAGTTGACCACAAAAGATGGTCGTGGTCTGTGCGTGACTGATACGATTGTGACCTCTTCAAAATTAAACAACAGCAACAACAACAACAATAATAACCTTAGAAACATTCAAATCGTATACCTAATTTAAAGAGAAACCACTTTCTTCAATAGTATCGATTCCAGTAAATTTTTCATCGATACTTTAGTAAATAAAATTGTACATTGTGTATTTTGGATTCAGCTTTTAAATTACTTTTTAATTAGAAGTCAAAATAAGAGTTTTTCTTATCTATGTACGATGTTGTTTATATACATTTTTCCATTCACACAGTTCTAGGTAATTACGAATATATATGTAATGGATATTATATAAGATGGTTGTTAGTATAAGATTGTAAAAACAAAAAAAAAAAAGAAAAGAAAATTGTTTGATTGAAATGAAATATGTCAAGATTCAACATTTCAATTCATTTATTTTTCATTCAAAACGTAATAAACATTTGAATATCATGTAAAATTAAAAAAATTTTAATAGTAAAAGTAAATATTATTAAAAGAAACTATGTACTTAAATATAAAATATACAAATAATAAATAAATAATTCAAAGAGATTAGAAAAATAGAAATAAAATAACAATATTAATATATATAAATATCACCATATCAAAATTGTATTATGAATAAAATAATATTATTAAAATATAATTAAAAACTATATTCGAGGAGATATAAATAGATATCTAAAAAAACTGAAATATTATCAATTAAAAATAAACTAAATTATTATAAACTTTTCTTTCTAAATTTTTTCAATTTGGTCCTAAAAAAAGCTAAACGGTAAACCGTTTTTGTGACCACTTTTTTTAAATATTCTTTTTCCTTGTGTGCCGCCAAATTCTTAAAGCGTTAAAAGTGTGCCGCGGTAAAAAAAAAGTTTGAAAATCACTGGTCTAGCGTCTAGTGTAGACTTTGAGAGGATATTATTATTGATAATAGTGATCGCGGAGAGGAGAATTGGGGTAATTTATCTAAAATATAGAGCAATAATATAAAGAATTATTATTATTAATTTTTCCAATTTTCAATTTTCTTTTCTTTAAATTACTATAATATTTTTAATATAATTTAGTTCAATGAATAACTTTTTATAAAAAATTCTAAATAATTCTAAAATTTAAAAATTATAAAAAGTGAAAAAAAATAATAAATAAATAAATAACAAAAGAGAAAATATTCTTTTCAGTTAATTAATCAATTTTTTTAAAATAGTATTTTTATTTGGATAGCCTCCCACCCCCTTCCCCTACTAGATTATTCAAAGATTGGTAGTTAATATGACCTCGAAAGGCAATTCTCATTATATATATATATATATATATTAACTTTATTTGGCATCCATGACCCCATAAAAACTTGTCTTTTTTTCTCTTCTTCTTTAGTTAAGACACATCCAATTTTGTAACAAATAATAAAATCCAATGAATATTATTAATAAATACTTAATTTATTTATAAATATTTGCTTATTATTATATGTAATCTTTCACGTAAATATTTCAAAAAAAAAATATGAATATTAATAATTCAAATATAAAAGAAGAGAGTTTGAATGAGATGGCCTGTCTTGTCAATTTTAACTTTTAAGTATGTTAATATAATAATATAATAATTTCATTATTTTCTATTTTAATAGTTTTTTTAGATATAGTGTTGTAAAAAAATTTCTTAAAAAAAACACTACAGAATACTATTATTAGGGCGAATGCATTTGTGATACCTTCCATCACTTACATTTTTTATTTATATAGTAGTGCGTTAGGTATATTTTTACTATATTGACTTAGTAAATATTTTATTTAATTTCACTTTCATAAATCGAAATAAAATAAATAATGTGCTATGTTCAGATGAGATTGATTATTCGAAATTTTATGAAACAATTAAGTAAAAATAAGCTGGAGTGCCTCCACACCACTATCTCGCAAATTTAAATTGGATTAAATAACATATATAATATTTATATTAAATTAATGTTTGGCTCTTTGTTGATGGAACCATGTCACGTGTTGGCGCGTGAGATTTGCAGTGTTAAAAAATTAATTCTGGTACTTTCAGCGATTCAATCAAGCTGAAATTCGATATATAGCAGTTTTATACAATTTTTAATCAATTGAAAAATTATCAAACATACATCTTTATTTTTACGGTCACTTTAGAGGAAAAAAATCAAAACGTTGTAGGTAATGACCCTCTTCCGGTTGAGCTATATTTCTCAAAAGTTGATAGAAAACTACGAATTTTGAATAATGCCCATGTACCAAATTTCATGATTTTAGCTCAAACCGTTTTTGCATAATCTTGTCTATATACATACACACATACACACACACATACATTTTTCTCAACCTTAGTGAAAATGATTCATGAACCTTCAAAACGTATAAAAACATCAAAATTTCAAAATCGAAAATTTTCGTGATCGCAATACTATCTCTGGCGAGATAGTAAAAATTAGTCTAATGACGTATGATTAGATAACTTAAAAAAACAATACTAGAACTTTATTCAAATTATTTTTCATTCAGGGTAGAGATAAACAATTTTTTATAATTAATTTGAATTTGAATTTGAATTTGAAAAATATTACTCAACTTGAGTTTCCAAAGAAGGGGAAAAATATAAATAAAAAAGATATCTAACTAAAATAGCCATCCATCTATGTTAAATAAAATAATTCCTTCTCCCCCCTCCCCCCCCCTCTCTCTCTCTCTCCCTCCTCCTACCCTTTTATTTCATAAATTCTAACGGAGATTATATAAACGGAGAGGAATTTTTGATGTCTTGGAGCTCTTGACTCAACGATGACTTGATCTTTTTGGCATGATTCACAAGCAAATTGCAAATCGGAGAATTACAGATGAATGGATGTATGGGTGGGGACAATTAACTATAATACTTGCAATCAATTTCGTAAATCATTTTATCATGATTTTATCCTTTTTGTTTTCCTAGAAGAAATTTAATAAATTTATTTTATTTTGTAAAAATGGAAAATTAAATTTTCACACACACAAAACAAAATACATTCCATCAATGGAGCAAAATTTACTTCTTGTTTCATGATAAAACTATAAGATAAGTAAAAATGCAAAAATAAAAAAAACTGATAATAATATTATTATATAGAATATATTCAATTTCTTTTCAATGATAATGAAAAGAAATTTAACCATTTTTACTATCTCGCCAGAGATAGTATTGTGATCACGAAAATTTTTGATGTCGAGATTTTGATGTTTTTATACGTTTTGAAGGTCCTTGAGTCAGTCAGATTGAAAAAAAATGTCTCTGTATATATATGTATATATATATATAGAGAGAGAGACATTTTTCTCATATATATATGTGCGTGTGTGTGTGTGCATATTTAAACAAGATTACGCAAAAACGGTTTGAGCTAGAATCATTTGGTATACAGGCACTATTCAAAATTCATAGTTTTCTATCAACTTTTGAGAAATGTAGCTCAACAGGCAGAGGGTCATTACCTACAACGTTTTTTTTCCTCTAAAGTGACCGTAAAAATAAAGATATATATTTGATAGTTATTCATATGATTATAAATTGTATAAAACTGCTATATATAGAATTTTAGCTTGATTGAATCACTGAAAGTACAGGAATTAATTTTTTAACACTGCAAATCTCACGCGCTCACATGAGACGTGGTGCCATCAACAGAGCCAAACATGCGCTGATTTAATAAATATTATTTATTAATTTTAATTTATAATTTATAATTAATTAAATTTAATTTAAATATATTATATTATGTTATTTAATCCAATTCAAATAGTCGAGTTGGAGACACTCCAGCTAATGTTATAAAATTTTTATTTTCTATTTTATTTATCTTAATTAATCGTTTCACCTCCTTCCTCCTCTCTTGTTCTCTTATTATTTTCCTCATATAATAATAATAATTTTCCTGTTTGATATATAATTAAAGAAATGATAAATGATGAATTCAATTCCAGGCAAGAACAATAAAAGTGGAATATCCCATATGCAAATATGTAATATAGAAGATTTACTATTATAATATCTAATATTATTTTAAAATTTATATATCTTGTTTTTATTCTAATATAAAATTAAACATCTGGGAATGCTAGGAAGCATGACTATCAACGAACTTTTATTCATATTTATCACAAATTGCATAAATAATTCTAATTTCTATGATCTTAATATATTGTGAGAATTAGATAAATAATGGAAAGAGCAAAAAATGAAAAATAGATATTTATTTAAATGAAATAAAATACTCCCAATGTTCCCGGGAATTTTTTTAATGTTTTCAATAATATCTAAACATTTTTTCTTTACAATTTTACATTATAATAACACTAATTACAGTAGTTATAATATATGGGAAATTTTCAACTTGGACCGCCGATTTGACCGATGTTCCCAAACGAATTTTAAACAATACCTCCCTTACTATCGTCGGTCGGTAAAAACCAAAACCACTTTACATTTACACTTTTTAAGCTCTACTCGAATCCAAAATCAAAATTTAAAAAATCAAAAATTTTTGGCGACAGACACACAGACATATAGATTTTATAAACGAACTAAAAGTTATATATATATAATTATATATACCTATATTGTTAATAGATTAAAAATGTATCGAACTATTTATCAGGTAAACTCTCTCATTTGAAAAATTTATTTTTGAAATCTAAGTATATTATACTATATATTAAGAAAAAAAAATATAAAGTATTGAACATTGTATAATTTAATTTAGAAAAAAATTCAATGTTAAACTCGATATAAATAATTTTAGAGAAATGTAAATATACAAAAAATAAACATTTAACTAAATATTATTATGGTAATTGTTTTGTCTAATCGATGTATGATGAATTTTGATAAAACTTTACCAGTAGATTCCTTTTTTGATTCAAAACAAACTTTCCTTAAGAAGTATGTAGCGGTAGCTTCGAGTTTACGATAAAAAAATTATTAGTTTGCATATAAATCCATTGATATTCGATTTAGCTACCATGTTTTATTATTTGACCACCAGAGAGCTCCACTAATTTTTATGGTTTTTTTTCAGTTCGGTTTGGATATAAGAAGATTAACAAAACTAGAATGTCCCCACTCGACTATTTCGCAAATTTGAATTGGATTAATTAATATATATTATATTTAAATAGATTTAATTAATTAATTTATTTAAATTTACATTATAGTATTGTTATTAAATTAAATTAATTAATTAATATATAAGTATTAAATTTAAATTTATAACCCTTTATAAATCTTTTTCATTTTTAAGTCAAAATTTAAAAATTTAAAAGCTTAATTCTCGTGTTTTGCTCTTTGTTGATGACACAACGACACGTGCTTGCGCGTGATTGGCAGTCAACGTCAAAAATTTAAAAAAATAATTCCTGTACTTTCAGCGATATGGCAGTTTTATACAATTTTTAATCATGTGAAAAACTATCAAACATATATTTTTACAGTCAGTTTAGAGGAAAAAAAATGAAAACGCGTGGTAGGTAATGATGATCCACTTCCGGATGAGCTACATTTTTAAAAAGTTGATAGAAAACTATGAATTTTGAATAATGCCTTTATACCAAATTTCATGATTCTAACTCAAATCGTTAATAAATTAATAAAATTAAATAATTTTCCTATATCCAAACCGAAAATTAGTTAATAATTGAATAATTACTGAATTAGTCAATAAAATATTATTAAATGGCTGCTCATTCACAACTAGTTTATATGCAAACTTTAATAATTTTTATCTCGTAAACCAGAAGCCACCGCCACATACTTCTTAAGAAAAGTTCGTTTCGAATCAAAAAAGGAATCCACTGATAAAGTTTTATCCAAATCCATGGTACATCGATTAGACTAAACAATTACCATTATTTTTAATAGGAATAAAAATAGTATTTTATTTTATTTAATTTTAATCTCATTAATACATTCTGTTGATGATGATCAATTTATGTAAATGTTACTTCAAAAAAAATATAACTTTGAATTATAGATTAATCATAGAAATATTATGAGTTGTGAGTTAAGTTCTAAATTCTAAAGTGAAATTCAATGAATGGGAAATGAAAGAGAATCTTTTAAAAGAAAACAATAAATTTATAGTTATATCGTTGATTGTGCTCTTAAAAATACTCAAAGATATAATTTTGAAGTGAGTTTTCTCAAAGTGAATTAAACTTTGTATGCCATTTTAATAGTTTACTAGACTAAACATTTAATATAATTTTCTATATAAAAATTAATTTGAAATGGTAAAATTATAAAAACATTGGAAAAACGTTATTTTATAAAAACTTTTTATATTTATATTATTTTATACATTTTAGTGCAATTTTAATATGATAAATTTATATCTATCTATCGGCGACATATACAATGTATATAAAAAATTATTTTCTCTATACAATCTGAGGGGAAGAATCCCCTCCTCATTGGCGATACAACTGATTAATCAGAATTCATCATTAATTTTAATGCTATGAAATATTTTTAATAACGTTCAAAATGAAAATATATCCTGAAATCAATATTTATGTTTAAAAATCCGTTGAAAAAAAATTAATCAGGGTAATACAAAAGGAGTTAGTTACTAAAAGTAATTAATCGCTAATTAATTATAATTCAATTCTACTTCTTCTATACCTTCTAGGGATCCATTGAAATATCTTTCTCAATAAAATGTCGGTGAAAAATCGATTTCAATTTGTCAAAAGAGCGGACAGACAGAGAGACAGACGCCATGTGAAATTAAGAAAAACGTTATAAAAAGCCTGCACGCAAAATTATCTGACCTATTTTTTTTTTAGAATCATATTGAAAAAAGCGGAAAAAGCCTGTTCGCAAAATCATCTTACCATTTTTTAGAGTTGAAAATGATTTCGCCCCCCAAAAGCGTATAGTCAAATAATCGCTCCCTTTAAGGTGTCGATCGTCCAGTTTGAGAATCACTAATCTGAGACAATGGAATTAACAATTTCAAAATTTCACAATTACAAAATTTATTATTTAATTCTAATTCATCGTAAAATATTCTTATAAATTTATTTATTTATATCTCAAATAAATAATGATTTGTTTTGATTTGTATTTAAATCAACAATGATAATTTATTATTGAAATATAATAAATATTATCTCAATGATATATTATACAATACTTTCAAAGATGAAACAGGTTATACAAGTTTATTCGAAATATAAACTTAGTAGGAAAATTGCTAGTCATTACAATTGCAAGATACAAAAGACCCTTTCTCTCTCTCCCCCCCCCCCACACCTCTCTCTCTCTCTCTTTCACTTTGCTTCTTCTTCTCTTATATATTTTCTTCTCTTTCTATTTTTTTATTTTTCTTTGTTTCTTTTATTTTAAATTGAAAGTGTTTGACATATTAATAATGAAGATTAGGTAAACTGATGTATCACAAATGTGAAGATGTATCAATTGCTTAAGAAAGGGAATGAAGAAGAGACAAAAGGTCGATGATCAAATTAAAGAACATTGCATCATTAAGAAATAAAAAAAAAAATAATTTATGTTTATATCTGCTTTTAGTTTAGAATTAATATCCCTTTTCTTTTCAAATTTAAATAAATAAATACTTTTTTTTATTTATGTATATTACTTATTTATAATATTTTGATTGATATTTGAATACATAAAAAAATAATAAATTTGAATTTTTTAATATATTAATTTTTTGTTTATTTTTGTTTTATATTACAGGTAGCCTGGCTCCATGGTGCTAATACTAAATAATGTTCTCTCCTGGTATAAATATATTTTTGACGATCTCGCTGGTAAGTAACCATTATTATTATTATTATTATATCTATCTCTGTGGCTCTACTGAATTCGAAAGTTTTTGTCCACAGCAACCAGACTTCTCCAAGTATCCCTATCCTTAATTGTTTAATTTTCATATATTCAAATCGAACTGAAATCCCTCCACCCCGAAAATTAGTGGAACCCTCTAGGGACCAAATGAATCAAATATGGTAGCTAAATTGGATGTTAATGGTTTTATATGCAAATCTTAATAGTTTTTATCTCGTAAGGAAATTAAGGAAATTAATAAAGAAATCCACTGGTCAAGTTTCATCCAAATCCCTGAAACAATTACCATACAATCATTTAATATTGAATATATATCATACAAATTTGCATGTATTTTAAAAATAAAGCAAATAATGTATTAAATAATTAAGATCTATCTATCTCTGTGACTCTACAGAACTCGAAAGTTTTTGCCGCAGCAACCAGACCTCTCCAAGTATCCCTATCCTGAGCCACAACCCTTCAATCCCTAACCTCTTCCATCTCTCTCATGTCCCTTCATACATTGTCCACCCATCGCGTTCTTGGTCTTCCAAGCGGACCTTTCCCAATCGGTCTCCCCATCAATATATTTTCCGCCATTCTTTCCTCTCCCATTCTAGCCACGCGCCCCTTCTCAATTTTATAACCCTAAGAGGTCATGCAATTCCTCATTATGCAGTCCCCGGTGACCTCATCCTTCTTTGTCCTATAAATGCTGCGAAGAATCCTATTCTCCAATACTCAAAATCTACTCTTGTCACCTAAGGTCATAGACCATGCCTCACACCCATATAATACAACCGGTAAAATAATTGTTTTATATATTTTAATTTTTATCCCCCTTGATAATAATTTTGACGCGATTATTATTATTATTTTTGTTGTGTCGTTTCTTCGGCATGTTATGCCGGTAAAATTTTGCCTACCCTGTTGATCTTGTTTTGGTCTAAGCTCGGACGATTTAAAGAGGGAATTCACCCTAATCAGTAAGCCTTTCGATAATAATTTTTTTTTTTAATTTTTCGTTCTTAATTGAGGAACATTCTAATAATAAGACAGGTCTGTAGTAAAATTGCTTTTTGAACAGTTCTTATAATTTTTTGTGAAAAATCCAGCTCCTCAATTATTATTATTATTATATAGATTAAAAGATTATTTATTATTACATTATAAGACTTTCCCTTAAAACTTCTTTCTTTTTTTCCCACTTTCTTGCTCTCTCATCATCCACGCTAAAAGATTTTTTTATAACTTTGAAAGTTATTTATTAGTTTTATTAAATTGAACATTATAATAGGAGAAGATAGAAATTCTTAGATTGAAAATATTGGTTATTTTTATGATTTATTCCTGATTAAAACGGGAGAAATTCAAGGGAAACAGGAATTTCCGTGAAAGCCAAGGGCATTCATCCCATATCAGTTTCCTACTAATTAATGACCATGATTTTGTTGCTGAAAAAAAAAATTGCATTCATGTCAAGGTAAACTTGAGATGCTCTTTATAAAAAGATACAAAAATGAAATGGAAAGTTTTGTGTAGGTATATATGTGTCTAGATCATAGGTTCTTAAACTTATGTACTCCACGGACCCCCACTTGAAAAAATTTTTTTTGACGGACCCCCATCACAACTTTAGGTACTTTACGTCATTTTATTAATTAATTTCTGGCTTACGATCTCATAAGGACAAGGATATATGATGAATATTTCTAACAGTGATTGGTGAATAACGATTTTTTTGCATATTGTAGAACACATTTTATTAGAAATTATAATATTGAAGAAAGAAAATACAAACATTGTCATAGCAACAAATCTCACAAATTATAATGGGTACTTACATTAAATTCATATAAATATTTTATAATTTTTTTCAGAAAATATTAAATAAGAAATATTTTAAAAAATAACTGCATCTATCTCATTAAATATAACTTACATATTTAATGAGATGTATGCAGTTGTTTTCTTGAAATTAAATAAGAAATATTTTAAAAAATAACTGCATCTATCTCATTAAATATAACTTACATATTTAATGAGATGTATGCAGTTGTTTTCTTGAAACAAGAATCTCAATATCTGGCTTAATATTGGAAACTTTTAATCTAAGATCCGGCTCTACATTTAATTTGTTTCTATATTTAGACTTAATATAAAATAGTACCGAAAAAGCTTGTTCGCATAAATATGTTGTGCAGAATGGAATCAAGTGTTGAAGTGCTTTATTTGCAAGCGCAGGATAATCTGACCTGAGAAGTAACCAAAAGTTGCTCAATTCAGTTTTGTTAAATTTTAGTTTATAAGTTGTATCACATGATAATTCCACGAGAATATCTTGTTCAGGTGCAGATAAATGTTTAGCATTTGTAATTTCCATATTAAATGGATCTCTGATCCAGTTATTGCAAGGATCAGGAGTAGAAAAATACTTCCTGAAGTTGCTTTTCAAAGTAATTAAATGTTCAACAAATAATTGACGCGTTTGATTAAGCAATTTTTCACTGGAGCTTTCTATGAAATCATTGAGAGTTGGAAAAGACTCATATACACCGTTCTGGATGCGTTTCGACCACAAGTCGATTTTTTTAATCATTGCTTCTATTTTATCTTCAACTTTAAATATATTTACAACAGTACCTTGCAGGCTCAAATTAAGTTCGTTCAATTTTGTAAAAATATCAGTCAAGTAAGCCACCTTAGCTAACCAGATAAAATCATTGAAACATTCGGTCAGTTCAAAATGCGCATCTATTAAAAACAATCGTATTTCATCTCGAAGCTCAAAAAGGCGAATGAGTACTTTCCCGCGGGACAACCAACGTACATCTGTATGTAATAATAAATGTGTATGTTGACTACCCATTTCCTCACACAAAATTTTAAAAACTCTGGAATTAAGTGGACGAGCCTTAATGAAATTGACAATTTTAACTACTTCGTCTAATGTTCTTTTCAAATCTGGTGACATATTTTTGGCTGCTAATGATTCTCTGTGAATGCAGCAATGATTCCAAACAACCTGAGGCGCAACATTTTTAATAAGAGCAATCAATCCAGTTCTTGTACCTGACATTGCACGAGCACCATCAGTGCAAATTCCAACACATTTTGGCCACTCTATTTCATTTTCGGTTATAAAATTATTCAAACTGTTAAATATGTCATTAGCTGTCGTTCGTGAAGGTAGTGAATCACAAAACAATACATCTTCTTGTATTTGATTTTCAAACTCATATCTAATGAAAGCTAACAAATTGGCATTATTAGTGACATCAGTACTTTCATCCAATTGTAATGAGTAATAGTGACTTTTGCGCACTCTCGATATTAATTCTTCTTTTATATTACATGACATGTCTTCAATCCTATTCTTAACCGTATCATTTGATAATGAAATCAAATTTATATCGTTTGCTGCTTTAGTTCCTAACATTATATTTGTAATTACTTTTGTAGCAGGAAGAATTAATTGCTCTGCTATATTATGCGGCTTTCCTGCTTTAGCAATAAGTAGAGCTACTTCATATGATGCCATTACTGCTTTCTTACTCATACCACCAGATCCCGTCTTTACCATCAATTTCTGACTTGAATTAAGTTCTTCTTTTTTCATTTTAAAAAATTCGATAGACTTACTAACATGCTCGCTGTGCTTTGTTTGTAAATGACGTCTGAGATTAGCAGGTTTCATACTTTCATTGGATAAACTTTCCTGACATAGAACGCAGACTGGTCTTTCCACATCATTGTTGCAAATATAAGTAAATCCAAATGATAAATAATCATCCGAATATTTTCTAGTTTTGCGTTTCTTGGTAGAGTTTGCTGTTGATGCCTCATCATCTGATTCTTTCCGTTTCTGTGTTGAACCAGTTTGTAGCCAACGATCCATTTTATGGAGTAATTTATTAACATTGAACTACAATAATATAAATATAATATAAATATAATATAAATATAACGAATTATTATTTACTAGCTATGTTTTAATATGATTTTAAATGAATGTTTTAATATCATTTTAAATGAATGTTTTAAATCATTTTAATAAATGTTTTAAATCATTTTAAATAAATGATTTAATATCATTTTAAATGAATATTAATTTATATAATAAATATATTTCGTAATTTGATTCTAAAATATTATTAATTTCGTAATTTGATTCTAAAATATTATTAATTTCGTAATTTGATTCTAAAATATTATTAAAATAAATATTTTTTATTCATAAAACTAACTTATACTTACTCTCAAAAACAGCCTTTCTGGGAAATTGCAAAATGTGTTTAGTGTTTTTATAAAATAATGATCATGCAAATTACACTAAAAATTAAAAAAAATTATTAGCTATAATAAACTATTATTAGCTATAATTTAATTATAATTAATTAAATTAATAAAAATAATTTAAAGATACAACTCGTTGAGAAATGAACTTATAATTAACATTAATAAAAATAATTTAAAGATACAACTTGTTGAGAAATGAACTTATAATTAACATTTGCTTTAAAACTGTTTAAAACCCCAGAGTGGACGCTGACAATTTGGGTTTTTCCGGGTAAGACTGTCCCCTCCCCTGGTTTTCCCCAATAACAAAGTGAAAGAAAATTCCCTTATATGCCTCCCCTTCCGAGCCCCTAAGAGGGGTTATTTTAAAGGAACAATCGAAAAATGATTTTAAATGAATGAATGGATGAAAATTCAAATTTTATATATAGTTTTTTATATATGTTTATTTATTCACAAAAAATTAATTGACATAATTATCAATTTAATAAAATAAAATAGTATTATTAATAGTATTAAATTATAGCCGTAATTCTCTAGGAGGATATAGTTAAACAATGAACTTTAAATATTTATATATGTATATATTTTTACGATGATTTTTTTCCGAGGACCGCGGACCCCCAGTAAAGGCTTCGCGGACCCCCAGGGGTCCGCGGACCACAGTTTAAGAACCACTGGTCTAGATCACAAGAAATTATTTATTTGAAGGCTATCTCAGAAGAATATTTTAATCATTGTATATACAATATATTGTATATTTGTATTTTCAAATTGAGAAGATGTTTAAATTAACAAAATTATTTATTTTTATTTTGTTTTTACTATCTTGCCAGAGAGATAGTATTGCGATCACGAAAATTTTCGTTGTTGAGATTTTGATGTTTTTATACGTTTTGAAGGCTCCTGAATCATTTTCACTAAGGTTGAGAAAAATGTCTGTGTGTGTGTGTGTATGTGTATGTATGTAGACAAGATTACTCAAAAACGATTTGAGCTAGAATCATGAATTTTGATACGTGGACATTATTTAAAATTCGTAGTTTTTTATAACTTTTGAGAAATGTAGCTTAACCGGAAGAAGGTCATTACCTACAACGTTTTGATTTTTTTTCCTCTAAAGTGACCGTAAAAATAAAGATATATGTTTGATAATTTTTCACGTGATTAAAAATTGTATAAAACTGCTATATATAGAATTTCAGTTTGATTAAATCGCTGAAAGTACCAGAATTAATTTTTTAACACTGCAAATCTCACGCGCCAACACGCGATGTGGTGCCGTCAACAAAGAGCCAAACATGCTCTGGTTTAATAGTAATTATTATTTATTAATTTTTATATATTTATAATTTATAATTAATTAAATTTAATTTAAATATAATATATTAAGTTATTTAATCCAATTCAAATTGCGAGATAGTCGAGTGGAGACACTCCAGCTAATTTATCTTCTCATTTTATTTTACCGATAGATAAAAGTAATCATGAAAAATATCTAATCTATGCACAATAAAAGTATTCCGAATTTATTTTTTATTTTAATTATTATATAAAAGAAGAATCTAATTTAATGACCAATAATTTGTAATTAATATAATATATTACGATTACATAATTTTATAAATTTCCAGTAAAAACTTTAAGCAATAACGTCTCGATAGGTATGTTTACATAAACAAACAACTACTATCATAATCTATTTAAAAATATTCCAGGATTATTAATGAAACCACATAATAATTTGTATACTATACTTTTATAGTATAATTAATGAAGTTTTAAATATTTATCAAATAAAGAAAATGTAGGGGTTTGTTTTTTATTTACTTTATACTTACTCTCTAAATCATAGGTTCCCAAAGCGGTCTATATAGACCCCTGGGGGTCTATTTCAACTTCCAGGGGGTCCACGGCAGCGAATAACAAATTTGGGGTCCACGAAATGAAAATGGGGTGATTATCAAAATATTAGTTATAATTTTTAAATTATTTTTCCTGTATTAAAATTGTTTGAATTTCCTTTATAGTTTTATAATTAATTTAAACCCTTTGAAAATTTACTTAAATTATAATTAACATATTATTATATTTGGATAAAATTATTTTAAATCACTATCAATATCATAAAAAATTTTATTGTAGATGATACTTTTTAGTTTATTTGTATTGGTAATCAATTATTTTGAAATTATACGAGGGCAGGTTAATAAGTAGTCGACTTTTTGAATATCCCTCCCGTCTCTTAAATGAAATAGCAACTGAACCTATCAACAGGCAACTATCACTTTTGCCGAAATCGGAACCAGCTGGGGCTATTAGTTTTTGTTTGACATCCATTAATACTACCTCGAGATTGAAGAAGAAAATGGAAAAAAGTGAATTTAAATGAATTAGGATACACATTGCTCCTTCATCCGCCTTATTCTCCGGATTTAACCCCGAGTGACTATTTCTTGTTTCCAAATCTGAAGAAATGAAAGAGATATGACTCCAACGATGAAATCATCTCACAAACAAATACCTATTTTGATGTGCTCGATAAATCTTATTATTTGGAAAGGATAAAAAATTAGAGTAACGTTTGACGAAGTGTATAGAGTCCAAAATAATTTTTTATCAAAAAACCTGTGTTTTATTCAAAAAGTCAGGGACTTGTTGACCTGCCCTCGTTTTAGTATGATAAATCATAATGATGAATTACACCCAATGGATTCCTGTTAAATTAACAAGATAGAATTTCATCATTATACTTAATTTAATTAAGTGTAATGATTGTTGTTTAGGGCATTAATGATTATTTTACAGAGATTGTCCAAAACAAGTGTACAAGATTTAATGAAGAGCATCGATGATGATATATCATTGGAGTGGGTTGAAATTGGACAGAATATATAACTATATATTTCCTAAATAAAAAATTTATTTTAAAATTAAATGATTTATTAAAATCTGTCAATAAGCCTGCATATAATCATATAAAATAATAATAAATTAATCTAATAAATAAATGAAAAGATCAGATCAGAACAATACTTTTTTATAATATAGTGTAGATAAGTACACACACACACATACTTAATTATTTATTTGTTAATAAAATTGTAAATATTCTAAATTTAATAATTATTGATAATTATATTAGTTAGATATTGTAAATTAAATAATATCTAGATATATATATATATATATATATATTGTAATGATATTTTAAAAATATCATTAATCCCTAAAAAAAAAAAAAAAAAATTATTTAATTAAAAATAAATTTATTTTTGGAAAGGATTATTATTGTAAGACGTTTCCCCAGAAGAGACTAGTTGTTGAAAAGAGACAAGGGCATTCGTTCGTGGGCTACCGTCCAGACCAGACGGACTGTATTAGAAGAAAATAAGGACCATCATTACACTCGGTCGTACACGGACTATCTCTTACAAAAAAGGATCGGCTACATTATTAACAAAATATTGTTTTCCAAAATGGATTGTTTTTTTTATTTTTATAATTCAAGAATTAAAAAAAATTGTTTACCCACAAATATTGGTTTATTTATAATTTTTATAAAACGTCTTTCTATATTTTTTTATAAATTAGCTGGAGTGTCTCCACTCGACTATCTCGCAATTTGAATTGGATTAAATAACATAATATATTATATTTAAATTAAATTTAATTAATTATAAATTATAAATAATAAATATTAAACCAGCGCATGTTTGGCTTTTTGTTGATAGCACCACGTCACATGTTGGCGCGTGAGAATTGCAGTGTTAAAAATTAATTCTGGTAATTTCAGCGAATCAATCAAGCTGAAATTCTATATATAGCAGTTTTATACAATCTTTAATCATGTGAAAAATTATCAAACATATATCTTTATTTTTACGGTCACTTTAGAGGAAAAAAAATCAAAACGTTGTAGGTAATGACCCTCTTCCGGTTGAGCTACATTTCTCAAAAGTTGAGAGAAAACTACGAATTTTGAATAATGCTCATGTACCAAATTTCATCATTCTAGCTCAAACCGTTTTTGCGTAATCTTGTCTACATACACACACACACACAGACATTTTTCTCAACCTTAGTGAAAATGATTCAGGAACCTTCAAAACGTATAAAAACATCAAAATCTCAACATCGAAAATTTTCGTGATCGCAATACTATCTCTGGCGAGATAGTAAAAATATAAAAAAATTACTGTATATAATTTTATAATTTAAAATCTTTACATTTAAATCTTTAAAGGTTTTAAAAATTTATATTTAAACATCATCAAATATAATAAATCTTATTATAAATTTTATTCTTAATTTTTTTTTCTTTTTTTGTAGTCCAGATCTCCAGGTCAGTTCCCGCCGATTCAAAGTCCACCCTTTTCCATTACACATTTGAGACCAACCCTTCTTTTTCTTAGATTTTCCCCTTCGATATCCACCCATATACAAAAAAATCATTACAATATATATACAATATAGATAGATAGATAGATAGATAGATATATTATTTATAGATATATAAAGTGCTGTTTTTGTAAAAAAATAGGTAGTGGAACGCCGTTTTTTAAAACAATATTTTCCAATGATAATAATGTATTTGAAAGAGAAGAATATGAATATAAATTAATATACATAATATCTATATAAAAATAAATTAATAAATAATAGGAAAAAAGACACACGGGAAGAAATAAAATTTGAAATAAATTCACATTGAATGAATAAAAAGTGGCTATTATTATCAAATTAAAGGAATTTTTCTGAATTAGAAAAAAAAAATGAATGTTAATGATAATAATGATTATTATTATTATATAGTCAATAACCTATCTATCAGTAAACTATAATTTCTTTATTCTTGATTTTATATATGATTTATCAAAATATTTCATTTTATTTAGTTTCACATCGTGTTCTGTTGTCAAATCTTGCAAGGTGAATTAAAAAAATAATAATAAAAATAAAAAATTTATATTAAACAAAATTTAATTAAATTCGAATTATAAATTCATTTTAATAAATTTAAACTATTTGAATATTTCAAATGATTTTAATAATGATATATTATATATATTTTTATTATATAAATAATTAATTTTTATGATGATGATAAATATTTTTATATAACTTTTATATTATAAATTTATAATAATAAATAATATTAATTTATAATAATAAATAATATTACTATTATTTTTTATTTTTTTTATTTTTTTGTATTTATAACTACTTAGAGCCATCTATCAAAAAAGTATCTAGTTTTTTTTCGCCAACTCGCTCTATATAAACATAAATCAAAACCTAATTTAATCATGTATATAAGACATAAAAGAGAAAAATAATAATTAATAATTTTTAAAAAATCTCTGATTTAATTTATTAATAATAATTATAATAATTTAAATAATTATTAATAATATCTCACAGATAAAGAGAGAGAGAGAGAGATCAAAATTTAATCATTTTAATAATGTTCAAATAAATGAATTTGTAATTTAAACATTGAATAGAATCTTTATTTAATTTTTTATAATTTTTTTTTTTTTTATTTTAATAAAGAAATGTAAATGCAATTAAAAAACAATATTGACATTTGATTTGCACTTTATAAATAATTGAATAGGAATATTATTAAAAAAGATTTGCAAGTAGATAAAGATTTGTAAGAATTTGCTTGTATATTGTGTTTTGTATTTTATTTTAGTTAAGGATGAGATAGTGTTTATTATTATATCAAGGTTATCCAATCAGTGGCTTTAGTGGGCAGCTTATGACCCAAGCAATAAGGCCCGAACATTTATTTATAAAAGGTAAAAAGAACAGAAAGATTGAATACCTATGAATTATTTATTAATTTTTTTTAACACTTCTTTTATAGAAAATATTCTACAATTATTCTGACTATATATATATATATATATATATATATATATGTACCAGACGTTCCCAAACTTTTCTGGTTTGTGGCTTCCTAAATAATCGGATTTTTGCCGAGGGTCCCTTAATACATCCGATTTTTATATAAATTTTTACTCTCTTGAAAAATTGGAAAAAAGTTTTCATCCCTCCATCGGAAATGTTTCAGAGCATCGCAAAATAATCTGACTCTTTTTGTTTGTTTGTTTTTTTAGAACAATATTGAAAAAAATTTAAAAATAATCGGAAATGTTCAAAAGTTTGCTCACAAAATCATCTTACCTTTCTAAAAAGAACAAAAAATCTCAAGTATTAGAAAATTTTTTCGCGGCTCACTTATAACGGCATCGCGGCTCATAGTTTGGGAATCAGTGATATATACTACATAATTATAGATACTTTATAAAGCTCAAATATTTTCTTATACTATTGTGTGTCTGAAGGTACTAGAATAGTACCCAAATTGACAGCGAATAAATATATTGATGATTAAATTGAATAAATGTAAAAAAAGACTTTTAAATTAAATTAAAATTTCAATAATTATAATCAATACTTAAAAATAATTAACATATGATATAATATTTTATTATATTAATTTAAAAAAAAATTAATTTATTATGAAAATCATAAATATAATCTTATTTAGTAATTGTTTACAAAACGGGTAGCTTCAGAGATTTGGATGAAACTTTACCAGTGGATTTCTTCTTTAATTCCAAAGAAACTTTCCTTACCTACTATTTCTCACTCTCTTCTAGTTTACGAGATAATTTATTTTAAATTTGCATATAAATCCATTTAGATTCTATTTAGCTACCATGTTTTATTCATTTGGCCAGCAGAGGGCTCCACTATTTTTTTTTTAAGTTCTGTTGGATATATGAAAATTAAAAAAAATAATTAATTAAAAAATTTTCTTATATCCAAACCGAACCGAAAATTAGTGAATAAGTTAATAAAACATTAATTCCGACGTTCATAACCAGCTAATTTGTCAAATTTAAAAAAATTTTATCTCATAATTTAGAAGAGACATGGAAATATTGCTTAAGGAAAGTTTCTTTAGAATTAAAAAAGGAATCCACTGGTAAAGTTTCATCCAAATCACTGAAGCTTCCCGTTTTATAATCGATTACCTCTTATTTATAATGTATCTATCTTTTCTTAGTATATTAGCAAATAATGTCTATATCTATCTAAGTATGGATTTTTGATTTTGAAGAATTATGCATAGAATTTGTTTTCCCCAAATTAAGAGATTGATTCGAATTAGTCTCATTAATAGAAAAAAATAATCTTCATTTTTTTTTGTTAATAAATTAAATAACAACAGGTGTCAGTAAATGTTCAATACTTATAACATTACAATATTCAGGTGGCTTTATAAAGAAAATTAATTTTTTTTAAGTATTTCGTTGCATTAATTTTGATTGTTGCTCAAACTTTTCATTCTGTTCTTATTTATCTATCCATTTATTATTATTATTATATTATTATTATTATTATTATTATTTTTTATTTCATTTATTAATTCCATTTATGTAATATTGTGACCTTTTGAATTACCAAATGTGAACAGGTAATATTAAACCGGACAAAAAACAAAACCATACAACCGTATAACGGAATAATGGGGCCGTGTTATAGAAGGATCGAGGGAATGAGAGGGGAAAGGAGAAGAGACATACTTTCATTTAAATTTGCTTTCAATGTAATTAAATAGAATATTTATTAATCAATTAAATTATTTTAATACGTATTTCTATTTTCCTAATATCTATTTTACTATAATATATGTTAGTATTGCTTGAATGAAAAAAATTGGCAAATTTTTTTCTCCATATAAAAACTGACTTACCAAAATTATCAAACTGATTGGTAGTAAAAAACAAAATTACTGCTTTACAATAAAACAATTTAGTTTTTTAATATTTTCATTTTTTATTTCGTAGCTGTTTTATTATATATTAATTTAATAATATTTATTATTATAATTTAATGATGACATAATTTCATAGATCAGAAATATAAATTTTTATAAAAATATCTTGTTTTAGGTTTTTTTAATAAAAACTTAAGAAAATAAGCTGGAGTGTCTCCACTCGACTATCTCGCAATTTGAATTGAATTAATTAACATAATATATTAAAATTAAATATATTTAAATTAAATTTAATTAATTATTATATAAATTATAAATAAAAATTAATAAATAATATTTATTAAACCAGCGCATGTTTGGCTCTTTGTTGATGGCACCACGTCACGTGTTCTCGCGTGAGATTTGCAGTGTTAAAAAATTAATTCTGGTACTTTCAGCAATTCAATCCAGCTGAAATTCTATATATAGCACTTTTATACAATTTTTAAGCATGCGAAAAATTATCAAACATATATCTTTATTTTTACGGTCAGTTTAGAGGAAAAACAATAAAAACGTGGTAGGTAATGACCCTCTTTCGGTTGAGCTACATTTCTCAAAAGTTGATAGAAAACTACGAATTTTGAATAATGCTCATGTACCAAATTTCATGATTCTAGCTCAAACCGTTTTTGAGTAATCTTGTCTACAGACATACACACACACACAGAGAGACATTTTTCTCAACCTTCGTGAAAATGATTCAGGAACCTTCAAAACGTATAAAAACATCAAAATCTCGACATCGAGAATTTTCTTGATCGCAATACTATCTCTCGCGAGTTAGTAAATATTGACAAATTTTATCTCCATATAAATACTGATTTACCAAAATTATCAAAGTGATTAGTAGTAAAAAACAAAATTACTGCTTTACAATAAAACAATATAGTTTTTTAATATTTTCATTTTTTTATTTATGTACCTTTTTTATTATATATTAATTTAATAATATTTATTATTATTATGTATTGATATTTACATCATTTCCTCAAAGATCAGAAATATAAATTTTTATAAAAATATCTCGTTTTTTTGAAGGTTTTTTTTAGTAAAAACTTAAAAAAAAAAATGAAAATTTGATAAAACATAATATGTTGGTAATACGATTTTCTTCAAAACAAAATACATTTTAGGTTTTGATTTATTATTTTGTTAAATTTGCTCATAAATTACTAGAACTTTGTTAATTATTAAAATCAATAGAAATCCTTGAATTAAAGGTAATTGTTCCGTTGAGTCCCATAATTTTTATTAATTAAACTAAAAGTGATAAGAAAAATCATAAGAAAAAGTTGTTTAGAATCATACAAGGAATTTGTCGAGGTAAGTTTTATAAATTTTAGTTTCATTGTAATTAGTTTTTTATTTTTAATTTTAATTGTTAAAACATTAAGATCAAAGAATTTTCGGTGGGTGTAAGGTGGTGGGTATCTTCCTTTTAGAGGAAATTGAATTATATAGCAACTTGTATTCTTTCTCGACGTTGGATTTCATCAACGACTTGCAACTTATCCCGACGTTGGATCCCGACAACAACCTTCGGTGGGGGTATCTCTGTTTAGATGAGATTATATTTTTGCAAGTTGGATAAACAACATTGTATATATATATATATATATATATATATAATATAATATAATTATATGAAAATTCACCCACCACCTTGCACCCACCGAAAAGTCGTTTTTGGAATTCATCGTTATAAGATACAAGTTGATATAATATGATCTCGCTTCCCTCAAAATTATTCCGTTGACTCCCGCAGCTAGGTGGGTTCATGAAACTTACCTTGACGGATTCCTTGTATGATTCTAAACAACTTTTTCTTATGACTTTTTGCATGATCTCTTTTAGTTTAATTAATAAAAATAAGCTGGAGTGTCTCCACTCGACTATCTCGCAATTTGAATTGGATTAAATAACATAATAGATTATATTTAAATTAAATTTAATTAATTATAAATTATAAATAATAAATATTAAACCAGCGCATGTTTGGCTTTTTATTGATGGCACCATGGCACGTGTTGGCGCGTGAGATTTGCAGTGTTAAAAAATTAATTCTGGTACTTTCAGGAATTCAATCAAGCTGAAATTCTAAATATAGCAGTTTTATACAATTATTAATCATGTGAAAAATTATCAAACATATATTTTTATTTTTACTGTCACTTTAGAGGAAAAAAAATCAAAACGCTGTAGGTAATGACCCTCTTCCGGTTGAGCTACATTTCTCAAAAGTTGATAGAAAACTATGAATTTTGAATAATGTCCATGTACCAAATTTCATCATTCTAGCTCAAACCGTTTTTGCGTAATCTTGTCTACATACATACACACACACATACACACACATACACACAGACATTTTTCTCAACCTTAGTGAAAATGATTCAGGAACCTTCAAAACGTATAAAAATATCAAAATCTCAACATCGAAAATTTTCGTGATCGCAATACTATCTCTTACGAGATTATGGGACTCAACGGAACAATTACCGAATTAAAATTTTATATAAAATCATTATTTTACAGACTTTATTATTATTGTATAAACGTGAGGCGTAGTCAATGACTTTGATAGACTTAAAAGTATTTAGACTAGTTTTTTTATATAAATAATATCTATTTATCTCTCTATCTATTTCTGTAGCCCTACAGAACTCAAAAGTATATTTTCACCAAGTGTCCCAATCCTGAGCCACAACACCATCCAACTCCTACCCTCTCACAACTCTCTCACGTCCCTTCCTTCATTGTCCACCGACTGCGTCCTTGATCTTCTAAGCGGACATTTTCCAATCGGTCTCTCCATAAATATACCCTTCGCCTTTCTTTCCTCCCGCATTCTTGCCACATGTCTTGCCCATAATATTTATTTATCCATTTGAAATATTAATTAATTTAAAAAAAAAGAAAGAGGGAAGGTGAGAAGAATATATGATGCTATAATTTTAATTTATTTTGAAAAAAAAATAAAAATGATTAAGATGTTAAAATAAAAATTACTACTGATGAAGAGAGAAACTATTGCTAAACGTTATTGGGTAAATAAAATCGGATTATTATAATCATCAAAATGAACATTCAACTGAGTTATTCTGATAGTTTGCCAGGTCAGAATCTTACATTAATATTTTACCTTTCATTTTCAATTTACTCTCCCCCTCCTCCATTCCTCCCTTACTCTCCTCCTTTCCCCTCGCATTGATATAATTGATAAATAAATTATTGATCATTTTCTCTCTCTCTCTCTCTATATATATATATATATGTTGGTTTAGATTTCCGTGAATATTATTGTTATTATTACTATCAGATTTATCAGGGATATAATCACGTATTTTTGTGAGATTGTTTTCTCGACGTTTCGGCACCCATTTTGACGCCATTTTCAAGAGATTATTTAGGTGGGAATATTTTTGGGATTCTGGGTCTTAGTCTGTGTGACCAAGGGTTAATATCGGAATTTTGGGCTGATAGGTTGGGGGTGGTTTTGTACCTACTGCGTTGCTGTGAAGCTCCGAAGAATCCTGGGCAATCCTGAGATTGGCACACGTCCGCTCTGGACAACAGCCCGAGGCTAACCGTCACACAGACTCAAACCCATAATCCCAAAAATATTCCCACCTAAATAATCTCTTGAAAATGGCGTCAAAATGGGTGCCGAAACGTCGAGAAAACAATCTCACAAAAATACGTGATTATATCCCTGATAAATCTGATAGTAATATATATATATATAATGGCAATTTATAATAATAAATATTAAATATAAATTAATTCTATTATTAACAAATTTAAAATAATAAATAATAATTTTATTTAACAATTTTAATTTATCTGCTTCTTCTTGTTATTTGTGTTATAGATCCACGGGTAATGAATTGGCCCTTGATGTCAAGTCCATTTCCTACCATACTCATTTGTCTCAGTTATGTGTATTTAGTCAAGAACCTTGGCCCTCGAATTATGGAAAATCGAAAACCTTTTGAATTAAGAAAAACTATTATCGCCTACAATGTTATTCAAGTGTACATAAGTTCATATATCTTTTTAGAGGTAAAATAAATATATTTATAATAATATTTAAAAATAATATTTAAATAAAAATTATTTATAATATTAAATTTAATGTAATATTATTATGTATTATGAAATTATAATCACAATGACTAAAATTTAAGAATACATAAATATAATATAACTACATTATAAACAGTAATACCACGTTTTACGTTAGTTAACAGAGGAAGAAATAACACGAAAAGAATAAAGATATAATTAATAAATTTAAAAAAATAATCTATAATATTACTTTTACTTTTTATAATCAATTAAAAGCATTTTTTATTGGTTAATTTAAAATTATAAAATTATCATGTGGTTAAAATTAGCGGTTAAACGTAAATAATATGACAAATTTTAAAATTTATATGTCTGTTATAATGACAAAAAAAATAAATTAGATTTTATTTAAGAGATGGTGTATAGTATACTATATTATACTATTATATATAGAGGATTTAATATAATTTATGATTAAAATTCGTGTATTTTTTAAAAAATAGAATATATAAATAAATTATAAGAATTTAATGAAATTATAAAAATTGAATAAGACGCCATTGGGTGAGAGGCTATCCTCGCTGTCTCACATTCACATGGTCCCGGGTTCAAGTCTCGGGCCTGGCAAAGGACTATCTCTAGCTGGGGTCTATGGGACGGAATCAACCCAGCCTCCGGGATCAACATTGGGGAAGATGCTACTTGATAAAAAGTAGCGCCTCCGATCAAGAAAATCAAGGTAAAGGTTGAGAGGAACCGTTCTACTGATCATAGGACACCTCATTGATATAACCGACTTGATAGGCGTTGTCCTTGCGTAGGAAGTACAAAAGTCAGAGGTTTTTTTTTTTTATAAAAATTGAATCACTAACACTAGAAAATGTTATTTAGGCTCTGCGTGCTGGATGGGGCTGGGGACGATATAACTTTGGTTGTGTTCCAGTGGACTTTTCAGAAAATGGATTAAGGGTGAGTAAATCAAATCAAATATGATTTTTAATTGGCTATCATTTTATTATTTTTTATTTTTTTTATATATATATTAAATATACCATTTTACGAGAATAATTAATTAAAAAATAAATTAAAAACGAATAATCACATGTCAAACATTTACTTTCAAACGCGTTATCAGTAATTAAAAATTAAAATATATACTTGTGGAGGGCATGTATATAGTGTAGTGGATGTAGGATGTTGGAAAAGGACTAGTAAATCATTGCCGAAGATTTGGAGTCATAACTTAATTTAATATTTCACAACATCTTCACTATATACAATATCTGCACTATGTTATTATCGTCCTGGGTTGGCGCGGCGCCATCTATTTGTGGTGTGGGGCATCACATACTTAATTCAATTATATTTTTTTAATTTAAAATTAAATAAATATTATTATTACTTAGTATATAATAATATAAATATATAGTAGATATTGATAAAAAAGAATTAAAATGCAATTTTAAATACTTTTCGTTTTTAAATTAAGGTATTATTTTTTATAAATGAATAATGTTATTAATATTTATACAATTTTAGAATATATATATTATATTAATTATATATATATAGTGGCGTCAAGCCGGGTGGCACGGGGAGAGGGGGGCCTGGGGGAAGGGGCACGTGCACCCCCCCCCCCAAACATGTGCAAAAAATAAATTTAAAAGTGATTAGTTTTGTAACTGCGAACCCAAAAGAAAAAAAACAACTATAAATTACGTATTAGTATAGTCTAAACGTTATGAATAAATAAGTAACTTATTTTGTCAAAAATTTTTCCTCGTGTCCCCCCCCCCCCCTCAACATAATAAATCACGCCAAGCCACTGTAAATATACGAGGGTGGGGTGAAATGTTTCCGGCCTGACCAAAAAAAACAATGTTTTTAAATTTTTTTTTTTTTGCTTTATTTTTCAACATTTAAGAAAGCTGAGACCTGTACGATGTCAGCTGAACGTGTTCAAAATATTTTGCACAAACATTTGAATATGGAAAGCTGTGTGCAACGTGGGTGCCGCGTTTGCTAACGTTAGACAAAGACTGCTTCGAAAAACCATTTCTACCGAGGCGAAATCCAAACGAATTTTTGCGTCGATTCATAACTGTTGTTGAGATTTGAATTAAATCAAATTAAAATTAATCAATTAATTAATTTAATTAATTAAATTAATTAGAACACCGTTATGAGAAATATATCAGTGTTGATGGAGATTATGTTGAAAATTATAGCAAAAAAAAAAAAAAAAATTTAAAAACATCGTTTTTTCGGTCACCCCAGAAACCTTTCACCCCACCCTAGTATATAATAGTTTTTTTTTTTATGTTTGTATAGTAGGATATCATATATATACTATTAAACAATTAATTTTAATATTAAAAGAAATTATTATTAATAAAAGTTTGAAAAGAAAAATTAATATTTAATTTTTCCTAAAAGTAATAAAAAATGAAAAATATTCAAAATATTTAATAAATATTTATTCATAGTTCATAAATAAATCAATGATAATATTTAATATTAATTTGATTTTTCTGCAAATCTCTTTATATAATTTATTTATTTAATATTAATTGAATTTTTCTTTTTCTTTCTTTTATATTTTATTTTTGTTTTAATTATTTGCTTAATGATTAATGAATGAGAGAAGTATATATGTTATTTTTTTTTGTATGACGTCTAGGATTTTTTTTTCTAAAAATTAATCAAAAATTAAAAGTATTTTTATTGTCTAAAGGAAAATTAAGTATTAAATATAATTTATATAAATATAATTTAAATAATTTAATATATTTAATCTAGAATGTTATAAAATTTGCATACAAATTTAGTTTATAATATAAAATTTTTTATATTTAGAAAAAAATCATTTAGTATTTTATAGAAAATTAATTAAAAATAAACAAAAAATAATTTAAAATACAATATACTTGTATATAGGATATAACTAATATTAATTATAATAAGCTTGAAATATATATTTAGGAATTTCATTAAATAAAATATATCGTTATTTAAAAAAATAAATTTATTTCAAAACATAATTGTTATTATTTAATGATAAATAATAATACAATATAATAATAATATAATAATCTGTTATTAAATAAAATAATTTCTAAGATTTTATTTTACTTTATAGTGCAAAATTATTTAAACGAATATTAACTTTTAGAGAGGTGAAAATTTTATTTTTAAGGTAATATGATTAAAATTTAAATTTGAGTCTCATAAAAATACTAACATTAAAAAAATATTTTACAAATAATTACCAATATAATAAATTTGCAAGAAAGATGAAAATATGATTGATAGTTTCCACATAAATTATTTCGTTTTAGATTTTTTTCAATTTCTTGTTTAATATATTTAGTTATTTTTTTCGTTTTATGATTTATTTATACTTTTTTCTTTTAATTATGCAAAAATTTCTAAATGTGTCTATTAAAATATTATATAATATTATATATATATTTTGATCTTAAAATTTTAATTATTTTTAAATAATTATAATTTAGGTATTTATTATATTTAGTTAGTATTGTAATAATAAAGTTCTAGTTATATGATTTTTTATATTAAAATTTTTTATAATAATTTTCTTTAATTATGTTTTTTGTTTTTAGGAAGCAAACGGATGTTATTTGTATTTCCTTTCTAAATTTTCAGAATTTTTTGATACTGTAAGTAAAATAAAAAAAAAAATTATTTTTTTTATAATTTATTTTATTTTATTTATTAATTGTTTTTATTCTTTATATAGATTTTTTTTGTACTCCGTAAGAAGAATAATCAAGTTAGCACACTTCATGTAATTCATCATGGAATCATGCCATTTAGTGTATGGTGGGGTGTTAAATATTCAGGAGGTATTTATTTAATTTATTCATATATAAAGTTTTATTAAAATAAAGTATTTCTATTGTTAAATATTGATTTGTATATTGTAAATATATAAGTAAAATAAATTACTAGATCAGTGATTCTCAAAATGTTCCGCCAACTTTTACAAATGTAAAGTTCAAATTAAGAAAAAGTACTCATTTATTATATATGTACAATGTAAAAAAAAGGTCAAATGTTTTTGCGATCAGGCTCTTAAAAATTTCCGACTTTTTTCAATTTTTTGGATATGGTTCTAATAAAAAATGTAAAAATTGGTATGATTATTATACTTATCATTTTCTTTGTGTGCCGCCAAAATTTTAAAACGTTAAAAGTGTGCCGCGGTAAAAAAACAGTTTGAGAATACTTATGATGATTTTGGAAATTCAATTAATAATTTAAATCGATTACAATTTGCCTGATCGTATGAATAATAAGTAAATTAACATCACATTCATTCGTTTAAGTTTCATATTTCTAAGGGGTTGGTTAAAATTAATTAATCTTTATTTATTTATATTAATAAAGATTGTATAAGTATACAATTTTTATAAATCCTATTGAATTCATTCTGAAATAATCTATATATATATATATTTAATTAATAAAAAAAAAGTAACTTATATTGAAAGCAAGGATAGTTGGATAAAAGGAGATTATTACATGGCACAATTTTATTAAAATGTAATTTAAAACATATAAAAAAATCTATTAAATATATTAATGGAATAGAATTGAATTTATCTTATTACCATCTAATGAATTGTTTAATAATAATTTTTTTTACATTATTTCATTTAATTAAAGCAATACTTTAAACAATTTAATTTTTATTTTTTTTTTATTAGACATTTTGAAGTAACGCTTATTATTCTAATTTATTCTTTGCAATCGATTCAAGTCTATTGTAATAAAAAAAAACCTCTGACTTTGTACCTCCTACGCAAGAACACGCCTATCAATGAGGTGTCCTATGATCAGTAGAACGGGTCCTCTCAACCTTTACCTTGATTTTCTTGATCGGAGGCGCTATCAAGTAGCTTTTCCCCAATGTTGTTCCCGGAGGCTGGGTTGACTCCGTCCTATAGACTCAGCTAGGGACTTGAACCCGGGACCATGTGAATATGAGGCACTTTTAGTTTAGTTTAGTTTAAAAAAGTATGTCTATTAGCCAAATATACAAATATTTGTTGTTTTCCCCATAACATATAAAAGGGATTACATGACTTTTTCTTACAGCTAATTGGTGACTCCAAGGTCGTAATTATATATACAATGTTTCTTTTTTATTATTACGCTATTAACTATTTTTAATATTACAATTTCAAAGTGTAAATTAATTATTATTTTTTTTTGTTTCGGAAAAGGCTATATAAAAATAAAAACCTAGACTATAATATAGAGAGGTGGGGGTTTGAAAAAAGGGATATATTTACAATCAGGACGGACGTGGGAGATGGAGTAGAATATTATCCATACAAATTTATTTATCTTATTATAATTTTTTTTTTTAATTTAATTTATTTTATAATAAATTCATTGTTTTGGTCAGGTGACACGCAATGAATATGAGGCAGGTTCGCTACCCGCACACCCAATGTGTGTGTGTGTGTGTGGTGCCTTAGTCTATTGTTATATCATACAATAAATACAAATCATATTAGATCTCATTCCAGTTTGTTAATTAATAAGATAAATTAGTTTTTTTTATTTAATATACTAACATTATAAAGAAAATAATTTTAAATAAAAAAAATATAAAAAAAAACTTTTTAAAAAAGGCTTTTATTTAAGTGCACAAAAAAGGAAAAAATAATCATGTCTAAAAAATGAAAGCGTGGACGTCAAACATGCAGAGGAAAGGAAAATAATACGAAGGACATTTCATTGTATAGCCACAAACCTTTCTGTTTTTTTTTTTTCCTTTTCTTCTATAATTGATAACGATGTCTATTTGAAGTAGAATTTACGTTTTTCCCTGCATGTTTGGTGCTCACGTTTTCATATTTTTGATATAATTAATTGTAAGGAAATTGTGGTGTGTGTGGAGAAATTATTTTCTCATTTTTAGTGCAATTAAATAAAGGCGTGTTTTTAAAAAGTTTTTTTTTTATAGTTTTTATTTCCTAATTTTTAGTCTTGATAGAAATTTCTCCCTTTTTTTTTATTTGAGGTTATAGTGTGAATGTTGAAAGAATCTAATTCAAGTCGATTCTTCACCTCAAAATACTATATATCAAATTGGTGGTATAGTGGGCTGATTATTATTATTATTATTATTAGATTATTGGTTTATATATACATATTATATCTTTTCAAAAACAATATCGCCATTACTTTAATTGATATTCATTTAAATTAAAAAATATTTTTACAAAATAATTAAACATGATTAAAATTATAATGGAATTTTGTACATTAAACCACATATTGATATTTGTTATTGTAAATTTATTCAAAAAATACAAACATATACACAACGTTTCGATTGCTACTTCTGCAAATTTACAAAATTCCGTTATAAATAAAAACAACCACCAAAGCTTTAATAATTTAATGATTAAATTTAATATTATATTAATATTTAATTACTATTTTTCAATATTATTCTATATGTACTTACTATTTTAAGTCACTATTATGCAATATGTAATTACTAATTGATAAATATAATACCTCCTAGGTCACCTATGACCTAAGTTGAATCAGAATATTGCATTGTCATCGGACTTACATATGTATGCGAAATTTCAGCTCATTCGAACATTGGGAAGTGGGCTAAATTAACGTTGCAAGATTTGTCGAGACGGAAACAGGTGTTAGCTAAATAAAAGCGTGTAAAATAGAAACGTAGACCCTAAATTCCATTAAATTCATTGACATTATTCTGAAAATGGCTAGCAATAGTAAACACTTCTATTTCAAAATCTAAATTAATATCCCAATTATAAAATTATATTTACTTACCTCAATTGATAAAAAAAAAACAAATAAATATATCAATCATACATGCAGCATAAATTCTATTAGAATTCTTTATATTTATTTAATAAGAATAATTTTTCATGTCATTTAATTATTATTTGGATCGATCTAATCATAATATGTAATTTAGAAAAAATATATAATACAAATCAATTAAATTGCATGTCCGATTTAGCCGATTGAAATTAAATTAACAAAACACAATACAATCAATCTAAAATACGATATTAATTAAACTCTGTATTTACTTGTAAAAACAACACAAAAAGAATACAATTTTTCTTTAATATTTATGGTTGAATCTAAACAATAAATTATATTAGATTAGTGATTTCAAATTCTACAAAAACACGAAATAGTATTTTAAATTAAAAAAAATGAAAAAAAATTATCCATTTTATCAAACGAATTCAATAAATGAAGAAATCCAGATTCATATTCCAATTAACAAATTAAGTTTATGTAGTAAATAAAAGCTCAAAATCTATTTAATAAGCATTTCAGAATAAATATCTTCTTGAATTTTATTAATTTGATTTTTCACTAACACTAAATAAAAAATCTGGAGTGTCTCCGCTCAACTATTTCGCAAATTTGAATTGGGTTAATTAACATATAATATATTTAAATTAAATTTAATTAATTATATTAAAAATTAAAATTAATAAATAATATTTATTAATCCAGCGCGTGTTTGGCTCTTTTTTGATAGCAAAAAATTAATTCCGGTACTTTCAGCGATTCAATCAAGCTGAATAATTTAATAATTTTAATAATGTGAAAAACTATCAAACATATATCTTTATTTTTACGGTCAGTTTAGAAGAAAAAAAATGAAATGTTGGTAGGTAATGGTCCTCTTCCGAATGATCTACATTTAACAAGAAGTTGATAACCTTAGTGAAAATGACTCATGGACCTTCAAAACCTAAAAAACATCAAAATCTCGACATCGAAAATTTTCGTTATCACAATACTATCTCTGGCGAGTCGGTAAAAATGATAAACTATAATGATCTATTTTTATTCTTGAAATAATCTCTAAAATTACAGTTAATACGTATTTAGTTTTTCGTAATCTTATATGTGATTTGATATTTTTTTTTTTCTTTTTAAGTTTTAAATAATAATAATAATAATAATAAATTTTATTTATTTATTTTTGTTCATAGGTGGCCAAGCAACATTTTTTGGTTTACTCAACACATTTGTTCATATAATTATGTATACCTACTATCTATTGGCTGCTTTTGGCGATGCAATGAAACCCTATTTATGGTGGAAGAAACACTTGACAACAATTCAAATGGTGAACTTTTCTATACTATTCTTATTTAAATTATACCTATATAATGCATGTAGTAATGTGGAAAGGTGTTGGATTAGTGTGTCTAGGAGTAACTTATCTCGTTAGAGCAACAAGGAGAATTCTTGTTTGAGCTTTTCTTTAAAATGGTTTATTTACAAATAAATATACAAATACAAATACAAACACTCTCTCAGCATCATAGCCATCACGAATCTAAGAGAATCCAAGAGAAGAATCCCCTGAGGGAGTTAGCTTTCCAATTTATATCTTAATCCCGCCCCCACCGAGCATCGGTTGTGGCGGGAGACGGGGTGGGATAATTTCTCCTGGCCTGTCTCGAGCATGATCAGGGGTGAGGGACCCGCGGCAAATTTCCGCTACCCTATGGTTTCATTTTACAATCAAGGACAAGGAAGTGGAGTGAGGAGGTTCGCCAACATATATATATATATATATTATACATATATACATATATATATTGACCTCGATTTCAATTCCCATATACATAATATAAAAAATGATTATATCTTTACCTCCTTATATATAAATTATATATGGTAACTATTTAAAATATAATAAATATATAATCTTAAATGTCATTTCTAAAACATAGCAAAGAGTAATTTATAACATTAATTTTTCGTTTTATATTTATATTTTTTATTAATATATTAATAATAATAATAAATTATTTTATGTTTTTGTTTTAGATACAATTTGTGTTGATAGTGTTACATTCACTTAATTTATTACGTCTCGGTTGTGATGGTTCCAAGGCAATACTAATTTTCATCATGATACATGCAGTTTTATTTTTAATCCTTTTCTATCAATTTTATTCACAGTCTTATTCAAAGAAAGGGCTAAAGAGTTCACACGTATGTATTTTATTTACAATATATTTAATATTATTATATTATAGTATTATTATAATTATATCGATTTTAATACACACATTTATGATCATGATTTTAACATTATCTCACCTAGCTTTATTGATATTACCTTAATAAAAACAATGTTAACATTTTAATAAAATAATTATTGTATTTGTTTAATTACATGTATATAATATTAATAATATTAGTGACTTTGAAAATGTTAAGATAGAGTTTCACGAAACAAATTATTAAAGAAATTCACTTAAAATATGTTCGTCACTTTTTGCATATGAATTTAAAAATAACATAAGTGTAAGTAAAAATAAAAATAAAATAAAAATAAAAAATTCCTAGCTAAAAATGCACTATTTATAAGAACGATTATTGATAAAGGTGTATCTCATGTAGAGATACTCTAAAATAAAATTCAAAGAAGAATCATCATTGGGAATATTCAAGTCAAATCAAGTGTGGTCTTTTTCTTTTAAATTCCCTTCAGATATAATGCACTTATAACAGCGCTTCTTCAAATCGTTGAAGCACTTCTGAAATGCGCTTTTCGGTATTGCTATCAATCAGCTCGTTAATCGACTCTGACTTTATTTCGTCAATTGTGGAAAACCCTCTCTTCAGTTTTGGGAATAGGAAAAAATCACAGGGCGCCAAATCTGGTGAATTCGGTGGTTGAGGCATTATAACGGTGTTGTTTTTGGTCATAAAATCGCGAACAAGCAATGATGTGTGAGCTGGTGCATCATCGTGATGCAGAATCCATTTCTTTTCCACAATTCCGATCGTTTGAGCCGTATTGCTTCACGTAATCGTTGCATAACTTCCTTGTGTTATTCCTTATTAACATAATAACCTATTGGCGAGAACTCATGCTGCATCACGCCATTGTAATCGAAGAAAACAGTGAGCAAAACCTTCACATTTGATCGAACTTGGTGCGCTTTTTTCGGTGCGTTTGTACCACTTATAAAGATTTTTTTGAAACAAAATAGACTCTGTGAATGCCACAGTCAACATTTTAAATGCTTTGGAGCACTTTATTCAATTTTTAACGTAAAATTTAATACAGATTCTTTAAAAAGTCGAAGAACACATAAAGTTGTCAAAAACAAACTACTAATCCAAAATGGCTGATACTAACAACATATGAGAAGCATATAGGTACCAACATAACAAAAACTAAATAAATAAATAAAATAAAATCAGTAATCGAATGAACACATCCCGCGAAAATTCAAAATTCGCCTTTTCTTTTGAACAGACCTCGTATATATAAATATTCAGCAACAGCAAGAGCAACATTATCATCAATTAATATCATATTCATCCATAGAACTTGTTTTAAAAAACCTAAAATTATACCTCATAGTTTATAATTATTTAAAACAATTTAGTTGTTTTTCTTTTAATAGTTTGAGTTTTTATTAATTTAATTTTTTTTTTAATATTAAATTTGTTTTTTTTATAATTCATATTTTATAGTAATATGTTTATTATTTAACACATTTATTTTATTAATATTATATTTAATTACAAAAATAAAATTAATTTTAAAATTTTAGAAAATGTAGTGGGAAAATAGCTTTTGATCAAGAACCTTTAAAATCAAATAAAATTACAAAAAAAAAAAAAAAAAAAAAATGTATGGAAATTGTGTGTGTTGCTTTATAAAATATTCTCGTACTATTTATATAAATATATACTAATGATACTATTTCATTTTACTATACGAGTTTAATGATGAATTTCAATGAAATGAAATGACTTGAATGTGATCCGATTTTTAATGCTATTATAAATTGAAATTTAATGAAATTATAATTTATAAATTTAAAAATAAAAATTTCTAACTACTAGTCGTCTAGTAGTAGAGCTTCTCAACCAGTGTGCCGCGAGATTAAGACTTCCGACTTTTTTTTCTAAATTTTTTCAATTAGGTTCTAAAAAAAATAAGGTAAAACGTTTTTGGGACTAGGCTCTTAAACATTTCCGAATTTTTTTCTAAATTTTTTCAATATGGTTCTAAAAAAAAAGGTAAACCGTTTTTGGGACCACTTTTTTCCAATATAGTAAACTTTTACACTTATCTTTTTAATGGTGTGCCACCAAATTTTTAAACCGTTAGAAGTGTGCCGCGGTAAAAAAAAAAGGTGGAGAACCACTGTAGTAGAGTATTGCAGTATAATTGCTAGTCTTTCTATTTGATATTTTCATTTTCACATTATACCTAAATACTAAATTATAATAAAGTTAAAGATTATTTCTCATTTAATAAAATGAAATAAAATTTTTTACAACATTTAAATCAGAGATTGTTAACTTTTGTATTCTGAAGTACCAACACTTACTTAAACAAAAATTCAATTTTTTTAATTTCTTTTTTTTTTAATAATAAATTCTATAAATAATATTTTATAGATAAATATTTTTTTCTTAAGATTAATAATTAATAATATTTTTTTAAACGAATTTACTTTTAGGTAATCAAGACTGATGAAAAACTTGCTACTACAATTGATAATGGCAAATCGAAAATGGTATATGCTCATGTGGATGATTCATTACCGAAAGGTTATACAAGTGGCTTTTCAAATGGACTTAAAAATCGGGCGTTTGTTCAAAGCAAAGAAGAAAATAGTTAAAATGAATAAAGTAAATTATTAACATTATATCACACATCGTTTAAAATTATATTATCGTTATATATCATCATCACCATCATTCTCATTATTGTCATTATTATTACTATTATTTTTTGTTATTATTATTAATGGTTTATAATATAAACTATTCAATCTGATGATCTGATTAATCCTATTAATTTTAATATAAAATTAAATTTAAAAAATAATAATAATAATAATAATAAATATAAATTAAATATTTTCTTACCAAAAATCTTAATTGTTATTATAATTTATTTTATATTTTAATAAATAAATAAATAAAACGAATATTTTTATATCATATATAATTTTTCACTAATAATATTATTTTTTTTTAATCTGCATTTTTTGTTTTGATCGTTTTTTGATTTATTTTTTGTTTTTTGTTTTTATTGGTTTGAATAATGTTGTAATTAATAATTGTATGAATGAATAATTGTAAATAAATGTTTAAGTAAAAAAATTATTTTATGATATTAATCTGTATTTATTTATTTTTTCTTAATATTTATTAAAATAATATAATTCACAATAAATTTATATAAAACGTAAATAAAACATTAATTCAATTTTTCTAATTATATTATTCTATTCTCTAAAACTGTGATGGCGAACCTTTTTGAGAAGTGGGTCGTATTTTGATCATTATTTTTTTTTTAGATTTAGCTCGTGGGTCACTAAGTATTTATATTTTCAATCATAATTTTCATCGCTCCATATGAAAATGTTTTCAGAGCGACACCGCAAAATCATCAGACCCTTTTGTTTTTATTTTTAGAACCATATTTAAAAAAACTTGAAAAAAAAACGAAAAGATTCAAAAGTTTCGTGGGTCAGTGTCTGACCCACGGGTCATAGGTTCGTCATCATTGCTCTATAACAATGCTATTAAGATTACACTACTACTATTAATACTACGAGATAATTAAGATTTTGAGAATTTTTTTCATGCTATTTACAAAAGAAATGTTCAAGAATATTATTATTACTATTATTAATACTTTATACATTTCAAAATTATTTACCTCTATTATTACATAATTATTATATAATATACATAATTTTTTTTTTTTTTTATAATTATTTGAATTGTTTTTTTTTTATTATACAATTACCTATGTTATATACTTATATGATTGTAATATGATAATCAATTATTATATTAATAGCTAAAATTCTTTTTTTATGCTTTGGACAAAAAAAATATTTGTGTAAGAAAAATTATAATTAAAAGAGTCTATTTGTTTTAATAAATAAAAATAGTAATAATAATAATAATACCATCTAGAAATAATATTAAAATAGAATATTTTTTTTTTTTTAAAATTAACATTTGAAAAAATAATTTAAGTTAGAGAATAAATGGGATGAATAAGTTTTTTTTAATAATTTATTTATTAATTTAGAAAATATCTGTCAGAATTTATCTTTCTTATATACAATTATTTTTTGCACCCAATATATGTTGTACCAAACGTTATAACAAATAGAAATCAATTCCTTTGTATATATTGTAGTTATCCTTTCATATCTAAATACATATATTTACTTTATAATTTACATCTTTTAACTTGGTTCTTAAATACATAATTGCTATGTTTTAAGACAGGGGTCCGCAAACTACGGCCCGCGGGCCAAATCCGGCTCGTCAACTATTTTTATCCGGCCAGCGTCAAAATTGATGCAAATACAAAAGAAATTTTCATATTTCAAAATCCATTTAAGTGTACGATTGACGAACTTCTGTTAGAACTTCGGTTAGAAGTCATTGATTTGCTAAATGATGACACACTAAAAACGAAGCATGAATCTAATAAAATTCTATGAATATCTTTCCGAGAATGAAAACGGTCAATTCAATTCATATGCACGAGGATTCATTCCTGTATTTGGAAGTACATACCAATGTGAAAAGACATTTTCGAAAATGAAGTATACAAAATCTCAATACAGATCATCATTAACAGAGATGACCATTTCCAAACAACTTTAATTAAGTACACTAACTTTGTACCCAATTATGATGAAATACAATATCACTAAAAAACAATTACATTCTTCACATTTAATTAATTTAAAATTTATTTTTTATTAGATTCTTTGTTAGGACAGTAAAATTATATATTCTATCATATCTGGATCACAGATCTTTAAAATTTTTATATTTGGCCCTTTTTTAAAAAAGTTTGCCGACTCCTGTTTTAAGATAATAATGTTTTATTCTTTTATTCAAAACTCCTAATTTATACAGAACAACCAGGCACTGTTCATTATTTTATAATTCCATTTATATTTAAAAATCATTTGAAATTGTTATTAATATAAATCACATCAATATATAATATATTATTTTCCATTATCACATGAAAAACAATTTCCCTTTTATACATTTTAGATTTACTACAAATTATTTATAAGTAGTACCTACATATATTCATTAGTTATTATAGTATCTTAAGAACATTTTAGTTTGATTTAAAAAAGTCTAATAAAATTAATACATTTTATAATTTATATGATATAATTTGTATATTTATTATTTATTTATTTAATTAAAGGGATTATATTCAAAATCAGGTATCCTCCCCCTATTTGGGGTAGGGGATTTACAAAAAAAAAAAAAAAAAAACAAAAGAAAAAACACTAAAACAAAAAAAAAAACAAACACAAATTTTTATTTATTTAACATGTAAGATCTCAGCTTCCAGAGTCCCTTCATAAAGTAATACTCATATATATTCACTTATTCATTCATCATAAACATAATAAATAATATAAATATCAACACATACAAATAAAAGGAAATATATATATATAAATATAATAATAATGAATAATATGATATAATATATGTTGGGTTAAATATTCAGGTGAAACTATCAGAATGGCAGCTTTTTATGTTGTTTTGTCTGTGTAAAAAAATATTAATTAATAGATTTATAAAATAATGATACATAAATATAGCAAATATAAATAAATGTTTTAATATTTTTAAATTTTTATCAATATGCTGGTAAGAAATAAATATTTTCCATTATTAATAGTTAATATTAATAGTTGAAAACTATTATATATTAGTATTATATTATTTTCTTGCACAAATTTAGAATACCTAATTATTGTATTATTAATACGAATATAATATACACAATGAAATCAGAAAGATTTTATTCAGATATTTCTCGCAATATATTCATTGATAGTTTTCTAAAATTTTTCTAGTATAGAATAATATTTTGGTATTGCTACTAATATATCACAAGCTTTGATTAGTTTTATATTTATAATTAAAAAAATTAAATTTATATATAAATTTAATCTTCTTTCTTTTTAGATGATAGGCTATTGAAAAAAAATGCATTAAATTTATTTATTTTGGGAATAAAAATACAAATAATTTAAAGAAATAGATACCAAGATACTATATCGAAAACAATTCGAAAATAATAACAACATTATAATTTTAATTATCAAAATAATATAAAAAAAAAATTAATGAAGATAGAATGATTAAATTTGTTTTTTTAGAAAAGGAATTGAAAATGAATCAATACGTGTTGGGATTCTTGCAATATCGAATTAATAAATTAATAGAAGAAATGTATTGTAAATATAATAGAATATTAATATAAATTTTCCTGAAAGAATGGCCTTAGTATAGAAGAACAGTATTTGAAGTATTTAGCAATATGAAAAACGTTTATTCATAGAAATAAATAAAGTCAAACATAACACCTAGAAAAACTCAATCAAGTTATTATAATAATATAATTATTATAGATGATTTTAGCAGATTAGCAGACAAATAAAAATAAAATAATATATAATTAAATTTTAAAAGTTTGAATTTGAAAAAAAAACATGTCTTGCCGGTTGCATACACGTCAGGGGCTCCTATCAACTTGAAATGTCAGTGAGTCAGGCGAGACGGTGTTGGTGTGTGTGTGTGTGTGTGTGTGAGTGTGCACGCTTATAATTAGCGAAGTATCTCAGACAGTAATAACAGATTACATTGAAATCGGTAAGGGAGAATTTTATTATTTTATTTATTTACTACCACACTCTCTAAAATATCATTTTAAAAATATTAAATTAATTTCTAAGATTATATATAAATAAAATATATAAATGAATAATTATTTTTCATAATTAAGTCTTTAATGTTTTTTTTAATTTTAATGAAATATTTCAAATAAATAAATAAAAAAATAATTAGAAATGTATATTATTAATAATAATAATAATAATAACCAGTTTAATATAATATGACTGACTTTTCAATCGATATATACAGTAAATTTAAATTATCTATTAGTTATTCATTTTTTAAATATTATATATTTAAAAAAAATCTTTAAGGAGTAAAATATTTTAAAGAAGAAATGAAAATAGATAAATTATCGAAAGATATGAAATTTATGTTTACAATTACTGATCATGTAGGTAATGTAATGCTTAAGTTTGACATTTTAATAAATTAATATCTTTAAAATAAAGTAAAATAAGACAAAAAAACTCAGGATAAACTATTAAAATATAACTTGAAACATATTGAAAATATTAAAAAAATAATTTATAGATAATTATATATTATTAAAATGAATATCTTTAACGCGTTCTCATCGGCATGTACTACCGTTGGTACATGAATGATTCTTGTATCTTGTGACATGAATATTTGTGTGGAACATATTCAAATATTGATACTATTATATATTATATTATATTATATTATTATATAATAATATATATATATATATATATATATATATATAAATATGGATTAAATTACTTTTTTACTTTAATTTATTTAATTATAATTTATTTTTTTATTTTTTCATTTTTAAGATAATCTCGTATATAGTTCTGATGAAATAGAAACGGTTCACTCTGAATGCCTATACCAGGGCTATCAAACTCCCGGTCCACGACAACTTTGGACTTTTACAAAAAAAAATTTTCAATTTGTCTCTATAAAAAAAAAAAAATGTAAAATGATTTTAGTGATCAGACTTTCGACTTTCAATTTGTTAAAATTTAAACCTGAGATTATTCTATTGAGAATGAGAATAACTAACAATTTAAAATAAATGCAATTAATTAATTTTATAATTAAGTTACCAAATTCCAAAAATAATAAAGCAGCGGGAATAGATGGGATTTCGGCAGAATTATTAAAATATGGATGGAAAACCTTTAGTAGAGTGTATGGATAAATTAGATCTTTCGATCTGGCATAAGAAAAACATTTCTTCAGAATGGCAGGAGGCAGTTATTATCCCACTTTTTAAAAAGGGTAATAGAACCAACTGCAATAACTAGATGGGAATATCTCTTTTGACGATATCGTATAAGATTCTCTCGAATATTATTTTAATAAAATTACGACCATATGCAGAGGAAATATTAGGAGAATATCAGTGCGGGTTCAGGCCAAACCGATCAACTGTAGACTAGATATTCTCATTAAGGCAGATATTAGAAAAAAAAAACGCGAATTCAATATCTCTGTTCACCAAATTTTTGTAGATTTTACAAAAGCATATGACTCAATAGACCGGGAAAACTTTTTCAAATCTTGATCATAATGAGAATTCCAAAAAAACTAGTACGTATGATTCAAATTTGTCATGTAGGTAGTAAAGAAAGAGTAAGATGCGGGAATCACTAATCAGAAATTTTCGAAATTCGGAATGGGTTAAAACAAGGAGACGCATTATCACCAATTCTATTTAATTTAGTTCTGGAATATGTAATTAGACAAATTGGGGAAAAATCAAACGGAATAGAATTAAACAAAAAAATCAAGTATTAAGTTACGCAGACGACTTAAATATAATAGGAGATTCGGTAAGTTTAATTAAAGATAGCGTAGAAAAATTAATCGAAGCAGGAAAAGAGGTGGGGGCTGGAAATAAATATTGCTAAGACAAAGTATTTAGTAACAGAGAGGAATAGTATTAACACATAAAATCTTAACATACAAGATATAGAATTTGAAAATACTTAGGTTCTGCAATCACGAAAGATAATAATATTCGAGAAGAGTTTAAAGCGAGGTTACAATCGGGAAGCGCCTGTTATCATGCCGTAAAGGGGCTTATCGCTTCAAAATTATTATCAAAGGGGATAAAAATTAAAATATATAAAACAATTATTTTACCGGTTGTATTATATGGGTGTGAGGCATGGTCTATGACCTTAGGTGACGAGAGTAGATTTTGAGTATTTGAGAATAAGATTCTTCGCAGCATTTATAAGACGAAGAAAGATGAGGTCACCGAGTCAACGAAGAATTGCATGACCTCTATGCATCTCCAGATATAGTTAGAATTATAAAATCGAAAAGGCTTTGGTGGGCAGGACATGTGGTTAGAATGGGGGAGGAAAGAATGGCGAAAAATAATTTGGAAGGGAGACCGAGTGGGAAACGCCCGCTTGGAAGAACAAGGACGCAGTGGGTGGATAATGTAGGAAGGGACGTGAGAGAGATGGGAGAGGATAGGGATTGGAGGCTTGTGGCTCAGAATAGGGACACTTGGAGAAGTGTGTTTTCTGCGACCAAGAACTTTCGAGTTCCGTAGAGCCACAGAGATAGATATAGATAGATATAATTAACTGATTATATTCATAATAAATATATATAAAAAAATAAATTTATTACATTATATAGGTGTATTCCATCTATTAACTATTTATATATTAAAATGAATATCATGAAAACATAAAGATGGTTTTTTTCCACACAGCTGGATTAAATTAAAATTTCATAAAAATACACGAAAGTAACCCAGAAATAACATTTCATGAATATTTAAATAAATTATATATTTTCTGTTTTTATTAGCATATTTGTTTTGTTTAAAAAATTATTTGCTGTTTTTATTATTTAAATTAAAACATGAATAAATGCGACCTCCCGTAGGAATAAAAAATGAAATATTTAAAAACAATCACAGTTAGAGCGCCGCCACATGGAGAAATAGACAAATTATTGATTCGGCGGGAACGTGTCAATGAATACAAAATATTATCTAAATGGGTAATAATTACGATTCGTATATTGAAAAAGAAAATGAATTTAAAATTATCGGAAATACTTGTAGAAATGTACTAATGAAAATATCTTATAAATAAAAATTTATTATTCATATAACATATAGCAATGTGAATGTAAAGAATTTGAAAAATGTTATTATATTTTTTTTAATTTACCCAAAAAGTTTTTTTATTTTACATTTGAAATTTTTATAGAAACAAAGAGATACATTTAAAAGAAAAATTTGAAAAATAAAAAAATAAATAAATAAATATAATAATCTGACATACAATAAATTAATATTAGTTATCTTTATCTACTAAAAAGGCGAATAAATACACCGCCTGAAAGTTAGATAACCCATTTGGCTTCCTTGTAGGGTCATTGCATAACTTTCAGGACCACCTATAAAATTTAAAAAGCGTAAAGTGAAGAATATGAATTATGAATAAATTCTGTACAAAAGTTCAAATGTAGGTACAAGTAGAATGTAGAATAAATATAATGCTGTTCTATAAATAAATGATTTCATTGAAACAGTAATTCTAACACAAATTATTTTTGTTATTGTTTCTAATATTTATATACCTCGTAGTATTTATTTATTAAAAATCATAATGATTATTTATAATTTCTGGTATTTCTTTACATTTAAGATTACAATAATAATACAAGTTTGTTTGTGTGTGTAAAAATTCTTTTTTCATAAAAATGTAAATATTTTTATTTTTTACATTCATTTACAGATTTAATTTGTTCAGTTTTAAATTTAATTTCTTCTAACTTTATATATTTTTTTTTATTTTTTCAAATACTTTTGGTGGGATTTCTGGTAGATTTTCTCTAGTTTTGTTCCCGGTTGATATAATTTTATCTTTTGTTGTACCTAATCTTTTGTGAATGATTTCAAATCACTTTTTAAATTTTTTTATATGATCCCTTATGTAATTTGAAGTTAATTTTTCATTAAGATTTTGTTCTAAATAATTTTCGTTATTAAAGGAGCTTTTTTACTAGAGATAGTATTGCGATCACGAAAATTTTCGATGTTGAGATTTTGATGTTTTTATACGTTTTGAAGGTTCCTGAATCATTTTCAATAAGGTTGAGAAAAATGTCTGTCTGTGTGTGTGTGTATGTATGTAAACAAGATTGATTGACGGTTTGAGCTAGAATAATGAAATTTGGTATGCGAGAATTATTCAAAATTCGTAGTTTTCTATCAACTTTTGAGAAATGTAGCTCAACCGGAAGAGGGTCATTACCTACAACGTTTTGATTTTTTTCCCTCTAAAGGGACCGTAAAAATAAATATATATGTTTGATAATTTTTTATATGATTAAAGATTGTATAAAACTGCTATATATAGAATTTCAGCTTGATAGAATCGCTAAAAGTACCGGAATTAATTTTTTAATACGACTGAAAATTACGCGCGTCGCGCGACGTACCAGCAAGCACAACAGTTGGTTCACCCTTTATTACCAAGCTAGCTGCCATACTCGTACCGCAACCAAAAATTGTAAAGAGATTACGGAGTTGTCTAAGCAGCACGCGGATATTTTTCAAAACAAAACCTGTTTAAGAATCTTTCTTCATGTAATTTTATGTCTGTCGGTGTACTCAATTTCAAGTTATTTCGGTTGTCTGGATTTTGAATTATAAGGTAACAGACAGATAATCAGACAGAAAACAAATCCATTTTATCGTATATACTCGTATAGAGAGATTAAATTTGATATATAATATTATTTTTGTAAATATAAGGTAAATCTTGTTTTTTTTTTTATATAAAAATTTATGTCTCTATCCGCGATGAATCAGATGTGATGATTGAATTTATTTTTATTAAAATTAAATTCGATATATTTTTATTTATCTTTAGTGATAAGATAAATTCTTTAAAGTTATTCCATATTTTCTCACAATTTCTGTAATCAACACTTCACTCACTCATTTCATTCACTATTACTAAACCTCTTGCTTTGTGCTTCAGACGATAAAAGAATTCTTTGATGAGTGTTGGATGTGTGGGTGGCTTGACGTTTGATGTTGCTAGGTAAACGCTTGGCATAAAGATTTAAAAATCACCTGGATTTTTAAATAATCCAGTTTCTGATTGTCCTATCCCAACTGATTCAGTTAAAGTTTCGAAATTGACAAAACCGTTGTTAAAAAAATAATTTAAACAATTTGTTGAAATACAATTTATTTAAAAGGATTACAATTTAGATATTAATAATAATAATAATAATAAACATCTTTTCAAATGCAACTCTGGTTATGCTCCTTAAGGGAGAATATTGAAATTTAAAATATAAACGAAATAACACTTGTGTCGGTGATTTAAGAGGTCGAGGTCGAGCAGAACCTCCGTCCAAAACCCATAGAAGTAATGAACATAAGTAATGAGTATGTTCTTTATATAGATAGCACTTTCCTGATGATAAATGAGAAATGAGTCTGCAGGATTAAAAACTTACTCCGCGGAATCAAGCGGGATAACTAAAGCCTATATATAATAATACATAAAAAGTATGTACTTATAAATTTCAATGTAATCCTAATTCTATTTTATTAAACAAATAAATGATTGATTCATTAGTTCTTTTGTCTTTATATTACAAAAGAAACACAATTAGTATATTATTAATGATTCATTTGGAAATAAAAAATAGGTATAAGAGTGCATAGGTTAAACGTACTCATATAAAACAGAACAATAAAAATACTAATTTTTTTTTAATTTTAAAATATAAACATTTACTTATATTATATTGTCACAAATTTAGAGTTGTATTTTCTTAAGAGAGTTATAGGATAGTATAGTTTTTTACTATCTCGCCAGATGGTATACGGGCATTATTCAAAATTCGTAGTTTTCTATCAACTTTTGAGAAATGTAGCTCAATCGGAAGAGGGTCATTACCTGCCACGTTTTCATTTTTTTTCCTCTAAAGTGACCGTAAAAATAAAGATATAGGTTTGATAATTTTTCACATCATTAATAATTGTATAAAACTGCTATATATAGAATTTCAGATTGATTGAATCGCTGAAAGTACCAGAATTAATTTTTTAACACTGCAAATCTCTCGCGCCAACACGTGACGTGATGCCGTCAACAAAGAGCCAAACATGCTCTGGTTTAATAGTAATTATTATTTATAATTGAAAATTAATTAAATTTAATTTAAATATAATATATTATGTTATTTAATCCAATTCAAATTGCGAGATAGTCGAGTGGAGACACTACAGCTAATTTATCTTCTCATTTTATTTTACCGATAGGTAAAAGTAATCATGAAAAATATCTAATCTATGCACAATAAAAGTTTTCCGAATTTTTTTTTTATTTTAATTATTATATAAAAGAAGAATCTAATTTAATGATCAATAATTTGTAATTAATATAATATATTATGATTACATAATTTTACGTGACGTAGTGCCATCAACAAACACGCGCTGGTTTAATAAATATTATTATTTATTAATCTTAATTTATAATTGATAATTAATTAAATTTAATTTAAATTAATATATGTTATTTAATCCAACTTAAATTTGCGAGATTTTTTAATTATTTATTCTTTAATTTAATTTTTTTTTTTAAATAATTAAAATTAAATTATTTTATTTGAATTATTAATTATGTATATTATTAACTAGCTATTCAGACCCCCTTCGGTGCTCTTTGCATCTAGACAAGGGCCTAGCCCCCTGTATCCCCAAAGTGATACATAATATTAGTATTTGGTTGAAAATCTATATGCATAAGGTTTTCCATTCATTTCATTTCAATCAGTAAATAAAACATTCATATCTTTTTGTGTTCTTATTTAATTAATAATTAATACATTTATTTTATTTAATCAGTAAATCAAATAAATATATTTTATTGTATATGTTATAATGTTAGAATATAATAATTCTTGTTAATCATTTTTAAATTTTAATTTCATTGCTTGAATTTTATTGAATTTTTTTTAATTATAATAAAATTTAATGAAAATCTAAAGTTAATAATTTTATAAAAGTGCAATTAACACATTTTTAAGATAAACTAAAAATATATACTTGCATTAACAGAAATAATTTAAATTAAATGATTTATTAAATTGTGTTATTAATTTTGATAGATCATAATTGTTTTCCACCTTTATAAGAAACTTATCTAACTGTGTGGCACTAGGGATTTCGAAAATTATTAGTCGCAGCAAGCAGATTTCTTAAACAGTCTCTGTCCTAACCGACCACCACCCACACACCTATTCTCACCAAGTTCTTCTTTAACTTTGATCTACCAACTAAAAATTTCTCTATTGGTCTGCCCGTAACTAATCAAGTTCCTTATATATATATATTTAATTTACATTTGTTTGATGAACTCTGAACAATTTGTAAATAGAAATATTGAATGTTCTTAGCGAGATTAGATTTGATCTAATGTCGTCTGATTTGGTTTTAATCCGCATTGATATTCTCAGAATATTCTTAGAAGAAACTTATAAATTGTCTCCTCTTCAAGTCCAATTCATTTACTCATTCATATCGTATGATGCATCTAAATTTCTTAATTTGGTTAAAACACTTTCCGTTTTTTTTCAAATTTAAAATAGAAGGGAGAGAGAGAGAGTGGTTCTAATTATATTCGAATAGTCAGTGAAATTTTTTATACATAAAAAGAAACTTTTTAATAAATTTATTTATTTCATATAATATAATAATTCTGCTATTTTTTCATAAAAATTGTGTTTCTAATTCTAATTCATTATTTTAATATATCCAATTAATTGTCTACGCTGATAAATCAGGAATGACTGAACATTTGGAACAAAACATTTAGGCGAATTATTTGCAAAATATGTTTACAATTTCTGGAAAAAGTTAGTGAAAATTAGAAATTCAGATTGCTTCAGTTAAAATCATAATCAAACATAAATGGAATAAATTATTTTTCCGATTAGCAAGTTTAATAAAAAAAAACCTCTGACTTTTTACGTCCTACGAAAGGACAACGCCTGGTTATATCAATGAGGTGTCCTATGATCAGTAGAACCAGTCCTCTCAACCTTTACCTTGATTTTATTGATCGGAGGCGCTATCAAGTAGCTTTTCCCCAATGTTGTTCCCGGAGGCTGGGTTGGCTCCGTCCCATAGATCCCAGCTAGGGAAATTCCCTTGCAGGTTCGCTACCCACACACCCAATGGGCGCCTTACATAACAAGTTTGAATGAATTAATTAAAAATATTTGTTTTTTATTTTTATTTAACGTTGTGACTCATTATCTAAAATAACATCTTTTATATACCATATCTACATAGTTTTTTAAAACAGGGCTGATATCTAAGATTTCGTGTCAAATATATATAAAACGTGCACTTAAAGGGGAGAGGGGAATAAAATAATATTTTAGCCTTAAACTAAAAATTTAATTATAATAATAAAAATAATAATAAAATGAGCTAAGGCCAGGCACAGAACCGACCGATGATTTGTAATAAATTCATTTCAAAACAAAATTATATCTTATCTTCTTATACGAGTAAAAATTGTTTGTTTGTTTGTTTGTTTCATTGTTCTCAAAAACCGCTCTAACGATTTTTTTGAAATTCACACCAGAGATAGTATTTATAAAGAAAAATTGAGTTTTATTGATCACATCTCACGAAGACTACATCTTTATTAGTTTTTTTCTTCTAAATTTAAATGTATATATGTGACGTCACAACCACCGCATGTGAGATATATACATATCTATTCTTAAAATAAAATTAAAAATATTTATATTATATTCATATATTTGATTTTTTTTTATTTCATTAATAGTTTTACATTTAAATTATTTGAAATTGTTTCACACAACGTTTAAAAGAAGATTTATCTTTATATTCGATTCGATATATAGTAGGAGAATTAAATGACGTTATCAATTTATTCCGGTAAATATTATAAAATATTATTTACTAAATATTCAATCAATATCAAATATTCAATTAGATAAAACATTTATTTGTTTTTGTGTTCTTATTTAAAATACATTTTAATTTAATCAGTAAATTAATTATATGAAGACCTTAGAGCGAAACAGTGGTAAGCCACAAAATCAAAAAGTTGAGATATTGCAGTTTAAAGTTTAAAGAAAAGATATAAAACATTGGGTTTACTGCATATATTTCAAATTTGCTCAATATGTAATATCAGTAAAGGGAAAAAGTCAGCAACTATTATTTCTTTAAATAAAACATTTTTTCTACAAAAATTAGAATTTATTTTGAAAAAAATGTGGCTTACCATGTTTTTGCTAAAACTAAACTAAACGGATGATAAAAATAACTAAGATAATATAATACATCTATAACACATCTAAAATTTCAACATCTTTATCTACTATATTTTTTTCACAAAAAAAAAAAAATAGAATTTACATAAATTGTAGCTTCACGTGTTTTTGCTTTATCTAAATTAAAACAAAATAAAGAAAAGAATGCAATACTTATTAATCATCTAAAATTTCAACCTCATCATCTACATCATCAACAGTTACATTTAATTGAATGTAAAATGATTGATAGGCTGGAGGTATATAAGGCAATAATGTTTGTACATTTTTAATTTTCTTTTCTGCTATTTTTAATGGCTCGTTGTATTTAAGTTTAATATCTGACAAGGTTATCATTACAGGTCTACCTTGTTTTAAGACATTAATTTTCCTGTATTCTCCATTAACTGTGTTTTTAACAAAAAATGATCCAATATTCTCTGATTTAAAGCAAAAGCTATACGTTCCTGAAAATTCCAAGTTTGTCTTATCAGAAAAGCGTGCTTTTTTGTTTATATTCGCCAACAGAGGCTCATAAGAATAAGTCTTTTTGACTCATTTTTGTTACTATAAATGGGTTTTTTCGGTTTGATTTTTGAATGACATCTAGCCAACCTTATGGTGAATATATTTTGGTCCTCGTTGTTGGGCAATAACATCTTAAGCCACATGGCATACAATACTTTTGCATAAATTATTTACAAAATATTTTTACATAAAAACGTGGTAAGCCAAAAAAATAAAAAACTATAACCTATCTCAGAAGAATCTGTCGACATATTATCGTTATTTGGTACAAAGTCTTTGTCGACACAACTGTCATCACTCTCCTCAAAAAACTCAGGACTAGAACGGTTATTTTCACGAATAATTGCTCTTGAACGAAGACATAAACCAGAAGTCGACGCCATATTGATGTGGCTTACCATGCTCTTCACGTAAGAAAATGAAGTAATTTTGCCAACACTAACAACATGATTTAGCGATAACAGCGCTATTTATTACGAAACAGTCAAAATAACTTTTTTAGTGGTTTAATATTGTTCCCGCCATATGATAAATGCAATAAAACAATTTTCGGCAAAAGTGTGGCTTACCACTGTTTCGCTCTAAGGTCTTCATATATATTATTATTGTAAATGTTATATCTATCTATGTGTCCCTTCATACATTTTGAATTCACCCATAATATATCTTATATTCTTATATACTTACTTGAATATAATTTAAAAAGTTTTAAAAGTTTTTTTTTAATATTTTATGAATTCAAATCGTCAATTGAAAATGAAAATCCAATTATGAGATCAATTATTCATATAATTTTAAATGTTTTCGTGTTTTATAAATAAAATATTAAAAAAATAAAATTATAAACAAAATATTCTTTGAATTATTTTGAAACATTTTAGGAAACAAATTTTTAATGGGTCATTTTTAGAAATTCCATTTAACACTTATAATAAATAATTAAAAAATTGTAAAATTTTTAAAGTATATAAAAATAAATTGTATAAATTGGTTAAAGGGTCGAGTGATAGTTCGGTGTCACAGGTATATATTTTATATCAACACGCCTACTTTTCTGTTTGTATGTTATTATTTGAATGGCGATTCGGTGAATGGTTAATGGTTAATTAACGGTCCATATAACATCATCGACTGGGCCGCTACCATAAGGAGTGAAAATAGTGTCGAATAGAAATAGACGATATTACTTGGATTAATCTTATTATACTAGCTAAAATTGTTTGTTTTATAACCACTTGGGGCGCTAAACAGTTTTTCAAAAAAACACTATAGAAAAAAAAATATATGTATTTATTATATATTTATGTATTATTGAGGAGCACAAGTTCATTCATTTTAATCAGATTGATGCAAATGTGTAACATTTAATAATTGTAATAAATAATTAAATAATTGTATATCAATATTTTTCAAAGGGTAGAGCGAGAGCTCGGTGTCCCAGGTATTAATATTACCAGCCAAATCCAATAATAATGAATCATTTTTTTAACTTAAGTACCGAGCCAAGACTCAGGGTCCCGGTATATATTATAAAAGTGCAATGTGGGTATGTTTTGTGGAGGTAAGGGTTCTAAGGAAACAAACATACTATCAACAAAGCTCAGGGCCAGACACTCAAGTGCTGCGGAGTTCATTTTCAATCTCCATGTTTTTCCCACGGCCAATTATATGTTGCATGTTGTGAGTATGTGATTACACAAATTGGGAAAAAATCACTTGAAATGCAATTAAACAAAAAAATTGAAAAGTTAGGCTAAGCAGACGTCTTAAATATTATAAGAGATTCGGCAATTGCAATTACAGATAGCGAGGAAAAATTAATGGAGGTTTGAAATTAATAGAGATAAGAATAAATATTTAGTGACAAAGAGGAACAGTATTAATTAATATAGAAAATGTAAAATTTGAATATGTAGAAAAATTGAATGTAATCACGAAGGATAATAATATTTGAGAAGAATTTAAATCGAGGTATCAATCGGGAAACGCCTGTTATCATGCAGTAAAGAGGCTTATCTCATCAAAATTATTATCAAAGGGAATCAAGACCATGGACGCATAGGAAGGGACGTAAGAGAGATGGGACAAGGGCTCAGGATAGGGACATTTGGAGAAATGTGGCCAAGAACTTTCGAGTATCTTTGAGCTATATAAATAGATAGATATAACATATACAATAATAATATATATAATTAATTTACTGATTAAATTAAAATATATTTTAAATAAGAACACAAAAAGAAATGAATGTTTTATGTAATATAATGATTGAAACAAAATGGATGAAAACCTTTTACTACTTTTAACCAAATACGATGTACCACTCGGGGGTACAGGGGGCGGAGCCCCCGTCCAGCTGTGAAGAGCGCCGAAGGCGCTCTGACCAGCTGGTATATAACTATATTAAGAATAAAAATTGTTTTTCTTTTTAGTTTAATTACTAAATCATTAATTACTACTATATTTTAGGTGAAAAATTTCCGACAATGAATATAAAATTAATACTTTAGAAACTACCACTTCCGGTTTCCGGGTATACACCAAAAGTTGATGAATTCATGTTATTGATGCATTTAGTAAATATACCAAATTTTATCAAAATCCGTTGAGCTGTTCAAGCGGGCTGACAGACGGACCGACATCATGCTAAAAATACTTTTTTGTGTTAACAAAATGGATGATTTTTGAAAATATATAAAAATCTCCACATGTGTAAATTGATGTGAAAACAATACCTTCCCCTCCTATCGTCGGTCTGTCTTATGAAATTTGATCTCATATTTATAATATTACTACATTTTACAACTGCTTTAATACATTGTTATGCGTATTTATCAAATGACTTAATCAACTTGATATATTTAACCAAGTAAAACCAATATAAAACAATTATTCTTAATAAGTTTTACATTTTTAAGTTTAATTTTAATCTAAATAACTTAACTTAATAAAATGTTTCAACTAGTGAAAAGACAAGAAGATAAATAAAAAGGATATTATGATGAATACAAAAACAATTTTGATACACAATATGAAACTATGAAAAATGATATTTGGATAAAGTAATCCGACGTTGTCAAGGAAAATTAGATGGGCCCCGGCTAACATTGATATAATAATGATTTATCCAAATGTAAATTGTAAAGGATTAAAATAATAATACAATTGATGTTGGTTTTAATATAACAAAACAAACCATTTAATAAAAAATAAAGCAAAATAATAATATGAAAAATCAACGAACAATTAAATATAATAATGATTGATGATAATAATATAAGCACTGACACTGTGCCGCGGCACTTTAGTGTGTCGCTAGATTTTCAAGTGTGCCGAGTGATTATGAGGCTCTTAAACATTTCCGATTTTTTTCTAAATTTTTTTAATTTGGTTCTAAAAAAAAAGGTAAAACTTTTTGGGACTAGGCTCTTAAAACATTTCCGACTTTCTGAGAATCACTGATATAAGCAATTCAAGCAAAGAGAAATTCCTGGTGCTAAAAAACAATAAAATCCTGTGAAAATTTAATGAGTGAAATATTTATAAATATGGAGTCGGATTTGTTTAATAAATTGAAAAGCAAAATAATATTAGCAAATAAATAAGCTCTTTGTATAGTAAATCTAAAGATAGATTCATTTATACAGAAATTAATTTTAAAAAATAAAATTAATTCCAAAATAATAGCCAAGAAAGTAAAAAGTTTTGATTGATGCTATACTATACTCCTATACAAAGTATTTAATATTTATCCAAGAAAAAGCAAGAAAACATCATTTGATGACACTATAAGGTGAATTATAAAAATTTGGAGTGGGAGTTTTATTCAAAAATACCAATCCCTGAAAATTCCTTTTGCTTTTTGAAAAGTTACATAATTAATTGAATTAGTGTATATTGTGATACTATAATAGTGAATTATAATTTTAAAATAGCATAAAAGTGATCAAATACTTATTAATTAAGTATTACTTATATATAATTAATTTTTTAAAGAAAAAATATATAACACCAGCGCCCGCTCTAGTATTTACGGTGCCCGGGCAAATGAATAAATTGGCGCCCCTATATTCGTAAAATTTATTACATTTATAGAAAAAATGCCGCCCTTAAGATTTTCCGCCCGGGACAAATGCCCTGTTTGCCGCTTTCTAAAACGGGCCCTGATAACACCAAAAGTGTGACAGGTTGGAAATTTGCTAAAAAATGATTGCGCCAAGCGCGAACAACTCGTTTATACGGTTTAAATGTATTAATTTTTCATAATAAATTTATTCTATTATGAATAATTTATAATTGACAACACAATTCATTGTTTTAAAAATGAATAAATAAATAAAATGAGATAATTTATTTATTATTAATATTATTAGGAGTATAGTAATTATATTTATTTATTTCTTATTTGTATATATTTGTATTAATTGTTACTTATCTACGTCAAATGAATTAAAAAAAAAGAAATGATTTCTAAATTCAGTTTAATAATATATTTTATTTAAATTCTCAATTACACACACAGTATAGCCACTTGCGTAGATGAACTCAAAAACAAAATCAAATAAATTAATAATAGATGATTTTTATGATAATTTAATTTGTTCAAAACAAAATAAAATAAAATCAAATTATTTATTCATTGATAATTATTAATATTTATTAATATATTAAAATATCATATTCAAATTCCTTCAACTTATAAATAAACTATTTATTAAATAAAACCAATTTATACATTTTTTTGTTATGCATGTTTTATCAAGTATTTTATAACACAATGTTTTTATCAACTTCACTTTATGTCTGTCTGTTCGCTCAAATGAAAAATTACATTTGGTTTTTTCATCAACATTAAATTGAATTAGACTTCTCAAAATTTTTGTTTATATATAAATGGCTCTCTAAAAGATATAAAAGAGATATAATTGAATTATAATTAATCAATTAATGATAATTAGCGAGTAAAGGTAACTCATTTAGTTTTACTGTGTTTAATTTTTTTTTTCAACGCCATCAGGATAAATTTTCATTAATCAGGACGAACTTCATTGAAAGAGGGGTAGGTTTTCCCTCAAAATGCAAGTGAAAGAGACCATTTTTTATTATTTGTTTTCAACTTCAGGGAAATAATAGCAATAAAATTTAAAAAATAGTTATTAAGTATTAATAAAGATAACATCGCACTTCAAATACGTAACAAGTACATAAAATTTATATTTATTCATAAATCCTAGATATATATACTTAATTATAATTTTTACCGACCGACGATAGTAAGGGAGGTATTGTTTTCACACCAAATTTCACATGTGGAGATTTTTACTTATCTCCACGAATCATGCATTTTCTAAACAGAAAAAAGTATTTTTAGCATGATGTCTGTCCGTCTGTCCGTCCGTCCGTCTGTCCGTCCGTATAGATGTGTACAGCCTGAACGGCTCAACCGATTTTGATGAAATTTGGTATATTTACTTAATGCATCAGTGGGATGAATTGATCAACTTTTGGTGCAATTCCGGAAACCGGAAGTGGTAGTATTAGCGATCGACGATAAGCAGGAAAGGGTTATTTTCACACCAAAGGAGATTTTTTTATATATCACCACGAATCATGCACTTTGTATTGGTTTTATCCTCGAGAAAAATCATATTTATTAGTTTTTTCTTGATTTAAAATTATATGACGTCATCCAGCCATTCATGACGTCACAGCCTGGTCTTGCATATATATTATAAATAAAATAAAATTAAAAATGTTTATATTTATTATTTATGTATCCATATCTGTTTTTTATTACATTAATAGATATATGAAAATTATTAGAAATTGTTTCTGCAGCTGGAAATTAATTTACTTCAAACCGTCGCGTCGGTCGGTTCGGACCTGGCCACAGGTCAACTTATTTTTTATATCTACCTACTTATTTTGAAATGTATTTGAATTTAATAATAAATATATATTTTAGTAGAGGAAAAATTATATATTAATAAGAGAGGAGAGTGTTTCATCAAAACATAAAAATGAAAAAAAAAAACTATTATACATGCGCTCAACGTTTTACGTAGTAAATATATGAAACAATAGACTGTCAGAATTATAGAAAAATTATTTTATTCTTTTGACTCCACAAGAACAACGTTATATAATTTTTTTTATATTTTAATTATTTTTAAATTTATTTTCTATTTTTAAATAACCTTAAACTTAATAAATAATAATCGATCTATTATATATAGTATGTCAATTTTTTCATAAAATTTTCATATTTTTTTTCAATTTAAAATCCTTTGCATTTTAATCATTTTATTTTTATTCATATTTATTTTATTGATATTCTTGAAGCGCGCGTATGGTCACAGGAGAATAGATAAATGCTAAATGAAAACGATCATCGTTTGACAAAATTGAAGCTCCATTGACTAAAACAAAGCCTAGTTTATTGATGAATTTAAGCAACAACTCAATAATTTCAAGTGATAAGATTTTTTGTTTTATAATTAAACATGTAAAACACTTAAACATTATTTTTTTATGTTTTGTTTCTTTCATTTAGACATTTTTTTTAAATATATAAACAGTGGCACATCATTGAACAACCATTTCTCGATTATTGATTTCCTAAAAAATTAAAAATCCTCATTTAATGCATGATGAAATGATTTTAGAAGGAATTTTACTACAAAATACCTAGTAAACTTGTCTCAATTTAGGATGCAGAAATAAATTTTAATTCAATATTCTTTTTAATACCTGATAGTGGAGATATTGGAGAAAAATGATAGTCTATATTTTTTTTTACACCTTCTACTCTACATCTCACCTATATTAATAATAATAATGAAAAACATTCAAATTCAATGAAATGTTTTTTTTATTTCATTATAAATAATGTATATATGTGCCGTTTATTTTGAAAGTGGCCTAACTCCGTTTTTAATTTTTTTGCCGGTTACATTTACAACTTAATGTTATTTATCAATGAAGTATTTCAGGTTGTTTATATTCCAAGCAAATACGATACATTTTTGACACATAAGTTTTTAGAATTAATTTAATAACTAAACCGTGTAGTTTGATAGTGGCATAACTCCATTTATACTTACATCAAGATTTTATAGTAGTGGAAATGTTATTAAAAAAAAAAATAATTTACTGTTCGTTCCCCAAGATTATTACAAGATTGGTAAAAAGTGTCGGTAAGGTAATAATTTTATTGTACAATAAATGAAATGAGACAAGAAGATTTTGTATCGATAAAATTATTAGAAGATGCAATTTTTAAACGGGTAAATAATTCTGATGGAGAATTAATAAACTGGTTAAAAATAGGTTGGATGTGTTTTGTCAGAAATGAACCATATAAAATATTCTATAACACATCAATGAATGAATGAGAATGACAATTTTAATGTTCTGAATTTATTACCACGTTGGGGTAGACCAAGAAAATTAGAAAATTTTGTATTAACACCATTCTATAAATATATCAGACGAATTACAACAGCAAAATTTAAGGACATGATATACCTATTGGGATAAATATATGGTATACCACATCGGAAAATCCCTTTAACACGCGCAAAATGTAAATGAATAATAAATTGTTTTGTAATAAATTTATGTTCGTAATTTTTTATGTTCTGTAATTAAAAAATGTTTTGAATCGCATAAATTTGGTTTCCTAAGTGTTTTAAAGATATATAAAATAAATTCAGTATTGTTTTTTATCCAATTTGAAGCATTTTAAATTATGTTGAATGGACTTGGGCATCTTCAAATTTTATAATGAATCTGGTTGTTAATTTTAACTCCATTCTTGATAAGAAAAGCAAATTATTCACTTAATAATTGCTACTATTTTAATAGGAAGTATAAATTTAAAACCCTTAGATTTACTTAAGCAGTATGCCTCATTAGGATCCTATACGTATATTTTTAAATTCATTTAAAAGCAAATCCTTAAATATCTCGATTTGAAGATAAATGGATTTAGGCCACTTTCAAAATAAACGGCTCATATATGCAACTGGTTTACTCATCAACTTACTTTGAAAAATATTTTTATTTATTTTATTAAATGAATTCAATTCACATTAGAATAATAAAAACGTTTATTTAAATTTATTTGTAAATTTAAAACTATAAACAGAGTTGTTGACAATCTAATAATATATCTTAGTGTTGACAATTTTAGAAAATTACCGCGTTTTGTATCTAACTCAGAATATATCCCAGTGCTATTAGGACATTAGATTTAAATAACAAAAAGTTTTTATTTATTTTTATACAATAATATCTCACGAGCCACCTTATTCACCTTACTTTTCACTATTTTATTGGTAAAGGACCACCCTACCTAATCCCTCAACGGATCGGAAAAAAAAAAATACCAGTGCGTACCTTAGATTACCCTGATTGATTTTTGATAAGAAATAATTGGTGCTCACTTCGTGTTTACTGGAGAAAAATTAATATAATTTGCATATAAATTGGGGGTGGGGGGGCCATGTTTTGGTAGTTATAGTATGACTTATGATCAAAAGAGGGCGAGATCTTCACCTTGTCCAGTAGATAGCGCTATTAAATACAATTTGAATTTAAATATATATTAATTTCAACATTTGCCTAAACATTTATAAAAATAAATATACATATGAAATACGTTTAATATTAAAAATAAATAAATATACATATGAAATTTGTTTTTTTAATATTAAAAAATATTTAATTTGAGATTAATTATATATAAAAAGATCAACTATCAAATAGATTCAAACTTTTATTTTCTTTGATTAGATTATAATTAAATATTATTTATATTATTTAAAAATTATTATTTTTCTATTTATTAAGGATGTCTTTTAAAAAATTGTAATTAACCCTATTATATGTCAAATATTATAGCTAAGTTTTTTTGAATTTTTTAAAATTAAAATAAATATTAATTAAATAAAAAACCTTTGTACTGTATACTGTATGATTTTTAGAAATATAATTATAATAATTAGAAATATAATATAATATAAGGTTATATAATTTAGAGTTATACAGTACAAAGGTTACGCTATCTAGTTGAGCAAAGAAAACATTATGGTGAAGGCCCCGCCATCTCTTGGCCAGTCTTGACCTAAAGCCAAGCGTGGTTGTTCGTTACGCCCTCTTAGGGACAATCATTTCTATCTCGGAGCCCCGGATGTAAACCTTTACCATTTTATTTTTCAAAAATTTAAATATTATTTAAATTTTTTTAATTGTTTTAAAGAGTATAAATTTTCAAATTTTAATATTCTTATAAAATAATTTCTAATAATAAGGTTAAATATTTACCTATATATATATAATTATTTACATTTACATTTATTTAAATGCACTAGTAGAAGTAGTAGTTGTAGTAGTATTAATAATAGGAAGACTTGAATGTTTACATTTTTCTAACCTCAACATGAAATGTCAAATTCAAATAAATTTTATGATTATAGAAAATAAAATAAAAAGAAAAACACATTATTTATACGGATTTGAAATTAAAAATTTGTTTGTTTTTTTCTTTTTTTTCATTATTTTTGTTTAATTTGTTTTCAGGTTTGTCAATAGAAATAAGTAATTCGGTTTGGTAAGAATAAATGGCCCATTTCAAGTTTGGCGGCTTGGTGGATTAGTAGTCAAGGGCAGCCGAGGGTTGTCGGCGGCGCTGCAGCTATGACGTCGTGGTAGGCGTTGCCGTTGACTGGTGGGGACTCCTCGGTGCCGCCAAAGGGACTGGGGAAGCCGAGTTGTCGCCGCCACCGCCGCTACTCACTAACATTACTTATAAATTCAATGTGGAGAGCTCGGGCACCTCTAGTCATATCGGTTTGCAACGGTAGTTGTATCCCACGTGTCTTCAGTGCCATCCCTGGAACGATATCCCTCCATCGAGCACCTGGACCCGGGATTGGACGCCTTCATCAGCGTGGGATTTACCTACCATTCACTCATCTTACTCCAGGCACACACGGTAAGGCACTACACTTCCACTTCCAATACCACTCCTATCGCCTACATTCTTTTTTCAATCATCATCATCTGACATTTCCGTAGAACAAGAAACGCCCCCATGGAATCATCCCCTCGCATTGCGAATCCATTCGTGTCTCCAATCAATGACCTAGTTTTTGAAATTTTCGTATGCCTGGTCAATAAATGTCGTCGAGTGGGGGGAGGAGGAGGGCAGATATCCGTCATACAATCCATCCAAAACTCTACCCCCCACAACCCCTTCCCAATACACAAACACACCCAAACATACATACACACACACACTCCAAGGGGGCAATGATCCCCAGTCGGCATGTCGCCCGATCCTCTTTCCAGCCAGTATAACGTTAACGTTAACCGTCTCACCGATTTCCGCCTGACGTCACCTTCCCACCACCACGTGAGCGCACCGCTCTTTCAAATCTCGCACGTGACTTTTCCATTTGACAAACAAAAAAAAAATCAAAAATTAATATAAAAACGCCTTTCTATCCTCACCATCTTCTTCAATCAACAACAAAATAACCAACCGATGATTATTCCAAAGATATTTCTTTTAATTAATTCAATTTGGAGTATATATTTTTTTTTCATTCATGATTCATCATTCATTATCACAATCACTCCCCTCAATTTATTTGTAATAGGAAAATCACAAAAAAAAACAAACAAATATTGTAATCGATCGGTTTAACTACGAGGGAGTGAGAAAGAAATTTAAGATATATAGATATATATATATTATATATTAATAATCAATCAGTTTTCCTTTTCCCATAAAAGCAAAAAGGACATTTTTATAGAAATCCAATAACCAAACAAAAATTTCACTCTTATATAATAATTCTTCTGATTTAATTTTTTTAAAAAATAACACTCCACTAGGTTTTTAGTTTTTTTTTCTTATTTCATAATAATTGAATAAAATATTATAAAAACACAACATTTACCTTAATTTTAATTTAAAATTTCTACTTTCCAAGTAAAAAACAATCATTTTTTAAATCTATTTATATAAATAGATTTATATATATATATATATATATATATATATATATATATATATATATATAAAAATAAACAATATGAAATAATATTAAGATAATTAATCTAAATGTGTGAAAAATTAATTTTTATAAATCTTTATTTTTATAAAAAGGGGAATTTTCTTTTAATGATCAACTGGTGGTCGATCACGGGATCATTTTCCCGCCATTAACACTGTCACATCTCGCTGTATAATATAAAATCACTCACCCAACCTCACCCACACCTTTTCAATAACCTTGCCTTAAATATATTTATTTCATTTCATTTATAACTTAAAAACATTTATTTATTCTATAAATGCCTTTCCTATGAATTCATTAAATCATCGATTTTTGGTTTATAAAATGATAAATCATATTAATATTGATTATGATTAATTTTGACATTTTAGAAAATTTCAAATTATTACCTCACAACTTTATTAAGCACAATATTTGTGTTTTTTATTTATCAAATTTTTTATATATGAAATTTATTAATTATTTATATTTGGTAATTAATTACAAAACGGGAAGCTTCAGAAAAATATTGTAATATTGAAATCCTCTCAAGGAATCTACTGGCAGATTTTATTATAATCCTTATCTTGACAAGATATCTCTATTCTCCTTGATAGAATTTCTTTGATAAGAATGAAATTAAATAAAATATATCTCTAATAATTGAATGATAAAATGGATATCACTTTGCAATTGAAGTATCTAAACACAAATTTAAAAAATATTTAAGTTAGGCGAGAGAAAAAAAAAATTCTAATCTCTTTTTTTTTAATATTCACTCTTAATTATTAAATTGTTAATTATTTATATTCTAATAAACAGACATGTTTAATATGTAATAATATTGGACTTTAATCTAGAATATCAATTGGTTATTTGCAATTTGTTAATTAATTTTATTCATAATAATACACTCTTCATGTGTTCCATTTTTATTCCAACCTGTATTCATACATTATTATTTATATTTTTATGGTATCAAGAATTCAAATGTATAAAAATTTAAAAAAAGACTCAATCAAAATATTTATTCCCTCATTTGTTTAATTTTTTAAATATAAACTGATTATTATAAGTGATTATTTATAACTGCAATAGAAATACATAATATATGTGGTCTGTTCCAAAGAAAAGATGAATTTTGAATTATTTTGAAAAGTATTTATTTATTCATTAATATCCATTTTGTTCCTTCAAAGTAATTCCCCTCAGATATAATGCACTTATGCCAGCGCTTCTTCCAATCGTCGAAACACTTCTGAAATGCTCTTTTCGGTATGGCCATTAGCTCATTCTTCGATTCCGACTTTATCTCATCAATTGTGCCAAAACGCTTTCCTTTCATTGGTCTCTACAGTTTTTATAAATTCGCAGGGAGCCAAATCTGGTGAATACGGTGGTTGAGGCATGATTACGGTGTTCTTTTTGCCCAAAAAATCACGAACAAGCAATGACATCTAAGCTGGTGTCTTATTGTGATGCAGAATCCATGATTTGTTTTTCCACAATTCCGTTCGTTTGATCCTTATTACTTCACACAAACGTTGCATAACTTCCTTGTTTTATTTATTTTTTATTTCTAAGTAAAAAATCGAAAAACACACAAAAACGTGAATAACCTTTTTAGTTGTCAAAATCAAACTACTAATCCAAATTGACTGATAATGTCAATATATGAGAATCGTATGCGTACCAACATAAAAAAACAATTTGATAATTGGATGTACACAGCCCGTGAAAATTGAAAATCCACTTTATCTTTTGAACAGACCTATAAATATATTATGTACATGTTTATAAAATATACATATTTATAAATATGTGAATGTAATTTGCAACGATGAGTGAACCTCTAATTTCGATTTCATATCAATAATGATTTTCATTATTATATTAATAGATAAATTGTTATCGAATAATTATTCAACTAAGCATGGCGGTTATAGGTTGGCTAATGGCTAATAAATTTTACTAGTTATCATCTCACACATTTGAGCTATTATCAATTATATTATTCAACTTTAAGATGCACACGTTTATTATGATCACATAAAAATCTTTTGAATTTATTTTACCTTTTCAATGGTCAATAATGGATTTAATCACCTGACTATAAGTTTTTTATTTTTTTTTATTTGATTTTATTCGTTTATTCTTTTAATTTACTTTCCAATATATATATATATATATATATATATATGGGAATTGAAACCGAGGTCAAAGGATGTTGGCAACAGGGATGTTTCGACCTCCTCACGTGTCCACTTCTTTGTCCGTGGTTGTAAAATGCAACCGAGGGTAGCGGAAATTTGTCGCGGGTCCCTCACCCCTGATCATGTTCGAGACAGGGTGACGTTTAGGAGAAATTCTCCCACCCCCTTCTCCCGCCACAACCGATGCTCGTTAGGAGCGGGATTAAGATATAAATTGGAATGCGAACTCACGCAGGGGACTCTTCTGGGATTCTCTTGGATTCTCTTGGATTCTCTTAGATTCTCTAAGATTATTTTTTTAGATTCGTGATGGCTATGATGATGAGAGAGTGTTTGTATTTGTATATGTATATTTATTTGTAAATAAACCATTTTATAGAAATACCCAAACAAGAAGTCTTCCTGTTGCTCTATCGAGAAAAAAAAAAAAATTTATCCTAAACACCAATCCAACCCTTTCCACATTACTACATATATATTATAAAAATTTAAACAAATCCTGGTAAATCTTTTTAAAAATATCTTAACATATATTAAAGTGTTAATGAAATTTATAATCAAGGTTTTTAACATTTTAAAATTATATAAAAATTAAATAGAACATATTTGTTTCCATTTTAAATTTTTTTTTTAAATTAATTCATTAAATTTTGTTTTAATTTCTTAATTTCGTTTTTTTTTAATTACAAGAAAGTTTGTCTCTTTCTTCATTGAAATTCTAGTAACCAATTATATCTATTACATCCAAATATATATATATTCAATTTTGACACGGATTTCCTGTAATTTTTCTATTGATTTCATTTCTTTTTCTTGTCCTAAATAAAATATAAATAAATTATATAATACTTTCTTGTTTAGTGAATTATCTATATTAACGTTTCAATTGTATTTTTTTTGTTTTTTTTTTCTTGTATATACAAATACTCCTGGAACTAATTTGAAATTAATATTTTTTTTTCCGGAATGGAAATATAGAATGAATAACCTTTCATAATAATAATAATAATAAATTAATAACTAAATATAAATTAATTATTTTTGAAGTTACAATATAAAGACAAAATACGTTTTTATATAGGTATATTTTCCATTTATCGTTTCATAAACTTTATTTTGATGACTATTATTAATAATTGAATGTTTTATATTAGAAGAAATTTTTTTTATTTAAATATCATTTTAACTATCTCGCGAGAAATAGTATTGCGATCATGAAAATTTTCGATGTCGTGATTTTGATGTTTTTATACGTTTTGAAGGTTCCGGAATCATTTTCACTAAGGTTGAGAAAAATGTCTGTGTGTGTGTGTGTATGTGTGTAGACAAGATTATGCAAAAACGGCTTGAGCTATAATCATGAAATTTAGTACATGGGCATTTTTCAAAATTCGTAGTTTTCTATCAACTTTTGAGAAATGTAGTTCAACCGGAAGACGGTCATTACCTACAACGTTTTGATTTTTGTTCCTCTTAAACTGACCGTAAAAATATGTAAAAATATATGATTGATGATATGTAACAAAAGAAAAAAAAATATATTATAAATTTACAATAACTTATTTATTGAATATATATAACAATAGTTTTTTTAAATACTTTATTTACTAAATTTTCTAATATCTTTTAAATATCTCTAATCGAGTCACTTTTAATAATATCAAAATAAATATTTTACAAATTCTAATTTTTCTCTATTGATTATAAAATTAGAAAAAAAAAATTAAGCAAATAGTTGTAGAGGTTCAGATAATCTTTTAGATTTTGAAATCTCTAAATATTTTTAATAAAATATGTTAATTTTTTTTTTATAAATTACAAGATTTTAGTCTGTAAATTTAAAAACTAAAAATACAATCCATAATGTGATTTTGATTACGATAAATAATTATAGATAGATGATCTTTTATTGGAATCACCAGACCCGCCTCTTCCATACCTCCTCTTCCTTCTTAGAAATAGCGGTCTTTTTTTTCCTACTTTAGAAATCGTCTAAAATACTTGACCGATATTTGCAAGATAATATTTGCAAAAAAATAACCCATCAATTTTAAATATATGTTGTATCTAATTAGTATTAAAGAAAGATATTTAGATTTAAAATTTAATTGAAATATATGATAAATTTCAACTTTACATCAATTTTTGTAATATTAATTATAAGAAAAATAAGGATTTAGTTGAAAATTTGTGTTTTTAAATATTAGGTATTTATAAAAAGTAAATCTCAATTGTTTAGACTTTAGACCAGTGATTCTCAACCACTGTATAAACAATTATAAAACAAAAGAATTGTTTTAGAATTATTCATTTTCAGTAAAAGTTTTTATTCTAATTCTTTATATACGAGTATATATTCAAATATATTTCTAATCAATTTCATTTCCATTTATTTACGTATTTGAAGTAAATTATATATTTTATTTATGAGATTTAATTATATATAAAATATTAAATCAAAAAATCTCACTATTTTTAATCAATTCATTTCTTGTTAATAACTACATTTAGGTATATTACTATTTACTTTTGCTATTTATTTATATCTTATCTTATACTTGCAAAAATGTAGTATATATAGTATATATATATATTTGTATTTTTGAAATATTAAACCATTCTAAAGATTTTTTTGAAATTCACATCATAGATAATATTTATAAAGAAAAATCGATCTGTAAAGGTTTCAGCCTCGGTAAAAATTATCTCTGTTAGTTTTTTCTTAATATAAAATAGGGATTTTAATAATAAAAAAATAGAGTCAGATACAAATACAAAATATAAATAAAATATAATTAAAAATATTAAAATATTTTAATATAATTTTGTAATCAAATTAAGAAATATATATTATGTTATATCCACAGGCCATACTTTTCTGTCTTTCGGTGCATTAATAGGTACGTTTAAGGGCAAGGGCTGTATGATTTATGATTTTTTTTTAATTTATGTTCTTTTAAATTATTTGAAATTGTTTAAAAATTTTTCTCGTTTATTTATTTTAAATAATAATTTTAATCTTAAATAATCATAGTGCATAAGGAATTCCGCGACTCAGTGAATCAGGTACTTAGAAATTAATTTTCAATAATAAAAACAAAAACACGTTTATATATTATTGTATATTTAGGTACGTACATGTATTATTACATTAATACCATACTTATTTATAATTCATTTTTTAATATAATTGTATCTTTCTTTTTGATTTTTTTTTCTCTTTGCTTATTTTATTTTGAAATTATAAGAAAGAATTTGTTATTATTGTTTTGATTATCTAACTCTTATCAACAGTTTATTTATTTAAAATGATTATATGTGGCGGTGATATTTTTAAATAAAATTTTGCCTTTTTTTAAAAGAAAATAAGCAAACTGATGATTGTTTCAATCTTTATCTTTAGATTTATTCATTAAAGTTAAATAAATAATTTATTTATCTATCATATTATGAAATTAACATTCTCATACCTTTTGAATATTTTTATTAATTCATAATAATATTAATTTAATATTATTATTTAAAAATTTTGTTCGATATCGGAATATTATTATATATAAACTAAAAATATTGAGCTGTGTTGTCAGGCACTCATCCGACTGATGATTTGAAATAAATTAATTTCCAAACATTATTTATACTTATATATATATATATATATAAAGACCCAAAAAAACATATTTTTAAAACTCGAATTAAAATGACTTTATTATATTATCTTAGTTTTTATTTTTAGTTTAATTACTCAATTATTAATTACTACTATATTTTAACTACAATTTTTTCCGACACTGAATATAAAATTAATACTTTGTAAAATATCACTTCCGATTTCCGGATATACACCAAATGTTGAAGAATTCATGCTACTGATGCATTAAGTACATACGATATACCAAATTTTATTAAAATTCGTTGAGCCGTTCAAGCTATATCTATACGGACACACAGCGGACAGATGAACGGACTGACGGACAGACGGACAGTTATCAAGTTAAAAATACTTTTTTCGGTTAAGAAAATGCATGATTCGTGGAGATATGTAAAAATCTGAAATGTGGTGTGAAACATTACCTCTCCTTCCTATCGTCGGTTGCCAAAAATTACTTATTTTAAAATTTAATTAATCAAAATATTTGTCCGCAGAAAGAAAGAAATAGGTGAAATGTTAAAAGAATGAGGTGAGATGAAGACAGAGAGAGAGAGAGAGAAAGGAAAATAGAGAAAGAGATTAGTAAATTGGATAGTGAGGGGGGGGAGAAGACCTTGAACTCCTTTTTCTATGGAATGCCTCCGATCATGATGTGGTGGTTGTTATTGCAATCAGTCATCATAGAATCGATTATCTTTCCTTTTATCTCTTCCTGTAATTTCTCGAAATGCTATGAAATTTATAAAAAGAAGAACTTTCGATTTCATTAGCAAAGAATCTTTTCCGTGTCCTTCGCTTATACCTACGATTAGAAAAAAAAATTAATAAAATAAAATACTAATGTATTAAAACAAAGATAAATTTTATCATCGTATGACAAAGCTTTTTCAAAATTTTGTACTTAATAATTATTTAAATTTTATTTGAAACTCAAAATTCTATTCATAATAATATAATAATACTTGTATATATAAAAGTTGAACATTGGAATATTATTACCTTTATTATCTAATCCAAATGTTATTAATATTATCGAATAGATATTTGTAATAAAACTGTGGGTACACACCAAAGATTGAGAAAATAGAAAATAAATAAAACCACAATATTTTCTCCAAAATTTTGCAATATTACCTTTGATTTCTCGAAAGTATAATTTATCTTATTATTATTTTTTTGGTTTTTTAATTTACTTTAGAAATATAAATTCACTTTTAAACTGTCATAATCTTTCTTAAATTTAAATGTAATGAATATTTGAATGGGTGGAATTTACTACTGTTAATGGATGCAAAATCAATTTTATATTGTAACACTTAAGTATTCCTAAGTACTACTATATTTCGTTTCTACCTTTAAAAACGATCCTTTTTTTAAATATCATTTTTAATCATTTATTTTTGCAAACAAAACTAACGGTATTTTAAGTATTGTAAATTCTAGAAAACCACATCTTCTATAATAATAATTGACGTATTACTATTTATTTGATGTAATCTGAGAAATAGGTAGCTAAGTACATATTATTAGTAAGATGAAACTTTTTTTTTTATAAATAATAAATACAAAAACACACATAATTTATTGAAATGAACCAATTTAAAAATAAAAAAAATCTGGAGTGTCTCTACTCGATTATTTCGCAAATTTGAATTGGATTAATTAATATATACTATATTTATATTAAATTTAATTAATTAGTTATTGTAATTTAAAATTAAATAACATTTGTTAAAGCAGCACGTCTTTGACTCTTTGTAGATGACACCACGATACGTGCTAGCGCGTGATTTGCAGTTGTTTTAAAAAATTAATTCCGGTACTTTAAGCGATTCTATCAAGCTGAAAACTTCAAATTTTGAATAATGCTCGTGTACTAAAAATTTCATTAATCTAGCTCAAACCGTTTTTGCGTAATCTTGTCCACACACACACACACCACCACACCACACCACACCACACACCACACCACACACCACACCACACACCACACCACACACCACACCACACCACACCACACCATCACACCACACACCACACACACATACACCACACATATATCTATATATATATATATACAGAGACATTTTTCTCAACCTTGGTGAAAATGACTCAGGAACCTTTAAAATGTATAAAAACATCAAAATCTCGACATCAGGCGAGATAGTTTAGATTAATTTTATTAAAAATATTATTTTATTATATTATTTATTAAAAAAGAAAGATGAGTAATAAAAAATTGCACATTTTATTGTAAAATATGGTTACTATTATTAATATTCACCTATGATTATTAACAAATTATGTAAATTTATGTGAGTTTATTATATTACAAATTTAATTATCACAAATACATAGACTTATAAAATATATTGTATATATGTATTATATTTACTAAAAAAAGGGTTTTTATTTTTTAAGTGAATCAAAATCTTTACTCTCTTTTTTTTAAACTGAACTTCATCTCTCTCTCTCTATCCATCTCACTGTTCCATTGACATATAATATTATAATACTTTTTATATGAATATTAAATAAAAAATAATTAATGAAATTAATTAATAATTGTAAAAGAAAAAAAAAATAGTAATGATATTATAACAAAAGATTTTTAATGAAATAAATTTCATTATTCAAGCTCAAAACGTTTTTGTCTACATACACACACACACATACATACACAGAGAGAGAGAGAGACAGACATTTTTCTCAACCTTAATGCAAATGACTCAGCAGGGATCTTCAAAACGTATCAAAACATCAAAATTTTCGTGATTGCAATACTATCTCTAGCGAGATAGTAAAAATAAACCATTTTTATCTTTATTATTGAATTAGGTTCTTATAACCATGTTTAAATTTTGTCCCCCACTTATGTGTCTTTCAACTATACTAATACTTTTCAAATGACTTGGTGAGTGAACTTGAAACTGGTGTGACCTACGACCTGTTTTCTACCCGATTTCCTGGGGGTGTTAAGTTTTTACTGGTAGTTTTTTAAATAAATAAAAAAAATTCTCTTTATTCTATCGGTGGCTTGCATCGAGATTTCTGTTTTTCGCGCTGGGGGATCTTACCCCAAGGGGCTCATCTAGTGAGCACAGGGATTGTCAATATTGAGCTCCCGACCCCTATCTAGTATTTCCTCCATTTACTTATACTAGATATCTCTCTTCTTCTTTGGCCACTCTTGTTTCTTCGACCTCGATGTTGTTAGGTTTCCGAATACTCGGGGATCATTTCATTTCTTTTATCACCTTTCTGCACCTTCTCATCACCACATTCTCAGCCCAGGAAATTAGTTGCTAAATGCTGGTCTTTGGATCATGTAAAGAAGAACTGCCAAGGACCAGATAGAACTAAACTCTGTCATAGAGCAAGAGATGGTAGTCATGATGTTGCTAGTCCACCATGTGATTAAATTGGTTATAGAACGAGAACAGATAGATCTGATGTTTTTATAAAAGTACTCTTGTTTGCAAAAAAACAAAAAAAAGAAAGACAATTTTAAATTAATAACAAACGGGAGGGGTGATAGAACAATAAAATAATTGATAAGTTTTCTTCAAATAAATACGAACAGATCACGTGTAGCTCATCACATTTTGTATCAAACTAAAAACATATATGACTGTGTAATGTACTTATCTGGAGAATATTAGAAAATATGTGTGTGTGGAGAGATTTTATCATGAAGATAGGCTGAACTAGTAGTACAAAAGCATGAAATAGACTGTCCCTACTAGACGTAAACCTAAAAGGGAGGGATTTATCAGGTAGGAGTCCTGCACAAATTGACAATGAAAATCTAATAATCTAGTCCAGAGGTTCTCAACCTTTCAAGCTCTGCGCCCCCCTTAGAACACATAGATGTGAGGCCACGCCCCCCTGTTTCAGAGTATCGCAAAATCATCTGACCTTTTTTTTTTAGAACCATTTTGAACAAAATCGGAAATGTTTGAAAAGCTTGGCCACAAAATCATCTTACCTTTTTTTTTTCCAACAAAATTTTCAAAAGTTTGCGGGCACTTGGTATGCTCGCCTCCCCCCCCCCAGATCACCCTAGATGTGCTCACGCCCCACAGGTTGAGAACCGCTGATCTAGTCTATTCATGATGGATTTCCCCTCTCCCTCTCTCTATGATTAAACAAAAACAAACAGAACTTTTCAAATGGTTACCAACATGAATGACACTACTTGACATATACAAGATAGTTAACACTTTTATTTATTCCATTTCATTTCATTCGCTAACTTTTTTAAAGGCCTCCTCAAATCTTAAATAAATAAATAAATATTGGCTTTTAAATTGAAAAGAAAGGATCACATTGAAGTATAATTACTATCAAAAAGGAGGTTCAGATGACACTTGGCTAAAATTGAAAGCTAACCAACTACCTTCTCCATCTCCCCCCCCCCCCCTCTCTCTCTTATATATATATATATATATATATATATATATATATATACATATATATATAACAAAATATGATCACTTTTCTTAAAATTAAACTTGAATATTAAGAAGAAAAAATAAGATTTTTATTTATTTATTTGTTTAAAGAGATTATATACAAAACCAGGTATATATCTATCCTCTCCCTATTTGGGGTAGATTTACAGAAAAAAAAAACAAACAAAAACAAAAATTCAACGTAACAGGAATTAAATTAAATGTTTTTAACAACACATACATTTAAAAAGAGAAACAGAAAAAATACAAAAAAAACAATTTTTATTTATTTAATATGTAAGATCTCAGCTTCATAAGATATATATTTTAAAAAAATTGATAATATGTAGAATTTTCAAGATTATAAAGAGACACCTACATAATACCTAGTAGCTATTATAATGCATAATAATAATAATAATATTTACTAGTACAAAAACTTAATACTCCATAATATAGTTTTTTGTTCTCATTAATATGAATCAAATATAAATATTCATAAATTGATAACAAATTTTAATAACATAATTACAATTTTTAATTACTTAAATTCAATAAAAATTAAATAAAGATATATTGAAAAAATAAACATTTCTTGGAAAGACAATGACTAGAATTAGGAGGAAAAGTAATTTTTAAATAATAAAAATTAGAAAATAAAAAAAAAGGAAAAACTAATACATACCTACATATATATTTGTATATTTGTTTTTTTTTTCTTTATTAGAAATCTAAGTTATTTGTGTAAGGCTCTATTCAAACAATATATGAATATATGATATTTGTTACTGATATTTAATATTTGTTGGCGTTCATATAATTAATATTATAATATGTATTAGAATTTATTAACGTTGTATGTTAGTAAAAAAGAAAGAAAGAAAGAAAAAAAAATCAATTAATTTTCTAATCATACACAATCAAAAACTTCCTTACTCTTTAAACTCGACCTAATAGAAATGATGGTAGGCAATTGACTTTCTCTTTGTAATTGGTGATATGATTACATTTCATTGTTTCAATGTGATAGAATCATCAAAAATCAAAAAGAAAAATGATTTTATTTTATTCTCTCACTCTCTCTCTCTATTTTTTTAAATCTACTGGGAAGTATATATAAATTAATTTTGATAAATATTAAAATAAGAGATTTAAATATTAAATAGATAAAACATTTTTTAGAGAATATGTTAATGGTTTAGAAATAATAGGATAAAGTCGCAGGGAGCAAAATCTGGTAAATACGGTGGTTGAGGCATGATAACGGTGTTGTTTTTGGCAATAAAATCACGAACAAGCAATGATGTGTGAGTTGATGCAGAATCCATGATTTGTTTTTCTACAAATGCGATCGTTTGAGCCGTGTTGCTTCACACAAACGTTGCATAATTACCTTGTAGTATTTCTTATTTTTTTTTAAGTAAATCGAATAACACAAAAACGTGACTAACTTTTTCAGTTGTCAAAAACAAACTACTAATAAAAATGGCTGATAATGTCAACATATGAGAATCATATGGACTTTCATACCAAAAAAAACTTCGTTAATCGAATGTACACACCCCGCTAAAATTCAATATTTTATTTTAATGGTTAATTCACAAATCTACCTATAATATTATATTTAAGATTCATTATTTATTGTTTATATTAATAAAATTAAGTTCTCTTAGGCATAAAAAATGACCTTGTTTCGTAAACATTTCCCGTAATTTTTATTCAGGGTCTTTGTTGTGTTTGTGTGGAATCTCTTCTTTCCAATCACCTAAGTATAATATATAATATAATTATCAACAACTTAAATAAAACGCCTTGAACTTTTCATTCGATTTTTTCTCTCTTTTTTTTTTGTCATTGTAAGCTCATCATCATTATCAATCAAAAATTTGTTTTGTCTACCTTTTGCAAAGTTTCTTATTTATTTTGTTATTATAAAAATTGTGAAAATTTTTTTTTAAACAATATAATTGACCTCAAAAGTATTATTACGAGTTGTGGACAAATGAAATTAATGAATTTCGTTTTTAATGTGTCTAATATTCTAGTTAACTATTTGTTACTCTTGTGGTGTATTATTTTATTTATTCAATATAAAGTAATTGTAAGTAAAAATACTCTAGAGGTGTATTTAAGTATAAGTACCTGGTTCACCGAGTCGCTGCTGAATTAAAATAAATTATTCCTTATTATCGGGTTTGGCTGATAATATTAATTAATACCTGGTTCACCGAGCCACCGTTCACATAAATTAAAACAAAAAATAGTCATAAAACATACAGCCCTTAGACCTACGTATTAATGCATTGAAATGCAGTTATGGATATAACAAATATTTTTAATTTTATTTTATTTATAATATATTTTGTATATAAGGAAGCGTTCCCTGGAGTAATTGATGACATCATTTAAATTTTCTATTTAAATTAAAAAAAACTAATATATACATTATCTTTATGTATACAATTTTTGCTAGTATAATAATAAGTATAATATTGTATTTATAAGAAAATCAAATTAGAAATTTCTATAAAAAGTTAATTGTAAATACAATCTATGATGACTATTTAGAGATTTTCGAGTTATATATATATTATATCTTTACTATTTAATTTAGAAAAAATATTAATAAATTTGAATTAATTTTATAAAATATAAATGATATTCCATGTATATATATATTTCATGAAAAAATCTTTATATTATTTTCCTATTTAATTGAGATTATGAAATTTGCAATTTCATGGCCGCAACAGCATCTTCCTATGTTTACTTAAAACTTTTAAGACTATCTAATTTTCATCATTCAAGGCTCGACCATAAATTTATTTCATTAAAAATCTTTTGTTATAATATCATTACTAATTTTTTTTTCTTTTACAATTATTAATTAATTTCATTAATTATTTATTATTTAATATTTATATAAAAAATATTATAGTATTATATGTCAATGGAACAGTGAGATGGATAGAGAGAGAGAGATGAAGTTCAGTTTAAAAAAAAGATAGTAAAGATTTTGATTGACTTAATAAAATAAAAACACTTTTTTTTAGTAAATAATACATATATACAAAATAATTTTTATAAGTCTATGTACTTGTGATAATTAAATTTGTAATATAATAAATTCACATAAATTTACATAATTTGTTAATAATCATAGGTGAATATTAATAATAGTAACCATATTTTACAATAAAATGTGCAATTTTTTTATAACTCCTCTTTCTTTATTAATAAATAATATAATAAAATAATATTTTTAATCTTTTTACTATTTCACCAGAGATAGTATTACGATCACGAAAATTTTCGATTGCGAGATTTTGAAGGTTTATACGTTTTGAAGGTCCCTGAGTCATTTTCACTAAGGTTGAGGAAAATGTCTCTCTCTCTCTCTCTCTCTATATATATATATATATATATATGTGTGTGCGTGTGTGTGTTGACAAGACTACACAAAAACGGTTTGAGCTAGATTAATGAAATTTTTAATACAAATTTGGTAGTTTTCGTAGTTTTCTATGAACTTTTGAGAAATGTTGCTCATCCGGAAGAGGACCATTACGTACCACGTTTTCATTTTTTACCGACCGACGATAGTAAGGGAGGTATTGTTTTCCTTTAAACTGACCCAATAAATAAACATAGAGGTTGGATAGTTTTTCACAAATTTAAAAATTATATAAAACTGCTATATATAGAATTTCAGCTTGATTGTATCGATGAAAATACCCGAAAATTTTTTTTAACACGTTTCTGCCCATCACGCGCTAACAACAAAGAGCCAAATACGCGCTAGTTTAATAAATATTATTTATTAATTTTAATTTATAATTTAATTAATTAAAATTTAATTTAAATATATAATATATGTTAATCAATACAATTCAAATTTGCGAGATGTCGAGTAGAGACACTCCAGATTTTCTATCTTATTTTTTGTCAACATATACTGGATTAATATTTTATTATAATCTTAATTTATTTCTATAATTAAGATTTAGTCTTTTAATTATGATCTTAAATTATGTTATATATTATCTATAAGTAGGTATATACATATAAGATAGGTATATCTAAAAAATAAACTAGATTCAAAAAACAAGAAATAGAATTTTGCTTAATCATTTCTTTCTTTTTTTATTGATTTTTTCAGGTCATTTATTAAAAATAGTATAAATCCTATTAGGATGTTTATTCATGTTTATTCATATTTATTTATAACTTTTAATTTTTAATTTTAATTATTTTCGTATAAATTTTATGATTTTAACTTAATTCTCACTCCTCCTCCTTCTTCACCTAATCAATTTTTAATTAGATTTTTCCGATTTCAATATAATTACATCATTAACTGTCCGTCAGTTGTCTCAATACTTAATGATAGTATCCACAAAATAATAATAATAATAATGTGGATACTCTAAAATAGGTTATGATATTTTCTTCTATATTTGCATTTTCATTAAATTAATTATGTTATAATTATTTTATAATTTTTAAAATATAAAGATTTTTTTTTCATCATTGAGTTCTTTTATACCAGTGATTCTCAATCACTGTGCCGCGGCACTTTAGTGTGTCTCGAGATTATGACGCTCTTAAACATTTCCGATTTTTTTTCTAAATTTTTTTCAATTTGGTTCTAAAAAAAAGGCAAACCGTTTTTGGGACCACCCTTTATCAATATGGTAAACTTTTAAAAAAACCGTTAAAAGTGTGCCGCGGTAAAAAAAAGGTTGAAAATCATTGTTCTATACAAATCGATTATTTATCAAAAAAATATTTATTATTATTTTGTTATTTATTTATCATTTTCTTGGTTTCTTTCACACCATCAAGGTCTATATTTTATGCCAACAAATCAAGAGGGATTATAAATGTTCATTGAATTATAAATCATAAATTCTCACACAAACGAAATTTTATAATTTATTTATATTAAAAAACGATGAAATTCAAAATAATTATAAACATAAAAATATATAGTAATTAATTCTATATTAGTTAGCCAGAGAGATCACTTAATACTAAATTAAGTTCAATGTAATTAAAGTAATAAGTGCACTTATATTATACCTCTATGACTATGGAAAAAGGCAAGGACTTTTTCTTCGGTCTGAATCGGTGATAAATACACACACAATTATATTTTATCTCTTTCAGAGGTAAGATGACATGCAATCAGTAGTAGCCGATTGTATGCAATTAAGACTAGTAGTTCGAGATTGTAGTGTGGCAGTTGTCCACGGTGATAAGCACCGCCTACGTGATTATTCAGGAAATAATGGCTCAACGGGGTAACACCACAAAAACCAAATATGAACGAAACAATCAGGGTCACAGAGAGGGGCACACAAGGACAATTGGATACAATTCCCTCTCGAAAAACGCCACAACCAAGTTTTCTCACTCAAATCCACCAGGATGAGAGACTCGACTGTCTCTTTATACAGTTTGACGTCATAATGGGGGCTTGACCCACATAAGGGTTATACATTTTATCACTTAACTTAATTATTATATCTAATTACTAGAAATAATCTTAATCTTAACTTATTTGTCAAAGAGTGGTAATTTTTATAAATTTAATTAATGTTCAATGCGAAACCAATTACTAATTACAATTAAAATACCACCAAAGAAAACTTCTGGAAACTTGCAACGCAATAGTTCAAATTTTATCGACCGACGATAGGAATGGTATTGTTTTCACACCAAATTTCACATGTGAAGATTTTTACTTTATCTCCACGAAACATGCATTTTGTTAACAGAAAAAAGTATTTTTGTCCGTCTGTCCGTTGTGTGGCCGTATAGACGTGTACAGTTTGAACGCGGCTCAACGGATTTTAATAAAATTTGGTATTTCGTATGTACTTAATGCATCAGTAGCATGAATTCTTCAACATTTGGTGTATATCCGGAAATCGGAAGTGATATTTTACAAAGTATTAATTTTATATTCATTGTCGGAAATTTTTCACTTAAAATATAATAGTAATAATTAATAATTGAGTAATTAAACTAAAAATAAAAACCAAGATAATATAATTTAGTCATTTTAATTCAAGTTTTGAAAATATTATATATATATATATATATATATATATAATGTTGTTTGGAAATTAATTTATTTCAAAATCGGTGCCTGGGCACAGTCCATTAAAGGACATTCTGAACAAGAAGTAAGGAATATTCTGAACATGATTAATTTATTGATATTACAAATTTTTTTTTATATATAGGTTGTACTTAAACTCTTACTGCAGTGACATCTATGTATTTTTATTGAATTTAAATATTTTCCACTTTTTATTTTAATTATCAAAATGATATAATTAAATGATAAAAATATTTATATACCATTAATTATCTATACATTAAAAATTATATAAATAGTAAAAATATGAATCATATCGATTACTAATGATTAATTGAAAAAGTTTATTATCTTTTATTTATTTATTCTTATTCTTATTACATATATATTTATGCATAGTTTATTTTTATAATAAGTATCAATGATTTAATTATCGAGAATAGGAATTTGAATTGAAAGTGAATATAATACAATGAAATAGATTTGTTTTCAATTTGTAATTGAATATTATACTATAAAAGAATAATAAAATTATAATATTAATAATAATAATATAGTTTATAATTTATAATTGAACTTTAATCTTTTTATTCTATATATACGGTATATACTTCTTTATTCATTTTTTCACTTTCACTTGTTAGTTAACAAAATTTATTCTTATATTAATTTCAATTTCAATATATCGACGTCATTTGGTTTATGAGTTAAAAATATTTTTATTTTTTAATTTTTGATCTTTTATAATCTATAGCAGTATTCTCAACCTTTGTTTTTTACCGCGGCACATTTTTAACTGTTTAAAAAATTTGGCGCCACACAAAGAAAAAGATAAGTTTAAAAGTTATTTAAATATTTACTATATTGAAAAAATTGGGAAAAAAAGTCGAAAATGTTGGAAATTTCGCAGCACAGTGGTTGAGAATCACTGATCTATGTCATACGGCAGTACTTTGAGTATATAGTAGATCTTAACACTTTCCGGGTCTTGCCTAATTATATATTTCATGATCAAGGTAATTTTGTCGATAAAAAAAGGGAAAGGCTTCTTCTGACGAGTAACGAAACAATCATACAGGGTCATTATAATAATTATCATTTGAGGAAAAAGACTAGAGTAATCTTCAAAAATGTCTGATAGAATTGATTTATATAATAATTTATAATTAGGAAATTTCATTTAAGTATTATAAATGAAAATTAAAAAAAAAAAATAAACAAAAATAATTAATTATAATTTGAAGAGGAAGAAGATGAATACTAATAGATCAGTACTGGGCAATTAAATATTTTTACAATTAACAAATGATATTCCTTAACTACTTTTTAAATAAAAATTTTAAAAAAATGTGATTTTTTTTATTTCCCGAATTTGTTAAGAATTTATTAAATATATCTAAATTATTCTTTTTTTTTTTAATTTATTTATTATTTTTCATAATATTGTGAGCCATTTCTTATTAATTCCCTTAGGACAGGAATGGCGAAACTTTTTCAATTTAAAAAAAAATTTTTGAAGTAACTAACATTCATAGTATAAAATTGTCATGATTTTGTTAGTTCACCAGCTGTACACTTTTTAGCTTAAATATATAATCGAATACTTTTATATAACTTCTTTATATACTATCCTGTATAAAAGTGTTTAAATTTTAAATATTAAACTTTATACCAAAAAAAATAAAATTATTATTAAAAAATTTGGAATTTATTTATGGTAAAAATATATCTTTCCCTAAAATTGTCTATTATTTTTATTTTTATTGTATGGAAATTGATTTTATTTTGTAGTTTTTAGTTATAGGTCAGGGGTAGGCAACGCATCGATTTTTAATGCGCCCTCACTTTTTTTCAATATGGTTCTAAAAAAAAATCAAGTAAAATGATTTTGAGATCAGACTTTTAAATATTTTTTCTACTTTTCTTTCAATGTAAATGTATAAAAAAGTAAAATGATTTTGCGGTTACGATTTTTCAGGCTCTAAGTATCGCGACCCCTGTTATAGATAATGACCAAAAAGCAAAAATTATATCTGATATCGTGAACCACTTACAATTCTTTGTTTTGACAATGCTATGTTAAATTATAGAAAAGTTTGCGATTCTGGCACTATTTTTCAACCGTCCTATGGGCAAAGTAAAGCTTTGTTAAGCTACATATTTTAAAAAAATAATTTTTCTTTTTTTTAATAAATATTGATAAAATTTACAGCATATTAGAATATTCTGGTAATATTTCATCGCCCCAATCAATTTTGAGATTATAACTTCACAATTTCCCAAGATAGATAAATTCAGTACTTCAAATTTCATAAATTGTAATTTTAATGTTAATTGTTCATTTTTAATTCATTTTTATTGAAAAAAGTTAGAATTATTAAAAACATAATCTTGTCTTTGTGCGTGCCATCAAAATTTTCAAACGTGCCATTGGTTCACCATCTCTGCCTTAGGACACGTACAGCTTTTTACCGACCGACGATAGTAAGGGAGGTATTGTTTTCACACCAAATTTCAGATGAGGGGATTTTTTACATATCTCCACGAATCATGCACTTTGTATTCGTTTTACCCTCGGGAAAAATCATCTTTAGTTTTTTCTTAATTTAAAATTATATGACGTCACAGCCAGCGCCTCCTTATATATTATAAATACAATAAAATTAAAAATATTTATGTCATATCCATATCTGTTATTTATTGCATTAATAGATACATTTAAATTATTTAAAATTGTTTCTGTAGCTGGAAATTAATTTATCTCAAACCGGTCGGTCGGTTCTGTGCCTGACCACAGGTCAACTTATTTTTTCTTATTTTCACTCTTAATTAATAGAATTGTTAGACATTTTAAATTTTAATTTAGTTTTATCATAAAAATTTTGTCATGTCTTATATACATACATACAAACTACAAACATATTTTCATTCTAAACTTTATAAAGATTTTATTTTGGGCTATTGATCAAAAATAATAAATAATATTGTTTATTAAAATTTGTTCTCATCCTCTATCTCCAACCCACTTAAATAAATAATATATTTTTTTACTATGAAATTATTTATGGGCCGGAGTTTAGAGGTTCATCAAACTTAAGCTCGATGGAATCACATTTTACATCAAGATCATTTCAATTTAAATTTGAAAAATGAATAATAATAGTTAATAAATTGTATAATGTATGTTAAATTGCTAAACCTAACTTAATGAATTAATTTGTAATCAAAATAATACAAAAAAATAATAAATAAATAAAGCAAAGAAAATAATATTATTATTTATTATTAAAACATTTTCACAAAATTAACTTATGTTCTATTATCTATGTTAATTTTTAATTTATTTCTACTTAGAGAAAGACAACGAAATATGGAAATTATTATTAGAGTTGGAATTGAACGAAGGCATATATTAACTGAACGTCTATTGGGGTCAAATAATTAATAAAAGGTCGAGTTCATTTAGTTTAATCAAATTGAGAAATTGAAAAAGAATGTCTAAAAAACAGATAGAATAAAATATACAAACATTCAAATAATAAATAAATAAATAAAAAACAAACGAAATTATTATATAATTAATATTAATAAATACATAATTTCAATATCATTATTATTTGTTTTATATTTTCCTTTTTTTATAAGAAAATAAAAAAAATAATATAATACGTATGTATAAAAAAGAAAATTGAAAATTTCTAAATATATAGGGATATATAAATTATCTCAAAAAAAATTATTCACATTTAAACTGTCACTAAATTACGATATTATACAGTCTTTTTTGAATTGCATTTGTAATTAATCAAAGTATCACTATTTTTTTTTTAAGACAGACTGTTTACTATCTATCTATCTATCTATCTATAAATATCTTATCTTATCTTATTATACTAGCAAAAATTATATATATATATATTTGTATATTTTTATTAAATCGCTCTAAGGATTTTTTTTTGAAATTCACACAATAGATAATTTTTATAAAGAAAAATCGATATGTATTGGTTTCAGCCTCCTGAAAATCATCTATACTGTTTTCTTAATTTAAAATAGTAATTTTAAGTGACGTCCATATTGAAATTTGCCTTACTTCATACTTTTTTAATTGATATTGTATTAATAATTTTTTATATTTAAAATTTTTTAAATTTTTTAATTTAATTTCGAAATAAAATTAAAAATATTTATTTTAATATTCTTTTAGAATAAAATTACCAAATATTTATCATTCCTCACCCAAAAAAAAAAAAATTCATGAAGTTAGCAACATATAATACATATGAACAATTATAAAGGAAGAAACTTAAAAGTAATTTTTTCTTTAATTCATATTCATTTAAAATGATAATTAAAAAATATCTTATTTCAAATAAATTATTGAAAAAATTTGATCCAATAATATTAATTAAAATGTTTTTTAGATTAAATTATAAATAATATATAAATGATATTTGATTATTATAAATAAAAAGAAAAAATATTACCTCCTTTCTTAATTAAAATATAGACAAGTACTGGTGTCAATATGATTTCAGAATTTATATTATTATCAGTAGTCGAAACTGTCTATAAGCTATTGCTACTTTGAAAAATATAAAACTGAAGCCATCTATAAGTTATAACAACATATATACTCGTATATAATATAGGATCAAATATTTTATCAAGTAAATTGAATATATTTTTCATTTTGTAATGAAAATCCAGTTATTGTAATTAATTTGTACCATTTTAGGAAACAAATTTTTGATGGATCATTTTTAGAAAACCCGTTTAATTATAATAAATATCTAAAAAATTGTAAAATTTTTAAAGTCTATAATAATAAATTGAATAAATTTGTTAAAGGGTCGAGCGATAGCTCGGTGTTCCATGTGTTATATATAATGAGTGAGTGATATGAGAGAATTGACAATTATTTTTAATTTTCAAATTATTTTCTCATCTTTGGATAAAATGAAAATGAGAGTCGTAAGAAAATATTTATATATATAGGTACATCTCTATTGATCCAGCCTATTTTTGTTGATAATTGAATTGATTTTATAAAGTTTTAGAGGATATCTTCTAGAAGATTATCTCGAGGCAAATTAAAAATATAATTTTATTAAAGTCATGAAATAAAATTATCTCCACGATTAACAAAGCCCGGTTAATTATCTCAACTGTAAACCCTTTGGGCATTGCCTAAAAAAAGATAAGAGAGAAATTGAATTAGAATTATGAATTAATTTATTCGTGAAATAACATTCTATAATTGGATTTTATCGATCATCTTGCAAAATGAATGACACTTTTAAGATATTCTTAAATAAATTCTAAAATAAAAAAAAAATTTAATATTAAGTATTTCAAATAGATAGTTATAAATATATTTTATCTTATTATACTAGCAAAAATTGTATATTTGAATATATATTTGTATTTTTGAAATTCACACCAAAAGTAATATTTATATAGAAAAAACGATCTGTATTGGTTTCAGCCTTGGGAAAAATTTGTTAGTTTTTTTTTTAATTTAAAATAGTAAATTTAAATGAAGTCAGCAATTATGTCAGACAGGCGCTTCCCTAAATACAAATATTATAAAAATAAATAAAATAAAATTAAAAATATTTATTTTATTAATATTTTGTAATCAAATTAAGAAATATATATTATATTATATCCACAGGCCATACTTTTCTGTCTTTCGTTGCATAAAGGGCTGTATTTTTTTTAAATTTATTTCAAATTGTTTCATATATTTTGTCATTTATTCATTTTATATAATAATCTTAATCTTAAATATTCATAATTCATAAGGAATAATTTTTTTTAAAGTACTGAGCTGCGGCTCGGTGAACCAGCTTCAATTATTTAAAATTGAATAATAATATAAGGTGTTGTTACTATTTCTTTTTTTTTTTGTTGGTCAATTGCAATTAGAATTCTACAACCAAATCACAAGGTTGCTCAGGAAGTGTGAATTTAGAACAGATTTATTATTATTATTATTATTCTGTTGGCATAAAAGAACTTCTTTAGTGGGTCAGCTAATTTCTAAAAATCAATTTTAAATTATCATTTCGATTAACATAAATTTCTTAATACATTTCTTTTATTGATAACAATGATAATTGAAGAAAAAAACAATTTTCTTTGTTATTATAATTAATAAAATATCAAAATGTAAGTGTAGAATATGTTTTTATTTTTCAATTTTTTTTTTCAATTAATAAAATAGAAATACTTTTAAAAACAATTTTACTTTCTTACACTAAAAAACATGACTTTTCGAATTCTGTTTAAATAGAAAGAACATTTACATTTGATATTTCATATATTTTAAGATTAATTTTTTTTTTTTTAATTTTTTATTTCTTCAATTTAGAAGAAAAATATAATTTTCAATTTTTTAAAGTATAAATGTAAATAATATTTAAATATTTTTATTTTATATTATTTTATAATAAATATTATACATTGCCAGTTGATATGAAATTTAAGATAAAGAGGAATTTGATTAATTAATTCAAGGATCAACGTTTGTATATATAACCTATTAAATTTAAAAGAAAGTTAAACTCAATTGGTAAAAATAATGTGATTAATTTAACTTTCCTTATGCAACATAAATCTATAATTTCAATTGACAAAAAAAAACTTTTTTTAAAAAAAAATAACAAAAACAACAAAAACTGGCGCTCAGTCGTGTCTCACTTTCTTTTCTTTTATCATTTCTGATAATAAAGAAAATAAATAATATCACAAGAATATTGTAAATCTATTAAAAAGCTAACTATTCCTCTCTAAGTTCGTTTTTTTTTATAATAATTTCCAAAAATATTTTCTTTTAACATTTGAAATTTTAGACTTTAATATCAATTATTAAAAATTTCAATTTCAAACAATATTATTATTTAATATTATTTTTATAAATTGTAGCAATTAGTGAAATAGGCACCTTAGAGTTAGCCTAAACTTAGATAGCTACCTATTTTAATATTAATTTTTATTAATGGGAATAAAAACAATTTTCAATTGAATGAGATACCATTTTTTAACTAGTAAATTTATTCCATTAATCAATCTTATAAATAAAGATTCTTTAAGTTTGACAGATTAGCTGGTTATGAACGTTGAAATATATATGCAGCCATTAAATGTTTTATTAACTAATTCAATAATTTTCGCGTTTTTTTCGGTTCGGTTAGGATTTGTGGAAATTATTTAATTAATTATTTTTTTTTTAAATTTTTCTATATCCAATCTGAACTAGAAAAAATACTCGGAAAAATTAATGGAACTCTTTGCTGGTCAAATAGATAAAACATGGTAGCTAAATAGAATATCAATTAATTTATATGCAAATTTTAATAATTTTTATCCCGTAAACTAGAAGTGATCCGGAAAAATTCCATAAGGAAAGTTTCTTTGGAATTAACAAAGGAATCTACTGGCAAAGTTTCATCCAAATCCCTGAAGCTTCCCGTTTTGTAAACAATTACAATATATTTATCTTAATAGTAATCTAGTGGCAGGCAAAAAGTTTAGAATACCAATAAAATGATATTGTACTATTATGCTTGGTGATCCGCACAAAATTTGTTCGTTAGACCGAGGATTGCTCATTCCAGTATAAATTCTTAAAATATAGATTGCATTGAAAAATTGGATAAAGTTTCTTTCGAATTAACAAAGGTAAGGAATTAACTGGTAAAGTTGTATACACAAATCCATGACACATGACAATTAATCTGAACAATTACCCTTATACTTATACTTCAAGATATTTAAAAAATAAAAAAAACTGAATTGTTTTTGTGAATTTCCTCTATTTCGTTGTAATTTATAATTAAATAAAGAAAAAAATATATATTTAAAAAGGTATTAATAAGAAAAAAACTCACGAGGTGTTTCAATTGTGTTTATGTATTGTAAATATTAAAAGTTTCCTACCAAAATATAAAATTTATTATCATATGATAGATGATAGATATATGGTATCATAACCACAATCGTACATATTACTGTTCTTCTTCTATGTATTTATATGGCCTGAATATATAATTTCACTGGAAATTCCTTCAATTCATCGATTTTCTGTTTTCTTCTATATATATTTTTTAAATTTAAAAATATTTTATATATAAATATGGTATATATATATAAAATATATTGATTCTTAATATCATTTAAATTCATTCAAATTGATAAATAAAAATAAAATAAAAAATACTCGTAAATTACCATATACTTATTATAAATAAAATAAGTTGACCTGTGGCCAGGTCCGAACCGACCGACGGTTTGAAAAATTAAATTCCAGCTACAGAAACAATTTCAAATAATTTTAATATATCTATTAATGTAATAAAAAACAGATAGGCATATAACATAAATATTTTTAATTTTATTTTATTTATAATATATATGTAAGACCAGGCTGTGACGTCATGAATGGGTGGATGACGTCATATAATTTTAAATCAAGAAAAAACTAATAAATATGATTTTTCTCGAGGATAAAACCAATACAAAGTGCATAATTCGTGGTGATATGTAAAAAATCTCCTCAGGTGAAATTTGGTGTGAAAATAACCCTTCCCTTCCTATCGTCGATCGCTAATACTACCACTTCCGGTTTCCGGAATTGTACCAAAAGTTGATCAATTCATCATACTGATGCATTAAGTAAATATACCAAATTTCATCAAAATCCGTTGAGTCGTTCAAGCTGTACACATCTATACGGACGGACAGACATCATGCTAAAAATACTTTTTTCTGTTAAGAAAATGCATGATTCGTGGAGATATGTAAAAATCTCCACATGTGAAATTTGGTGTGAAAACAATACCTCCCTTACTATCGTCGGTCGGTAAAAAAGTATTTTTAGCATGATGTCTGTCCGTCCGGCCGTATTTAGTATTTAGTATTCGGATGGGGTAAGCTTTCGGGAGTACAGATGATAAGATAAAATAGAACGTCTCAATTAAACTGTAAGAGTTTCTGTCTTATGACTTTATGTTGTTGTGATGAAAATCCACTCCTCGTCAGTTTCTCAGTTTTGGTCATTTTTCGGCTATTGCAGCGGTTGGTGTCCGGGGTAAATTACCCCAAATGGGGTAAAAATGAAACTTTTGTGAGTAAAATATATATATTTTTAATTTGCTATTTTATAAACCTGTTAGTATTTTTGCAAATTAAATTTTTAGTTATTGTTTTCTTTTCAAAATTATCATAGGGGGCTATAATAGAAAAGATGCGATAAAGAAGATATTTCGTTTTTTTTTTTTGCTCTTCTTCAGGGTTAATATCAACTCACACAAAAATATTTTTGGGTAATGATTAAAAAAGTTCCCCGACCGCTGGGCTATTGTGACTTTCAATTTATCGACTGAAGGTTGAAAAAAGGCGTAGAAGATAAGGAAAGTAGAATGAGGCTATTTATTAATTTTTCCGAACAAACTCACAATCTTAAATGTTCTTAAAAACAATATTCTGTCTTTCTAAAGAACATAATTTTTAAAAGACTGATAATTTGGTGATCCAGGTGCTTTATCATATAATGGGGATAGTGATCATGAACCACAAACACCCAGAGAAGAGAGTGTAGTAGTAGTCGGTATCTTCAATTTCTTGGCACCAGAGGCAGAAGGAGGTCTTTTTATTGCATCTCATCAAAATATATTTGTGTCCAGTAAGGAATTGACACAGGTTGAAATTTATCCCTCAATGACCCCTTTTTGATTCAAGATATTATATATGTGAGAGTAATCGGTTTATTGGCCAAATTTGCTATTTCGCCTTCGTTTCTGCCAGTGTTAAAGTATCCCTTTTGCTTATATTTATATTATAGATATTTGATAGAGTTCTTTGTCTTGAATTCTTTGTTCTTTTTTGAACTCAGCTGCTAGAGACACTGTATCAGCCCTGTTACAGAATGGTTAGTAGGAGCGAGATGGGTATACAAAAGTGTCCAAACTAGAAATTGTAAATTTATTATAATTAGACCAATACAATAAACTAAAACATAAAAGGAATTAAATCAAGAAACATAAGTATTATTTATTAATTATGAATTCTGAAAATCTATATAATTCTTTAAAACATAAAATTTATGCAAAATTAAAAAACAAGCTATATAGTATAAAAAAAGAAAGTTATATATTTATTTTCCTAGCTTTATCTTTTGCAAATTGATAAATAATATTACCCGAATTTAAGTTATTAAATAAATCACTCTCTATGGAGAAAATACTCCAATCATTTAATTTGCTCTGTCCCAAAGAAGATCGCAGATAATTTTTTATCCTTTTCAGTGTCGAAAAAGATCTTTCACCGCTGCAATTTGTAGTGGCAATACTTAAAAAAATTGCGCAGTGCTGTGGCCACGTTAGGAAAATTACACTCAATTTTTTTTTATTGTTCTTAGACTAAATTCTACAGTAGATATATTTTCTTTATTTTCTAATAAATTCACGTGCTTAAAATAAAGACACTCTTCAATAAAATTTGAAACAGTGTCATTTGTGTTAAAAATGTTATATGTCATAATTCTCAAACTGCACAATTATCGCTGCTGTTAGGATTCTTATTAAAATTATTTATTCAATGCTTATGCGGATATAATGAATAAGAAAAATAGATATGTATTTTGAATGTGAATGATTAAAATCTTAAAAGTGATGTCACTCTGGGTTGGAGGCTACTATAAAACTACTAGAAAAAAATAAGAAAAAATGTATAAACCAATTAAAAATGCCGCCCTCCAGAAGGCTTGCGCCCTAGGGTTGTGGTTAGTTAGGGTAGGGCCACGCTGTTTCTGGGAATGCCTCCTTTTTTTGCTTAGGTGAAAAAGATATATATATATAGCAACTATTATTATATTTAATAAACAAACACTATTGAACGGATGTCACTTTGCTATATGGGTAAGAATTCTATTTCTTAAAATTAATTTATTATCTACAATGAAGGAAATTAAACAATTTAGTTTTATAAAAAAGTAATTAATATCTTAATAAGTTATACTTGAAATATTTAAAATAAATGACGTTATATATAAAAATCCAATCGATTTAAACAAAGACATTTAAAGAAAAAATGAATTTAGCCAGTAGATGGGCTGAGAGTTCAAAATATACTGTTGTTATACATATATTATAAATTATTCAAATGAGCTTATTTAATTAAATTCCTCTCCTCCCTCTCTCATATTATAAAAATGTAATGTCATTTATTAATTAAAAATCTTAATAGTCATTATGTTATATACTAAGTTTAAGTTTTTAATTACTTAAATATAATGGAATAATTTTTAATTTTTAATTTAATTTTCTTTTCAATTCAAATTTTTTTTTAATATAAAATGACATAAATATTTATTGGATCGTTCGGAAAGTCATTTCGTTTTTTTTTGTGTAAATGAAATACCATTTTCGAGTAATGAATAAATATTTTATTAAATGATATATTGGCTATTCTGGTCCAACCCTTTTTGTCATCTTTCAGGTAGTACCATGATTCCACGCTTATAAAATTGATGGTCCTTGCTGGCAAAATTTTTTGACGTATTTATTTGAAGTAATATTTTCCCATCTAAAAAATTTTGTAATGACCGAAACAAATAATAATCCGAAGGCGCCAGATATGGAGAACATGGTGGGTGTGATTGTGTATCCCATTCAAGCTGCTGAATAGATTGGAAACATTTTCGCTTAAATAAATTTTAAATAAATATTAAAAAAGTAAAATGAAAAAAATTTATAAGGAAACAATTTATAGAGAATTAAATAATACACATTTCATCTCCTATGGAAAAATTACTAAGATTTTCTGATAGTAAAGTACTAATAATCCTTTTTAATTCTTGCCTCACTCCACCAAAACCAAATTTGGAAATTATTCCATTATTCGCTTATCAAATTAATTTCTTTGAATTATCATATATAATCTATTCCTTATATTAATATTTATGATTTTATTATATTTAATTTAAAAAATCAAATATAAAAAAAAAACCTCTGACTTTGTACGTAAGACAACGCCTATCAAGCCGGTTATATCAATGAGGTGTCCTATGATCAGTAGAACGGGTCCTCTCAACCTTTACCTTGATTTTCTCGATCGGAGTAGCTTTTCCCCAATGTTGTTCCCGGAGGCTGGGTTGACTCCGTCCAATAGACCCCAGCTAGGAAAATTCCCTTGCCAGGCCCGGGACTTGAACCCGCACATCCAATGGTGCCTTATTATAATTATTAAACCACTGTATATATATCGATAAAACAAAATATTTCAGCCATGTACTCTTCTATTAGGATTTTGTTTTTGTTTTAATCATTATCATGTCTTCACTAATGTTTATATATCTATATACAATATTTTTTTTACTAAATATTAAAATTAAATTTCTAAAGTTTATTCACCTAATTTGATTTATGATTTTTTTTTCAGTTTGAACTATTCCTACAATTATGGCAAACGTACTGACATTGGTAGTCGATTCATATCAAGATTTAATGGTCAATCAGAGTGGTAAGTGAAACCTATTTTCTCTATATACCTTTCTATTACCTATCAGTTTAATAAAAATTTACAAAAACTATACTTGTTCTAATGGGTGAAAATACTAATTGTGTTTTTAGAGAATTTATAAATATACAAATTATTTTTTTCAATCTATATCAGTGATTCCTAAACTGTGAGCCGCGACGCCGTCCTAGGGGAACCGCGAAAAAATTTCCTAATACTTGAAATTTTCGATTATTTTTAAAATTTTTTCAATTTGTCTCTAAAAAAAATAAGCTGGAGTGTCTCCACTCGACTATCCCGCAAATTTGAGTTGGATTAATTAACATATATTATATTATAAATTAAAATTAATAAATAATATTTATTAAATTAGCGCACGTTTAACTCTTTGTTGATGGCACCATGTCACGTGTTGGCGCGTAATTTGCAGTCGTTTTAAAAATTAATTCCGGTACTTTCAGAGAAGTTGAAATTCTATATATAGCAGTTTTATACAATTTTTAATCATGTGAAAAACTAACAAACATATACCTTTATTTTTACGGTCACCTTAGAAGAAAAAAATCAAAACGTTGTAGGTATTGACCCTCTTCCGGTTGAGCTACATTTCTCAAAAGTTGATAGAAAACTACCAATTTTGAATATTTCCCGTATACCAAATTTCATTATTCTAGCTAGCTCAAACTGTTTTTGTGTAATCTTGTCTACATACATACACACATACACCCACACACACAAACACACACACACATTTTTCACAATCTTAGTGAAAATGATTCAGGAACCTTTCAAAACGTATAAAACATCAAAATCTCGACATCGAAAATTTTCGTGATCGCAATACTATATCTGGCGAGATAGTAAAAAAGTCAAACGTTTTCTGGACTAGGGGAGCTGCGGAAAAAATCCGATGTTATGGGAGCCGTATACCGAAAAAGTTTGGGAACCTCTGATCTATATATATTGTGTTTTTAACTCTTTAAAAAAAAGAAAATTTTACTATTCCAAGTTTCAATCTATATATATAAAGGAGAGTGTCTGTATGTATGTAATTTGTTTACTTTTTTGTGCTGTCATAGAAACAAAAAAAAAGAAATTTCTTACTTAACCGACACTTTACCGGTAATTTAGAATTATAAACAAAAACAATTGAACATCAAAAAAAAAATTCTCACTTAACCGACACTTGGTAATTTAAAACTACCAGCTGGTCAGAGCGCCTTCGGCGCTCTTCACAGCTGGACGGGGGCTCCGCCCCCTGTACCCCGAGTGGTACATCGTATTTGGTTATTATCCTTCGTGATTACATTCAATTTTTCTACATATTCAAATTTTACATTTTGTATATTAAGATTTTGTATGTTAATACTGTTCCTCTTTGTCACTAAATACTTTTTCTTATCACTATTAATTTCAAACCTCCATTAATTTTTCCTCGCTATCTGTAATTGCAATTGCCGAATCTCTTATAATATTTAAGACGTCTGCTTAGCCTAACTTTTCAATTTTTTTGTTTAATTGCATTTCGAGTGATGTTTTGAAAACCTGTTTAGCGCCCCAAGTTGTTATAAAACAAACAATTTTAGCTAGTATAATAAGATTAATCCAAGTAATATCGTCTATTTCTATTCACTCCTTATGATAGCGGCCCAGTCGATGATGTTATATGGATCGTTAATTAACCATTAACCATTCACCGAATCGCCATTCAAATAATAACATACAAACAGAAAAGTAGGCGTGTTAATATAAAATATATACCTGTGACACTGAACTATGACTCGACCCTTTAACCAATTTATAGAATTTATTTTTATATACTTTAAAAATTTTACAATTTTTTAATTATTTATTATAATTGTTAAATGGGATTTATAAAAATGACCCATTAAAAATTTGTTTCCTAAAATGTTTCAAATAAATTAAAATAAATTGATTTTCATTTCAATATATTAAAACCTTTTCAAATTTACTTGATCAAATAAAATAATTGATCCTATACATCCAACAACGAGCTATCACTCGACCATAAAAAAATAACAAAATTGTATCAAATACCATTTATTATTCAATTCATTTATGTTTCAACAATCTCTATTCCAAGACATTTTTTCCAAGTTCTATTAATATGTTATTTTACTGTGAGAGGAATTTAGCCTCTCACCCAACCTCCTATTCTTCGGAGGACCATTTCTTCCGCTTTCGTCAGCCCTGACCCTGCTTCCCACCGGGGTTGGTTACCACGATCTTCCACAAGGTTGCTCAGGTTACCAATGAACACAGGAGGTGAATGTCGGAATTGAGTAGGAGAGGCTAAGTCACACTAACAGGATACAGTGTCATATATTGCGCATCACTACCCCATTTGGTGTTTCCATATATTCATATATTAATTTAATACCTCTTTCCAAACAACATTTCGAGTATAACATTCATTCTCAGGTGGTAATAGAACCTTCAAATTTTTTCCATTCTTAACTCTTGAAAAAGCTACATAAAGCATTCTCTTAATTATATTCAAATAATTAATTAATTCTCTTGAAGAATTTCTAAACGTCACGCTCTTAGCCGATTTCAGTAAAGATGCGATGATCGTTATCGAAAATCTTCTAATTGCTCTGAAACAATTTTTAAAATTTTTAATGTTTGGATATGTGTTTATGCAATGAAAACAGATATCAGTATAACAAATATATTTTTAATTTTATTGAATTTTTATAAAATAAATAAATAAGATATAAGAAGCGGTGGCTTGATTGAAATTTATATACACTTTAATATTATTTTTTAATAAAAAGAGAATTTATTAAAAATTAAAAATAAAAAAAGAAGCATATTTTAATAAAAAAATATAAAGATCTCCTTTTTATCATTTGTCTAAAAAATCATATTTTAATTTTGATATAAAATGCCAAGGCCAAAAATGAGGTATTTTCACACTTACCTTTTCGATGGTAGCATTCGTTTTCGTTTCAATTTCCGGCATTTAGAAAATCGTATGATTCCTTTTTGATTTTTTTTTCATCAGCTTCGGGGTCACCACTTGTTAATTTTTAATTAATAACAACAAAGATAATTTATTTATGCTTACACTTTTTATTTAAGCTAAAGCTTTGTACATATTAGCTTATAATAATGTTTACTAATACATCTCATTAATCAACAATTAACAATCTAATTAATTATATCAAAAAATATAAACAACTTAATATTTATGATGATAAAAATAAAATTGATGAAACAAATCTTCTTTTAAACGTTGTGTGAAACAATTTCAAATAATTTAAATGTAAAACTATTAATGAAATTAAAAAATCAAATATATGAATATAATATATCTCACAGGCGGTGGTTGTGACGTCATCCATATATTATAAATTTAAATTAAGAAGAACTAATAAAGTTTCGTGAGATGTGATCAATAAAACTTAATTTTTCTTTATAAATACTATCTCTGTTGTGAATTTCAAAAAAATCGTTAGAGCGGTTTTTGAGAACAATGAAACAAAGAAACAATTTTTACTCGTATAAGAAGATAAGATAAACAAATTGAACATTTTCAAGATAGAAAGACAGAAAGATTTATACTTATAAATTTTACAAGATTAATAAGATAAATTTTAAATCGATCAACATTAATTAAGATATTTTCATTATGACAGATATTCGAAAAAAACCGCGAATTCAATATTTCTGTTCACTAATTATCTGTAGACTTTAGTAAAACATACGCATGACTCAATAGATCCGGATAAACTTTTTCAAATTTTGATCTTCAAATTTATCTTGAAGGTAGTAAAGAAAGAGTAAGATGCGGAAATCAATTGTAAAATATTAGGTTACCCAGACGACTTAAATATAATAGGAGATTCGAGTACCGTTGAGCCACATAGATAGATAGATATAACATATTCAATAATAATATATATAATTAATTTACTGATTAAATTAAAATATATTTTAAATAATCACACAATAAGAAATGAATGTTTTATGTTATACACTGATTGAAACAAAATGGATGAAAACCTTTTACTACTTTCAACCAAATACTATGTACCACTCGGGGGTACAGGGGGCGGAGCCCCCGTCTAGGTGTGAAGAGCGACGAAGGATATTTTTTATAACATTTAAAAATTTATAAATTATTATTTATTACTTATTAAAATTCATATTTTTACTTTTTTCTTAGTAAAATCATCATTTTATAGGGAAACTACTGCTAATATATTTCTAGTTTGGATTTAATAAATTACTAAATATATATGCAGATAAATTTAATATTAAAAAAAAAGAAAATAGTTGCTAATAATTGATCAATTTCGCACATGTGTGCGAATATTTAAAAGAATTTAAAATACAAAAATGTAAATAATGAAAAGCAAATATTCATTGAAGATGTAAATTTACATAAATTATTGTCAAGATTTAAATTTAATAAATAAATATGATTTAAATTGATTTATTCTGATAAATATATACATTCAATAAAAACTTCTCAGAATTTATTTGAGGGTTAATTTTATACTCTTGTAATGTATGTTATTATTATTATTATTATTATTATTAATAATATTTTTCTATCTATATCTCAGTGGGTCTACGGAAATCGAAAGTTCTTGGCCACAGCAACCACATTTCTCCAAGTGTCCCTATCTTGAACCACTACCATCCAACTCATACCCTCTCCCATCTCTTACGTCCCTTCCTACATTGTTCACCCACCGCTTACTTGATCTTTTAAGCGGATGTTTCCAAATCGGTCTCCCAACAAATATACCCTTCGCCATTTTTTTCTTTCCCATTCTAGCCACAGCTTCCTCGATTTTATAATCCTAACTATATCTGGAGATGCATAGAGGTCATGCAATTCCACATCTCTGTCATTCCCCTGTTATCTCATCTTTCTTTGGCCCAAAAATGCTTCTCAGAATCCTATTCTCAAATATTCTAAATGTTCTCTCGTCTCCTAAAGTCATAGGCCATGCCTCACACCCAACCGGAAAAATAATTGTTAAATATATTTTAATTTTAATCTTCTGTGATAATAATTTTGACGAGATAAGCTCATTTACTCAGCTCTTATCCTTCATGATTACAACACCTAAAATATTTAAATTTTTCTACATTTTCAAATTCTACATTTTAAGACTTTGTTTACTGTTCCTCTCTGTTACTAAATATTTTGTCTTATCACTATTAATATCCTCTTTTCCTTCTTCTAATAATTTTTTTATGCTATCTTTAATTGCAATTGCCGAATCTTCTATTATTATCTATTATTTAAGTCGTCTGCATAATCTAATACTTTTTATTTAATTGGATTTTGTTATTGTAATCTCATGATTATGATTACGTTTATTTATTTATTCATCATTATATTATTAAATAAATTTTCATTTTCGGATATGAACAATTTATGTGAATAATTTTACTTTTACTATATTTATATAAATGTCAGAATTGGTTCTTTGATAACATTTAAATTAAGAAAAAACTAATGAAGATGATTTTTTCAAGAGATGTGATCAATAAAACTCAATTTTTCTTTGTAAATACTATCTCTAGTGTGAATTTCAAAAAAATCGTTAGAGCGGTTTTTGAGAACCCATTTACATATATACAAACAAACAATTTTAGCTAGCATAAGAAGATAAGTTATATATATATATATATAAATGTCAGAATTGGTTCTTTGATAACGATTTTATTCTATAAATTCGAATTCTTTCTTCCATTTTATTATTATAACTTATAATTTGGACTAAATATAATAACAATATAAACAAGATTTGTTTGTTTTTTTCTTAGATTCATTTTTAAATATCTTAATAAGTATATTAATACAATATAATTCTAAAATAAAAATTAATTGACTTTTTTCGTATAAAAAGACATACTTATCATACCTATCATACCTATCATATTTATCTAGGTTATAGGTTCCCAAACTTGTTTGTGTCGAGTACCCATTTGATACTTTTTAGTATCGAAGTATCGTTAGTGTCCTACCCCTGGGGGTCGTTATAGACCAATTTGGGAACCTATGATCTAGGTACTTCTTTATAAATAATAATTATCCATGGATATTGTTTCAATGCCATAAAAAAGACCAATTTATTACCAAGTTAAATAATATTGATAAATTAAGAATAAACTTTTTCTTTTTTTTTACTCTCTTATTGGCGGAACTAATCATCAATTAATTTTTAATAGTATGAGGTTATAAATATAGTAAAATTTAATTAATCAATTATACTATCAAAATAAAACTTGTTGAAAAAAAAACAGATAAAATAATTTTTGAAAATGTATTCAATTGAGTGACTATATTCAAATTTGTCTATAAAAACACGAATTTTGTGAAATGAAAATGATTCAAAAATATAAAAAAATAAATTTATTCTATTTTAGAAGTGAACAAACCATTGATTTATGAAAAAAGTTCAATAATACTCTCATACATATAATTTTTAAATTATTTTTAGATTATTTTCTAAAAGTGAAAAAAACATTTTGAATAATAAATTATTTATTAAATCAAACAAGATCTAGTAAATCCCATACAATATATTAATAATATATATTTTTCTTCATTTTCCTTTACTTAGTATAAAATATACATAAAACCTCTGACTTTGTACTTCCTACAAAAGGACAAAGCCTATCAAGTCGGTTATATCAATGAGGTGTCCTATGATCAGTAGAACGGGTCCACTCAACCTTTACCTTGATTTTCTTGATCGGAGGCGCTATCAAGTAGCTTTTCCCCAATGTTGTTCCCGGAGGCTGAGGGAAATTCCCTTGCCAGGCCCGGGACTTGTACCCGGGACCATGTGAATGTAAGGCAGGTTTGCTACCCACACACTCAAAGGCGCCCTTATAAAATATACATGCACTATATTATTATTTTAATATATTATATTATTTTTATCAATTAAATTGTTTATTTAATTAGTAAAATTATTGATTAATCGAACTTTCATTTCATCTATTCATTTATTTTAAATTCTTCACCATTGACATGATTAATTATTAAATATTTTCAAAATAATAATTAAACTTTTTTAAATAATATTTACAATACATTTTCTTATCTTTCATCAAAAAAAGTAATTCCGTAATATTTAAATATTATTATTCTTTGTTCTTTTTTTAATATTCGAATTCCTAGATTTATATATAAATCTAATCAGTTACTTTACAAATATTATCTTTCATATTAAATTTTGCAAATAAATTTAAATAAATATAGATATATTTGCTTATTTGAGGAAAACCTATCTATTTGGATACTTGAAAAAACACTAAGTATATTTTGATCTTTTTTTCATATTTTCTAGTTTTCTAATTTAATTTCTGTTAAATATATTATTTCGCTTCGCTTTTTAATATATTGAAGTGAACCTTTGGTTCATTTTAATTTTGTTAAATTAACATTCTAATAATAATAATAATAATAATAGATAAATTAATTTTTGAAGCAATTTTAAATAGAGACTAATAATATTTTAGACATTACTCTTAAATTCCTTTTATTATTATTTTTTTTTTGGAATTTGTATTATTATTTAAAAAATAATTTCAAATTGTATAATAGCTTTACATATCTAAAACTGGATAATTAATTATGCCTGTATCCTCCCTGTCACTTAAAAATCAAATTTACATGAATGAATAAATAATTTAATAGATTATCGGATCTATAACAATGAAAACTTATAATAATTAGTTTCATTATATTTTTTAAATTATAATCAACTGGGAACTATTAATTGAAAAACAATTTCTACTTCTAATATTATATATATACTAGCTGCTCAGAGCGCCTTCGGCGCTCTTCACACCTAGACGGGGGCTCCGCCCCCTGTACCCCCGAGTTGTACATAGTATTTGGTGGTTGAAAGTATTAAAAGGTTTTCATCCATTTTGTTTCAATCAGTATATTACATAAAACATTCATTTCTTTTTGTGTTCTTATTTAAAAAATATATTTTAATTTAATCACTATATTAATTATATATATTATTATTGTATATGTTATATCTATCTACCTATGTGGCTCAAAGATACTCGAAAGTTCTTAGCCGCAACAACTACATTTCTCCAAGTGTCCCTATCCTGAGCCCTTATTCCATCTCTCTTACGTCCCTTCCTACGCGTCATTGGTTTTCCAAGCGGACGTTTTCCAATCGGTCTTCCCACCAATATCTTTTTCCTCTCCCATTCTTGCCACGTGCCCTGCCTATCGCAGCTTTTTCCCTTTTATAACCCTAACTATTTCTGAAGATGCAGAGAGGCCATGCAATTTCTTGTTATACAGTCTCCCTCATACCCGGTGACCTCATCTTTCTTTGGCCAATAAATGCAGAGAAGAATCCTATTCTCAAATACTCTGAATCTACTCTCATCTCCAAGGGTCATAGACCATGCCTCCCACCCATATAATGCAACAGGCAAAATAATCTTTTTATATATTCCCTTTGATAATAATTTTGAAGAGATAAGCCTCTTTATTGCAGATAACAGGCGTTTCCCGATTGCAACCCCGATTTAAATTCTTCTCAAATATTATTATCCTTCGTGATTACATTCAATTTTTCTACATATTCAAATTCTACATTTTGCATCTTAAGATTTTGTATGTTAATACTCTTCCTCTTTGTTACTAAATATTTTTTCTTATCACTATTAATTTCAAACCTCCATTAAATTTTCCTCGCTATCTGTAATTGCAATTGCCGAATCTCCTATTATATTTAAGTCGTCTGAGTAACCTAATATTTTACAATTGATTTCCGCATCTTATTCTTTCTTTACTACCTTCAAGAGAAATTTGAAGATTGAAAATTTGAAAAAGTTTATCCGGATCTATTGAGTTATGCGTATGTTTTACTAAAGTCTACAAATAATTAGTGAACAGAAATATTGAATTCGCGGTTTTGTTCCTAATATCTGTCATAATGAAAATATCTTAATTAATGTTGGTCGATTTGGCCTGAACCCGCAATGATATCTCCTAATATTTCCTCCGCCTATAGTTTATAAGTATTGTATATGTTATAATAGAGTATAATATTTCTTGATCATTACATTTTGGTATTTTATTTTCATTGCTAGATTATTATTGAATATTTTTAATTATAATGAAACTTGAGAAAATGCAAAAATAGAGACTTGAGACAATTTATAAAAATTAACAGTATAAAACTATAGATAAATTATCAATATATACATTCATTAATAGTATTAATTTAAATTAATTGATTTATTTGTTTTTTTATTATTAAGTTCATTTATTAATTTTTTAGATCATAGTTATTTTCCTTAAAAGAAACTTAAATTCTGTGGTGCTAGGGGATTTGAAAATTATTCGTCGCAATATGAAGATTTCGCTTACAGTTTCTGTCATGTCCGACCTCCATCCAACAGTTATTTTCTGTTAAGTTTTTTGCTTCTCTTAATCATGTGATCTATATATTTAATTTTTTTTGATTCATTATAATAAAATTTAAACAAATAAAAATTTTTACTTTGTTAATTTATATAAATTTCAATATAAACTGATTGTGAGTGATACGCTTAGCCAATACTCTGAATATTTTGTGTACAAAAATATTGAATGTTCTTACCGAGATTTGATATAATGTTGTACGATTTGTCCTAAATCTGAATTAGAAGAAAATTATAAATTGCATTAAAATGAGACCTTTTAGAATAAATTATTTAATTGAAATGATATTTAAATATAAGAATTTAAAAAAATATTATATTCTTTGTTTGGCAATTGTTATTTAATTATGTGCAACATGATTCGACTTGCACAGAGCATCGTTATTTTTTATTAATATCACATAATAAAAATGAATCTTTTAAACATAATAAATAAAAAAGACATTTTAATAAATTTAAAAAATATACCCAATTTAAAAATGTCAAAAATTTAAAACAACTTTATATCATCATATTTTAATTTTTATATAATATATATATATTTAGTAATTAATAATAGAGTAATTAAATTAAAATAAAAAACAAAGATAATATAATTCAGTCATTTTAATTCAGGTTAAATAATATTTTTTTTTATTATTCAATGATAAAATTTATATATTATTATATATATATTATAGAAAAGAAGAAATATTCAATTAAATAAAAAATAATTTAAGATAAAAATATGATTTAATAAATATTTTAATTAAATTGAGAACTTTTAGAATAAATTATTTAATTGAATTGATATTTGTATATTAGAATTTAAAATAAAAAGGGAAATATTATAATAATTCTTCGATTGGGAATCTCTATGATAATTCATTGTTTGAAATGATTCCGCTAGGCCGACAGTGAGCCGCGAGCTGCTCTTGAATGAACAACACGGAGAATTATATAAACTTTAAAAAAATAATTTCTGCGGTTATTGATAAGATATTAATAAAATTTATAGCCTATGTTACTCTAGAGGTATATAAGAATATTGTGATGTAATTTCAAAGAAATCGGTTCAGCCAATTCTGAGTCTATAAAATAGTAATTTTCCGGACAGACAGACAGACAGACAGACAGACAGACAGACGTGAAAAATTCTAAAGTCACTTTTGGATTCTAGAGGTCATGAAACGCGAAGATATGCAAAAATTTTTAAATTCTGAGCAATGTGCAGACAAAAACCTTTTTTTATATATATAGATTGTCGTATATTGGAGGCTTAGTATGGGTTGGGTTATGAAGAAAATGGGTTTTAAAATTTATATAAATTTGATGTTTAATTTAATTTGGTAGTACTCTGGTAATTATGAATAGAAAATAGTGACTGTTGATAAATTTGAAGGTAAATGAGGTAAATTTGAATTCATTCAGAATAAAAATCAAATATTAAATTAAGATAAAATTAAGATTTAATAATAAAATAATTTATTATAATTAAATTAAGTTAGTCCTTCAGGCTTCAAGGAGACATCTTCTATGGGCTAGTCAGTGCTGGGAGGGGGGAAGTCGGCCGTGAAGCCTAATCCTGTCTCTGCTCCGCTCTATGCCGAAGAGTATTCAATACTCCTTAAGGAAAACTTTTATCCCTTCCATTATCAAATAACTCACCCCCATCCTGTACACATGTCTTCACTCGTCAATTCTCGCTAATCTAAAGAACCACATGTCATGTAATTTATTAGTTTTTAAAAATACAATTTCATGAAACTACTTTCTCTTCATCAATTGAAAATATTTCTTTTATATTGTCGGTTTTTTAGGTCTTTTGTTTTATTAAAATTTTGTGAGTGCACGTGGAGGTGTTAATATTTGGTATAAATGTTTATTTATACGGAGTATTTTAACTATATTTCCCTATTAAAGGGCATTTTTATGTTTATATATTACAATATATATAACATATTATAAGTATAATATTTTTGCAATTATAAGTATAATATTTTTGCAATTATAAGTATAATATTTTTGCAATTATAAGTATAATATTTTTGCAATTATAATACTAAATTGCAAAAGTTAGACAATTTAATATTTGAGCATATTTAATGAATATGTTACGGTAAATGTACACTCTTGGGAAATGTACACATTTACCGGAAAATGTGTACATTTCCCAAAAAGTTAGGTATATGTGAACTGAATATAATGTATATGTACATATACAATATTTTTGTTTTTTGTGATACAATCTGTTCTAGTTGGTTTTTAAATTTTTCTTTTTGTTCCATTGTTTTTCAAAAATTCTAACTAAAAAATAATTTTTTTTAGAAAAATTAAAATTTTAACTTACCTGAGTCTTATTTCTCTAAATATCTTAAATTATATCAGTATACTATGGCATTAATTAGTAATCTATGCTCACATTTACCAAAACGACATGGTCATTGTGAATTCAATGTACATTTCCCTTATTTGAAATTGTAAATGTTAGTTGAATGCACATTACCCAAATGAGGAGGCTAATGTGCACATTTACCGGAAAATGTGTACATTTGCCACAATATCTACTTTACTTACCGTAACAAATACAAATGATAAAGTCAAATTCATTTCTTTAAATCGTTTTAAAAATGTTTCCAATTGAATTTTCTAATGACTTTTTATAAATTTATTATTCCAATGACACACTGATTTAACTTTTATTTATAAATAAATAATTGATACTTTAAATGAAAAAGATCATAAATTGGAAATAAACACAAATAAATATGATACAAAATTTGCATAAACTCAATAAAATAACAACATTAAAATTATATTCTTTATAAAATAATAATAATCACACACACATATAATAGTTTTAATTACTTTACTTACTTATTAAATATATGTACGTATATAAAAAAAAAATATTTTTAATTTTCTTTCGTTCTTATAAATACTGATTATTTATAAATTAAAATTCTATTAAAACCCTCTTAGATGATCTTATTATAGATTGATAAATCAATTTGATAGTTAAGTGCCAATAATAATAATAATAATGCTATTCAAGTTCTAATTGTTTTAAAAATGTGTTTTTTTTTTAAATCAATTAACATAGATTACATTATATTTTTTGTCAAGTTTATTGATAAATATAATAAAAATGAATGCTTTTTAACCATAAATTAATTTAACTGATTGAGGACAACGTAAGATACAATATAGGTAAACAATTTTCGTTTGTAATGTTTTTTAATGGAATGTAAATAATTATGGTAATTGTTCAGATTAGTTGTCATGTCATGGATTTGTATAAAACTTTACCAGTTAATTCCTTAGCTTTATTAATTCCAAAAAAACTTTATGCAATTTTTCCGGGTCGCTTCTAGTTTATGGGATAAGTTTTATTAAAATTTGCATTATCATCCATTAATATTCTATTTAGCCCCCATGTTTTATCTATTTGACCAGCAGAGGACTCCACTAATTTTCAAGTTGAGGGGTTCAGTTTGGATTGGATATAAAAAAATTAAAAATTAATTAATTAAATAATTTCTTTATATCCTAACGAAAAAAAACGAAAATAAGTGAATAAGAGAATAATTAGTGAATTAGTCAATAAAACATTACTTAATGGCTGCACATGTCGACGTTCATAACCAGCTAATCTATATCAAACTTAAAAAATCTTTATTTACCTCATAAACTAGAAGAGACCGAGAAATATTGTATAGGGAAAGTTTTTTTAGTATATTAAAAAAGGAATTCACTAGCAAAGTTTTATACAAATCCATGACATGCCAACTAATTTGAACAATTTCCTTAATTATAATATGGTAAATGAATATATTATATGTAGAATATATGATATCTTATAACTTACAATTTTAGCTCAAGACATTTCTTTCAATAATTTATATAATTATTTAATGTTGTTTTAATAAAAAATATCTAGTTAGTTTTTTACCGACCGACGATAGTAAGGGAGGTATTGTTTTCACACCAAATTTTACATGTGGAGATTTTTACATATCTCCACGAATCATGCATTTTCTTAACAGAAAAAAGTATTTTTAGCATGATGTCTGTCCGTCCGTCCGTCCGTCCGTTACTAAATGCATCAGTGGGATAAATTGATCAACTTTTGGTGCAAATCCGGAAACCGGAAGTGGTAGTATTAGCGATCGACGATAGGAAGGGAAGGGTTATTTTCACACCAAAGGAGATTTTTTTTATATATCACCACGAATCATGCACTTTGTATTGGTTTTATCCTCGAGAAAAATCATATTTATTAGTTTTTTCTTGATTTAAAATTATATGACGTCATACAACCATTCATGACGTCACAGCCTGGTCTTGCATATATATTATAAATAAAATAAAATTTAAAATGTTTATATTTATTATTTATGTTATATCCATATCTGTTTTTATTACATTAATAGATATATGAAAATTATTTGAAATTGTTTCTGTCGCTGGAAATTAATTTACTTCAAACCGTCGGTCGGTTCGGACCTGGCCACAGGTCAACTTATTTTTTTATTTTATCAATTTTTTTTTTAAAGTGATTCGATAAAGGAATTATTTAGTTTAACTATTCAACACTGATTTAATTACTACTATGATTAAAAGTTTTAAAATATTTCTATTCTATAGATTTACCAAATTTATTTTGCATAATAAATATTTTAATTAATTTGTTTGATAATTTTTATTTTTTCATTTTATGCAACTTCAATTACAGTAGAACCTCGATAACTCAAACCTCGGTAACTTAAAAACCTCTATAACTTCAAAAAATAATATGTTCCCTTCCCATCAGAGCCCAAAACCTCAATAACTTAAAATACGCAACCTCGATAACTTAAATAAGTCATCTCTGTATTTACCCTCAGTAGCTGAAATCTTGATGAAACAAGAATCAGCAGAATATAAAAGACGAAAAATTGCCGAATTTCCTGATTTAGAACAATGTTTGTTTACGTGGTTCAAACAGTGTCGAAACAAATACATCAGTGTTAGTGGACCAATACTGAAAGAAAAAGCTGAAGAGTTCGCTAATTCGCTAAAAATAAAAAATTTTAAAGCCACCAATGGCTGGTTAGAGAATTTTAAGAAACATGATTTAGCTTTTAAAAAAATGTTATTAACCTATCCGCCTATCCCTAACATAGACCCTTGATAACGATGTTTTTATTTTTATTTTTTTTTTTTTTTGCTTTATTTTTTAACATTCAAGATAGCTGAGACCTGTACGATGTCAGCTGAACGTGTGCGAAATATTTTGCACAACCATTTGAATATAGAAAGCTGTGTGCAACGTGGGTGCCGCGTTTGCTAACGTTAGACCAAAAATTGCTTCGAAAAATCATTTCTACCGACAATTTGGCGCTGTAGGCGTAATCCAAACGAATTTTGGCGTCGATTCATAACGGTTGATGAGTCTTAAATTAAATTAAATCAAATAATTAAAAAATTAATTAATTAATTAATTATATTAATTAGAACACCGTTATGAGAAATGTATCAGTATTGAGCGAGATTATGTTGAAAAATAAGGCAAAAAAAAAAAAAAAAAATTAATAACATCGTTTTTCTTGGTCAGGCCGGAAACTTTTCACCCCACCATCGTATAACTTAAAATATTTTGCGTTTCCCTTGGGCTTTAACTGATCGAGGTTCTATTGTATAATAAAATATATTACTTTATTTAAACTTATTCTTTATACAAAATATTGTAATTTATAAATTTATTTGAAAATCTATAGAATCATATTAATATTTGATGATGTATTTATTTATTATTTAAATATAAAAAATAAAACAATATTAGCTAGTAGATACTAGATAAATTATAAAAGATTTTAAATATTTATACATTTTCTTTATTGACAAAAATGATGCCATACGAGGAGTTCTTTCTATACGTAAATTATACACATTGTACACATACCTAGATACCTAGATGCGTCCTTGTTCTATAGTAAATGAATAAAACTTTACAAAATAAATAAATAAATAAATAAAAAATAATATTTCCATTTTCGTACCAAAAAAAACCAAACTTCAATTCTTTAATTGAGCTTCTTTCTGGATGTTAGATTATTAGTCTGTAAACTTCTAGTTGGATAAATGATCATGATTGAATTCATCTTATTTATAATGTCATATCGAGTATGAATATCAAAAACTTTTCCATTTACCTATACCAGTGATTCTCAACCCTTTTTTTACCGTGGCACGCTTTTAACGGTTTAAAAGTTTGGCGGCAGACAAAGAAAAAATTTCCTATATTGAAAAAAAAGTGGTTCCAACCTTTATTTTTTTTTAGAACCATATTGGAAAAATTTAGAAAAAAAAGTCGGAAATGTTTAAGAACCTAATCTCAAAAACGTTTTACCTTTATTTTTTTTTGTTAGAACCATATTGAAAAAATTTAGAAAAAAAAGTCGGAAATGTTTAAGAACCTCATAATCTCGCGAACACTGTTGAAAATCTCGCGGCACACTAAAGTGCCGCGGCACAGTGGTTGAGAATCATTGACCTATACCAGGGATGGCGAACCTATGGCACGCTTGAAAAATTTCATGACATGCATAAAGACAAAATTATTTAATTATAACTTTTTACAATAGAAATAAATTAAAAATGAATAAATCACATTAAAATTAAAATTTATGAAATTTGAAGTACTTAATATTTATTTCTCTATCTTAGTAGATTAAACCGGCAAATTATACATTTTATTAAGCTGAAATATCGGTTGAATTCCATCGCAGTATAAAAACATGCATGATAGATAGACTCAGTGTATACCGTTTGGACTTCTATTATTTCATTGCGTGTTGTTACCGTACAAATAGCATTGTTCAGGATTTAAAATTATTTGCAAATCTTTACTCTTCATGACCTGGGGAACCCAAATATGATTTTTATATTTTTCGTGTCTGTCATTTTATTTGTCTGTTTGTCTGGGAATTTGTGAAGTTATAAACTCCAAATTGATTGGGGCGATGAAATATACCTATTACCACAATATTATTTTATATGCTCTTATTTTAATATATGCTGTAAATTTTATCAATATTTATTAAAAAAAAAAAGAAAAATTAATTTTATAAAATTTATATCAAGCTTTACTTTACGCATAGGACGGTTGGAGAATAGTGCCCGAATCGCAATCTTTTTCTAGAATTTAACATAACATTATCAAAACAAGAAAATGTAAGTGGTTCACGGTATCCAATATAAATTTTGCTTTTTTGTCATTATCTACAACTAAAAACTACAAACTAAAATCAATTAAAGAATTTCCATACAATAAAAATAAAAAAATAAAATTTAGGAAAGATATATTTTTACCAAAAATAAATTCCAAATTTTTTAATAATCATTTTATTTTTTTGGAATAAAGTTTAATATTTATACAGGATAGTTAGAAGTTATACAAAAATATTCGATTATATATTCAAGCTAAAAGGGGTACAGGAGGTAGAGAAAAAAAATGACAATTTTGTGGCACGTTAGTTACTTCAAAAAGATTTTTTATAATTTTGTGGCACGGACATTGAAAAAGGTTCGCCATCCGTGAAATGAAATTCTCATTTTATCAAACACAGAAAAAACAAATTATTTCTTAAAATAATAATTCAAAATAACTTTTATTGTAAAATCATAATATACAACACTCCTACTCTCTTATATTATATATTATATTTCTTATTATGATATATTAGTTATATATAATTAAATTATTACTTAAATATTTCCAGTTAATTAATTCTAGTAAAAATAAATAAGTACTTTCTTTAAGTAGATATTTATTTAACAAGGGAAAATATATCTTTCTTTATTAACAGATATTTCATTTCGATGAAAATAGGTATGATTGAGAGAGAGTGAGAGAGAGCAGAGGGGTTGAGAGGGGGGATTGGATTAAGGAAAGGGAATGTATTTGAATTTGTAAATTTATTAAAATATTTAAATATATAAAAAGGGAGAAAAAATGGTTTTTTTTATTAATTTTAAATATGAATATTTATTTATTTATTTATTTTTTTAAATTGAAAGATCAAAGGTGACAAAAAATATTTGTGAAAATAAGTGAATTTTTAATTTAATTGAATTCATGTTGTTCAATATGTTTAACATTTCAATATTAATTTTAACATAAATGATTAATGAATGGATGATTGTCTTTTTTATTCCATTTCATGTTTGGAATGAATGAATAAATAAATAGGATATTATTTATTTATTAAAATATTACTTACTAGATTTTGAATTTTTTTAGAAATAACAATCAAATACAATCAAATCTGACTAATAATCTGGATTTATATTATAACTGATAATAAATTGTATAAGTTGGGAGTAGTTATTAGACATAAAAAGCCAGTATTGTATAGTAGGCGTATATACATGTATAATTATCGCTAAATATTTGATAAGTCTTGAAAAGATTTTTAATCGATTACTACCTTTAAAATTTTCATTAATAATGAATGAGAAAGTGATCTAGTATACTATTTTATTTAAATAATACATATTAAGTAACTTTACATAGATTAAAATTTATAATTTGAATATTTATAGAATTAGGATTAAATTTCTTTATAATGGTAGAAAAATAGGATTAAATCAGTGATTCTCAACCTTTTTTTTTACCGCGGCACACAAAGAAAAAGATAAGTGTAAAAGTTTACCATATCCAAAAACGATTTACCATTTTTTTTTTTTTTTTTTTTTTGTTAGACCATATTAAAAAAATTTAGAAAAAAAAGTTGGAAATATTTAAGTCTCTTTACATTTGTAATAATTTGGCGGCACATTTTGATAATCTCGCGCCACAGTGGTTGAGAATCTCTGGATTAGATGAATGTAGTAGCTGAATATAGTTGAAGGAACATGGTTAATTTTCAGGGGTTGGACAAAAATATGGAAACACCTTTAAAAAAAAGGCTTTCCATTTCGAGTTCAATATTAATCTCAATCAATCAAATGATACTGAAAAATAAAATGAATTAATTATCATTTACTATATTATCAATTTTAATTTTATAAAATACTTTTAATAAATATTATGATAATATTATACGGCGTATAATATATAATATTATATAGTGTAAAGTTGTGTTGTATAAAATATAATTAAATCCACTGGCGGAAAAAACGAAATTACTTTTCGAACAACCTAATAAAATAAAATAAAAATTCCAAAATTAATTCCATGATTTATTAAAATTTAAAGATATATAGATGTACTCTGTATATATTTATATAGCAAAAGTTAATAGTCATTTTTTTTTAATCAGGATTTCAAACCTTTCTTTGGAATTGCATTGGAAACACTAGAAGAAAAAATAAATAAATAAAATAATTAGTTCAATTTTATTATTATTAACACAATTTATAAGAAAATATAAAAGTGAAATTTTCACGCAATTATATAAGTATAATAATTTTCTTTTGGTTCAAACTTTCTGACGTGAAATATGTTAGTATATGTAATGTTTTTTTTAAAATAATATTTTTTTTTTATAAATTATTTGTAAGGGTGTTTGTTGTTGATGATCATGATATTTAATTGATGATTAGTTCCGCCAAGAAGAGAGTAAAAAAAAAAGAAAAAGAAAAAGTTTATTCTTAATTTATCAATATTAATTAAGTCGGTAGTAAATTGGTCTTTTTTATGACATTGAAACTATATTCACGGATAATTATTATTTAAAAACAAGTACCTAGATACATATGACAGGTATGATAAGTATAAGTATTTTTATACAAAAAAAATCTGGAGTGTCTCCACTCGACTATCTCGCAAATATGAATTGTATTGATTAACAGATATTATATATTTAAATTAAATTTTAATTAATTAAATTATAAACTAAAATTAATAAATAATTTTTATTAATAGTTCTTTGTTGACGTCACGTGCTAGCGCGTGATGGGCAGTCAACATGTTAAAAAATTTAAAAAATTAATTCCGGTACTTTCATAGATTCAATCAAGCTGAAATTCTATATATAGCAGTTTTATACAATTTTTAATCATGTGAAAAACTATCAAACACATATCTTTATTTTTACAGTCAGTTTAGAGGAAAATAAATCAAAACACACACACACACATGGTAGGTAATGACACTCCAGATGAGCTACATTTCTCAAAAGTTGATAGAAAACTAAGAAAAATACCAAATTTCATTATTCTAACCGTTTTTATGTAATCTTGTCTAGATAGACACACACACACAGAGAGAGAGAGAGAGAGAGATATTTTTCTCAACCTTAGTGAAAATGACTCAAGGACCTTCAAAACGTATAAAAACATCAAAATCTCGACATTGAAAATTTTCGTGATCCCAATACTATCTCTGACGAAGATAGTAAAAAGTTAATTAATTTTTATTTTAGAATTATATTGTATTAATATATTAAGAAAAAACTCAAACAAATCTTGTTTATATTGTTATTATATTTAGGCAAAATTATAATTTATATTAATAAAATGGAACAAAGAATTCGAATTTACTGAAGAAAATCATTATCAAAGAACCAATTCTGACATTTGTATATATCTATACCTATATATAAAAAGTAAAATTATCACATAAATTGTTCATATCCGAAAATCAAAATTCATTTAATAATATAATGATGAATAAATAAATAAGCGTAATCATAATCATGAGATTACAATAACAAAAGTGTGTCAATTTTAATTTTTATTATGTTCATTCTGATTATTATATACATACATATATACAATAATAATATAAAATTATAATGAAGGACTATAAATAAAATATTTCGATTTATAAATTATTAAAATACATATTTCTTATCTATTTTTAATGTTAGATATAATAAAAATAATTAATCTATGGAGATTAATAGATTTACAATAAGAAAGCCAACTAACTAGGAAATTCTAATCTTTTTTCATTCTAATCTTTTTTTTTATGTTAAAATGTGTTTATTAGCCAAAAATTTTACTATAAATATATACAAAGGAATTTGCATATAAACCCATTGACATTCTACAATCAACAATTATACCATGTTATTTATTTGGCCAGCAGAGGGCTTCGCTAATTTTCTGCTTTTTTTTTTGTTCAGTTTGGATATTTGAAAAATAAACAAATAATTTAAGTAAATAATTTTCTTATATCCAAACCGAAAATTAGTGAATTACTCAATAAAATATTATTAAATGGTTGCTCTTTCATAACTAGTTTATCTGTCAAACTTTAATAATTTTTATCTTCTAAACTAGAAGAGACCGAGAAATATTGTATGTATAAGGAAAGTTTCTTTGGAGTTAAAGGAATCCACTGGCAAAGTTTCATCTAAATCTCTAAAGCTTCCCGGTTTGTAAACAATTACCTATTTTTATTTTAATATTTTGTAAACAACATCCGCGGCGTGATGATTAGTCGACGATGGGTTTTTATTTTATTATTTTAATTGTAAATTTATTTATTTATTATTCCTTACAGTAAGAGAACGTATACATAATTAAAAATATCAATAAATTTTGTTTTAATTTTTATTGTATCGGATGTTGTTGAAAAAATATGTTGGTCTGTTCTACTTAACGTACAGGTGAAAAATACTTCACTTTGCCTTTAATTTTCTTCAAAACTAAGGCCCATACATAACGCGTGACCATTTATTTTTTTCCTAAAAACGGGACATTTTTTAATTTTCGGTAATAGTTTGGGGAGGCTATGAAGAATACGTATATTTTTCATTATTTTTGTTTATTATAATGAAAATAACTGAAAAATATAGTAAATAATATAACAATAACTTAGTATAATAATATAATAATAAATTTAAAATAAGCGACAAGCTACCTGAAAACGGGACGAATTCTTTCTAGAAAAAAATTTACTCAGCGCCCTCTGGAAATTAACTTTTTTTAATTTTAATAACAATTAAACAGAAAGATAAATGTACCTATTTGCAAAATATTATAAATAAAGGTGTAAATTAGAAACATTGAATTTATGTATCTATTTATTGAACTCGGAATAGAAAAGTAATAAGCTACTTGATAGCGCCTCCGTTCAAGAAAGTCAAGATAAAGGTTGAGAGGACCCGTTCTACTGATCATAGGACACCTCATTGATATAACCGGCTTGATAGGCGTTGTCTTTGCGTAGGACGTACAAAGTCAGAGGATTTTTTTTTTATAGAAAAGTAATATACATGTAATTTTCTCTATATGCACCTGTGGCCATCACCGCCACCCCCCCCCCTCCCTCCTGGATCGCAGCAGCACCCACGAGGGGGCGGTAAGGCTCACTTTGGGAATCTCTGGTTTAATTGCATAAAAAAATAATTTTTCTAAGATCTTTTTCCTAAAACAAAAAAATTATAAGTGTATGTAATTTTTAAAGAAAGACATCAGGTGAGCACAGGTGAAATAAGTATAATTTTTTCTTTACAATTTTACTTTCTTAATTCTAATATTTTTGCATTATTAAATGTGAATATGAAAATTAACTAGAAATGTATTTTTATTTATTTATTTATTTATTTTACTTTTCATTCATATCAATATGTGAATTGAATAAAATCAAGGATGGATTGATCAGCATTTTAATAAATTTTTATATATGCATCATTGAAATTCTATAAAACAATTTTAATAATACGAAACATCCTTAAATATTTAATTTTTTCTTTCTTGACATCATCTCTTGACGTCATTTCTTTTTGCCAAGTTTTTGTGTGTGTTAATAATTAAATTTTGTGTAAGTATTTCTAAAATATATATTGTCTATTTATCTATTATTAAAATATTTTATTATTATTTATTTACATGATGTAATTTTTTTTTAGGTAAATATAAAATATTATTAAAATAACAATTTATTAATAAAATGTATTTTTTTTTTGTTCTTTTCATATTTATTTTTGAAATTTGAAAAATAAGAATTTCTTTTATATAAGAATTGTAAATAATAAATCATTAAAAAGACATTTGCGAAATTTATTAAATAAATAGAAACATTTTTCCTTTGATTGATATGAGAATATATTTATAATTTATTATTTCTTAAACGCGTAATTGGTATTTACATGTTTATGAAATTAATTTAAGTTAAAATTTATTTATTTATTTATTTAATGGATTTTTAATTTAATTTTAGAATATGCTAAGAAAAGCGCAATTTTTTCTTTTCCCACTTTTCGTCCCCCATTCTCTCTCTCTCCTTTTCATTCGGTTGACCTAAATCTTATTTGAAACACACACTCAATAAGCTTAACTTGATATCAACTAAATTTGATTAACTTACAAATAAATCTCTCCTCTCTACATAATACAAATAAGTTTTCCCTTAAAACATAGATAAAATATATTATTTGATATCTAACGATTTAAAATATAATTCAATTCTGATTGATGGTAGTTATTTTCTTGAATTTTTTGATAATTATTGATAAATAAAATAATAATTTGATAATAAATTTAAATAAATTTGGACAATATGTACTTCATCAACACTGCTACATTTCTCATAACGGTGTTCTAATTAATTTAATTAATTAATTGATTGATTAAACTTAATTTAAGTCTCATCAACAGTTATGAATCGACGCAAAAATTCATTTGGATTACGCCTACAGCGCCAAATTGTCAGTAGAAATGGTTTTACGAAGCAGTTTTTCGTCTAAAGTTAGCAAACGCGGCACCCATCTTGCACACAGCTTTCCATGTTCAAATGGTTGTGCAAAATATTTTGTTCAGCTGACATCGTACAGGTCTCAGTTATCTTGAATGTTGAAAAATAAAACAAAAAAAAAAAAAATTTAAAAACATGGTTTTTCTTGGTCAAGCCGGAAACTTTTCACCCCACCCTCGTTTAAAAGAAAAAAATTATGATTCCACTGGTGATACTTAATTTTCTTAATGTTCAAATCAATTAAATAAATTAATAAAAAATGAATTTATTTTAAAGATCCGATATATATTCATAGATATTTCATTAAATCAATTTACAATTTCATGACCAATATTTTAATGATTTAATGTTTATCATAGACTTTATTTTATTGTCAATTTATTTATTTATAATTGTATAATTGTATAATTATTAACTAAATCTAATAGTTAATAGGGTATATTTGCATAATAAATAAAAATAAAAACAGTACAATTACTCTTTTAAAGAGAATTTATTAAAATAATAATGCATAATAATCATCATCATTATTATTATTTTTTTGTAACAAACTATTAAGTAAATACATAATTTTTTATTTTTTGCATAAACTATAATTTTTCTTATACTAGTATTGAATTGCGAAGTTCGTTTGTTCTTTTTTCAATGTTTTTTTTGGCCGAAAGTATTTATTTAAAGATACCATTTTAATATATTATAGTATACTAGTTATTAGAAAATAGTTTTAAAGAATATCAATTTTTCTTTGCCTTATTTTACTTTCCCGCATACTTCGTATAAGGGAAGTATTGGAATCGTCAAAAATTTCGACTTCGAGATTTCGATAGATCTTGACGTTTTAGACCTCCCTGAGTCGGAAAATACCATTTTTCGATTTATGTCTGTGTGTGTGTATGTATGTATGTATGTATGTATGTAATGCCTGTAAGCAAATTTACTCAAAAACTAATCAAGCTAGGACTTCGAAATTTGGTACACCGATATTATTCACAGTTTGTAGATGTCTATCAAAATTTCGTCAAAATCGGTTAACCGGAAGTGGTACTTTACCTACACTGTTGCGTTTACCTTTCAAGTAAAGTACCAGTTTGCTTCGAGATATTTGCTTCATATTTTATATATAGATTTAAAAATATGAAAAAAATTCAGATACCAAATTTCATCATGATCTGACTACCGGAAGTGACATTTTACCTATACAAGTAGTGTTTCTTTTTTACCGACCGACGATAGTAAGGGAGGCATTGTTTTCACACCAAATTTCACCTATGGATATTTTTAGGTACATATCTCCACGAATCATGCATTTTCTTAACAGAAAAAAGTATTTTTAGCATGATGTCTGTCCGTCCGTATAGATGTGTACAGCCTGAACGGCTCAACGGATTTTGATGAAATTTGGTATATTTACTTAATACATCAGTAGGATGAATTGATCAACTTTTGGTGCAAATCCGGAAACCGGAAGTGCTAGTATTGCCGATCGAAGAGAGGAAGTGAAGGGTTATTTTCATATCAAATTTCACGTGAGGACATATCTCCACGTGTTATGCACTTTGTATTGGTATTATCCTCGAGAAAAATCATCTTCATTAGTTTTTTCTTAATTTAAAATTATATGACGTCACCCAGCACTTCATGACGTCACAGCCAGCCCTTATATATTATAAATAAAATAAAATTAAAAATATTTATATTATATCCATATCTGTTTTTTTTACATTTAAAATATCAGTTAACCGGAAGTAGCACTTTATTCTATATATATATATATATATATAAATGTTACCAAATATCAAATTTGAAACCAATAAACTAATAAGAACTGGCTCTTTATCAATACCAAGTTTACACATTCTAAATATTCATTCACAACTCTTTATACCTATTTATATGCGGGAAAGTCTAGGGGAGGACACTCCCGCTTATTTATAATGAAGACGCCATTGGGTGAGAGGCTAGCCTCGCTGTCTCACATTCACATGGTCCCAGGTTCAAGGGGCCTGGCAAGGGAATATCTCTAGTTGGGGTCTATGAGACGGAGTCAACCCAACCTCCGGGATCAACATTGGGGAATAGTTATTTGATAAAAAGTAGCGCCTCCGATCAAGAAAATCAAGGTAAAGTTTGATGGGACTCGTTCTACTGATCATAAGACACCTCATTGAAATAACCGACTCGATAGGCGTTGTCCTTGCGTAGGACGTACAAAGTCAGAGGTTTATTTATTTTTTTTTATTTATTATAATACCTAACATAAATTGGTTAGAATTCAATCAGTACTCTGTTATACCATAAATATATGTATTCATCAATAATTGTCAAACAAAAAAAATTATAACCTGTAAATAAATGAAATGTAACAAATCTATATTTATAAAATTTATTTATTCACATTAGTATTTATAAATATATTATTTTTTATTTATTTTTAAATTTATTTTAATCTTTAAAGATTATTCAATCATCGTTATCAAAGCTTAATTATGAATAATAATTTTATTTTAAAGCGTGTTCTTTCATTCATATAAATAGAAATTTTTTCAATGGCTTGCTCACTTTACTTTTCTTGCGTATAATATGATATTATATGATCAATATTATATATAGATATATATTTATAATAGTATCTTAATTATTATACTTGGATTCTGTAATCACAAAGGATAATAATATTCGAGAAGAATTTAAAGCGCGGATGCAATCGGGAAACGCCTGTTATCATGCAGTAAATTGTTTTATATATTTTAATTATTATCAAAGGGGATAAAAATTAAAATATATAAAACAATTATTTTGCCGATTGTATTATATGGGTGTGAGACATGGTCTATGACCTTTGGAGACGAGAGTCGATTTAGAGTTTTTAAGAATAGGATTCTTCGCAGCAATTATGGGCCAAAGAAAGATGAGGTCACCGGGGAATGCCGGAGACTGCATAACGCAGAATTACATGACCTCTATGCATCTCCAGATATAGTTAGAATTATAAAATCGATGCATGTGGCTGGAATGGGAGAGGAAAGAATGGCGAAAAATATATTAGTAGGGAGACCGAGTGGGAAACGTCCGCTTGGAAGACGCCGGGGGTGGATAATGTGGGAAGTGACGTGAGAGAGGTGGAAGAGGGTAGGGTAGGGTTTTGGCTCAGAATAGGGATACTTGGAGAAGTGTGGTTGCTGCGGCCAAGAACTTTCGAGTTCCGTAGAGCCACAGAGATATATAATAATTATTTAATACATTATTTGCTTTATTTTTTAAATACATGCAAATTTGTATGATATACATTCTATATTAAATGTAATTAAGGTAATTGTTTCAGGGATTTCGATGAAACTTTTTTGACCAGTGGATTCCTTTATTAATTTCCTTATGCAATATTTCTCGATCTCTTCAAGTTTACGAGATAAAAATTATTAAGATTTGCATATAAAACCATTACATCCAATTTAGCTAACATATTTTATTCATTTGGCCCATAGAGGGCTCCACTAATTTTCGGGGGGGGGGGGGATTTCAGTTCGGTTTGAATATATGAAAATTAAAAAATTAATTAATTAAATAATTTTTCTCTATATCCAAACCGAACCAAAAAACCCCAAAAATTAGCGAATAAGTGAATAATAATTAATGAATTAGTTAATTTAAATTAAATTATTAATTGGCTGCTCATTCATAATTAGTTTATCTGTCAAACTTTAATAATTTTTATCTCGTAAACTAGAAGAGACCGAGAAATATTGCATAAGGGAAGTTTCTTTGGATTTAATAAAGGAATCCATTGGCAAAGTTTCATCTAAATCTCTAAAGCTTCCCGTTTTGTAAACAATTACCTTTTATATATACATGTATATAAATTAATTTATTAATATGGTTTTCAACTATAAATCACATAAGGGCGGGTTTCCAGTAAATAAGTTTGTTTCTCATTCATTGACCTAAAACCGGGTTCATTCACAAAAGTTTCCATATATATTATATATTATTCTAAATGTAAATCTTTAGAATTCAATAGAAATATCTATCTTTATATCAATGTCATTTCTATATAATATATATATATATAGAATCGTATATAATTAGAAATTGTTTAGCCCGTCCATCTATTCCATCAACTCAAAGGACTTGTGTGTGACTATTATTATATACTGTACCCTCATTCTAATAATATATTTATAGTTATCATTTATTTATGTATGTACACAATAAATTTTTTTTTATTAACATTTAATATTTAATTTATATATAGGACTATTGTATATACCAGGGGTGTCAAACTCGCGGCCCGTGACCACTTTCGACTTTTTTTAAAAAATTTTCAATTTGTCTCTTAAAAAAAGGTAAAATGTTTTTCGCGATCAGACTTTCGACTTTTTTAAATTTTTTTAATTTTTCTCTTAAAAAAAAAAATAGGTAAAATGTTTTTCGCGATCAGACTTTCGACTTTCAATTTGTCTGCGGCCCACCTAAAGTTAAACCTTGTTTTTTTGGCCCAAGTGTATCTAAGAGTTTGACACCCCTGGTCTATACTCTATTCTACAAAATCTAACTATGTATGATATATATATATATACATATATACCTAGAGAGAGAGATAGAGAGAGCATATTTGTTTTTTATAACATTTTAATTGATTTACTTTAAATCTATTATTATTATTATTATTATTATTATTTATTATTATTTTTATTATTTCATTACAAACAATCCTGATTAATTGATTTTTTTGTTTTTGTTTGTTTTAGATCCTCGGGTCAAAGAAATGCCAATGATGTCAGGTCCATTGCCAACGCTCAGCGTCTGTTTATCTTACGTATACTTTTGTAAAGTTTTAGGGCCACGATTAATGGAAAATCGTAAACCATTCCATTTACGGAACACACTCATCTTTTATAATTTATTTCAAACAATTTTCTCCGCCTGGATCTTTTATGAGGTTAGATTATTTTTTTATATGATTTCGTTTTTTTAATATTAATAATTATTAATAAATGATTAACGTAACAAATATGATACTGGTAGGTAGGTATTTGTGGTTTGTTGGACTACTCTAAATCAGTGATTCTCAACCACTGTGCCGCCAGGTTACGAGGTGCTCTTAAACTTTTTTTTTCTAAATTTTTTTAATTTGGTTCTAAAAAAAAGGTAAACCGTTTTTGGGACCACTTTTTTTCAATATGGTAAACTTTTACATTTAACTTTTTCTTTGTGTGCCGCCAAATTTTTAAACCGTTAAAAGGTGTGCCGCGGTAAAAAAAAAAGGTTGAGAATCACTGCTCTAAACGTTTTATTTTATTTAATTAAGAAAGTGTAAATACATATTTTATGTTCATATAAAAATAAGTAAAAAATTTGTTATTTAAGTTTTTAATCTTCTTTAATTCCAATAATTTTTTTTTTAAATATATTATCATTTTATTATCTTCATATCTTATTTATGTAGATAAGTGCATATTTAGATTGTAAAAATTTTGTGAATAGGAAATTCCGATCTTCGCGTGTTATATATATATATATATCTCATCATAAGAAAAGATCAACATTTTTATGTAAATCTTTTTATCAAATTAAAATTTGTGACTAGCATATAATAAATGTCATGCATGCACTCTCTCAAGTTCATGGTTTATCCTTTACAAACGCCATCTATCATGAATGTAGATACAATATTTATTGTATGCATCATAATTTTTAACCTAGTTTCTCAATGACTATACATATTTGTAATATGTACCTACATTACGAGTATTATGAGTAGATATAATTTAATAATTTCTTTTTTTTTTCTTTTTATCATGAAACAAGTTTGTAAGTGGGATTCGAGAACTCTTCTTTTTAGATATTCATACAAAAATTATAGGTAAATTGTTCGTTTTGGTCAAATAACTTATAATCATTGAAATCATTCAATAATTGATATATCCAATAATTCTAACCTAACTAAAAAATAAGCTGGAGTGTCTCCACTCGACTATCTCGCAATTTGAATTGACTTAAATAACATTTACTTATTATATTTAAATTAAAATTAATAAATAATATTTATTAAACCAGCACGTGTTTGGCTCTTTTTTGATGGCACCACGTAACGTGCTGGCGCGTGATTTGGAGTGTTAAAAAATTAATTCCGGTACTTTCAGTGATTCAATCAAACTGAAATTCTATATATAGAAGTTTTAAACAATGTTTAATCATGTAAAAACCTATCAAACATATATCTTTATTTTTACGGTCACTTTAGAGGGGAAAAAAATCAAAACGTGGTAGGTAATGACACTCTTTCAGAAAACTACGAATTTTGAATAATGCCCGTATACCAAATTTCATTATTCTAGCTCAAACCGTTTTAGCGTAATCTTAACATACACACAGAGACAGACAGACATTTTTCTTAACCTTAGTGAGAATGACTGAGAGACCTTCAAAACGTATAAAAACATCAAAATCTCGGCATCGAAAATTTTCATGATCGCAATACTATCTCTTGCGAGATAGTAAAAATGAGTTCATTATCAATGAAAGTTAAAGTTAAATAGTTTGTTGTTGTTGTTGTTGTTATTCAGTTGCTGAATCATGACTTCAATGAACTAACTCGTTTGTCGTCGATTTTGTTGAATGGGTAGGTCAGGAGTGGTCAGGAATGATCAGGAATGGTTTTTTCGTGTGTTTTACAGCACAACTTAACGATCCTCCCAGCCATTTACTCATTCGCTTATGTAAAATGAACAGACAGGCCCTCTTCATTATGGCGTAACACTTTCTCTTTCAGAAAGTTGTCATCCGGTTCCCACTTCAATACTCCTTCTTCTCTTCTCTCTCCCTCTTTTACTAAGCACTTGCTGATGTCTATAGGAACTTACTTTCTCTCTTGGTTGATGATCAATCGACTCAACACTTGATATTGATCATAATAAAGATTCATCTGGGAATTTTTCATTTCTCCCCTCCTCTTCTTCCTCCTCTTCCTCCTCCTCTTCCTCCATTTCTCTTCCCTCACCCCATCCATAAATATAAAGGCTCTCTTCTAGATCAAGATTAATATAACAAGTTATTCAAAAAAATAAAACTTAAACATTCTTTTATATATAACATTACATTAATCTTAATCATCACTACTAATAGAAACGTCATATATTTTTTTTAAGTCTTATCGGATATCATAAAATAAAAATATAACTAAAAATAGTATTAGAATTATCTAAAATTTTATCTATATATGTGTGCATTTTCACTATCAATATAGTGAAAAATAAAAAAGAAGAATTTGATAATAAAATAAAAAAAAACCTCTGACTTTTGTACGTCCTACGCAAGGACAACGCCTATTAAGCCGGTTATATCAATGAGGTGTCCTATGATCAGTAGAACGGGTCCTCTCAACCTTTTCCTTGATTTTCTTGATCGGAGGCGCTATCAAGTAGCTTTTCCCTAATGTTGTTCCCAGAGGCTGGGTTGACTCCGTCCCATAGACCCCAGTTAGGGAAATTCCCTTGCTAGGCCCGGGACTTGAACCCGGGACCACGAGAAGGTGAGTCAGCGACGCTAGCCATCACACCATGTGGCGCCTTATAATTTCATAATATATTTTTATATTTATTGTTTTTTTTTAATTTAATTAATTTTCAATTAAAATATTCAATTCTATTAATTTCACTTGAATGAAATTATCAGTTTATTAATAGAAAATAATATCCTTAACCTCTTTTAAAATAAAACTAATTATATATGGCATATTAGGACATAAATTTAACCCCACTTCATTAATTAATGCCAAGTTATCATCAAATTCATCAACAGCCTCTGCTAATTACACGACATTATTAATAAATTCTCTTCATTACTTTTTCTTAATGAGTCTATTATAATCACGCGTACTATAAACATACTTATTATTATTTTTTTTTTCTATTTATATATAATATTTTTGTCTTTGACGTAAAACGTTTTAAAAGGTTAAAAACCTGGTTATCATTAATTGAAATTTCAATAATCTTTTAAAAATAATTCCACTTTAATTTTTTTAATTCGTTAGAATTTATTTTTTTATTTTTTTTATTTTTTAATTTTTATATTATTGTTAAGACATTTAAAATTTTAATAATAAAAAGTAAATATAACACAATATTATATAAAGAGTTTTGTTTATTATGAGCTTTTAAAGAATTCACACACCCACACTATGAGAGAGAGAGAGAGAGAGAATAAAAAATTTTACACTTAAGTCAATTAATCTGTGGTCTTGTTATAATCTTGATTATATTTCATAGAAATTTTAAAAATATATTCTTTATATTTATACAAAAGACAAATTCTGTATCGTTTTAAAAACTAATTTATGCAACAAATATTTTTTTCTAAATCATGGGTCGTCAAACTTTTTTTATCATCGACCCCTATATAATTTTTCTAAAGGTAATTTTCAAGTAATTATAATAAAATAAAATTATCTATAACCCTTAATATTTAAGTGCATGGTTCACCGAGCCATCGTTCAAATAATTTAAAAGAACAAAAAATTAAAAAAAATAGTGATAAAACATACAGCCCTTAAACGTACGTATTAATGCACTGAAAGACAGAAAAGTATGGCCTGTGGATATAACATAATATATATATTTCGTAATTTGATTTGATTTAAAGAAGCGCTGGCTGGCATGGTTGCAGACGTCATTGAAATTTCCTATTTTAAATTAAGAAAAAACTAATAAAGATGATTTTTCCCCGAGGTTGAAACCAATAGAGATCGATTTTTCTTTATAAAAATTATCTATGGTGTGAATTTCAAAAAAATCTTTCGAGCAGTTTAATATTTCAAAAATACAAAAAAAAAAAAAAAATATATATATATATATATATATATATATATATATATATATATATATAACAATTTTTGCTAGTATAATAAGATAAGATAAATCAGAAACAATAAGTAAAGTATCTACAGATTTTTTAATTCTTAATGAGATGAATGTGCCTGGTGTTTTTTTTTCAGGATCGTTATATTGGGTTCGAAATTAGTCAATTTTAACCGTAAATCCCCTCGAAGCTCCACATTTAATTTATTTCTGTTTTGTAGTTAAAAATTGAATTAACGTGACTAAAATAGGAACTTGGAAACGCCAGCATAAACTACTATTTTGTAAAGTTTGATATATTTTTGCATTATATTTATATTCGTCCAAAATTGATGTATTTATTGTCCAATTTTTAATAAACTTTTTTGCTTCAAGATCCGACTATAGTTCCGCAAGCTCATCTTGTCGACGTTATCAATTTTCGCCGAAAATGGCGCAATAATCCAATCAGGGATGTCGATGTTTAAGAATTGTTTTTCCTTCGAGTCCCAAACGACCCTCATTTCACCACTAGGATCTGATCGACCCCTGAAGGGTCTATATAGACCACTTTGGCGACCCCTGTCATAAATATTTATTTAGATAAGTTATTAATGCAGGAAATATAGAAAGATTCCAATAAAAAGAATTAGATAAATAAATAGCTAAATGGTTTTTGTTATTTAAATTATTCCTCTTTATTCAATATGTACGAGTATTTTCAAATTACTATGATCGTGTACTTTTTCAGTATTTACTATCCTCTCTTTTTCCTTCTTTACTGGACTACTTTATAGTACTACTTTTAATACACAATGAAAAGTAGCAAATCTATACTGATATTTAAATCAAATTTATTCATGCTAATTGAAAATAGCCATAAGGACTGAAATAATTTTATTTGTTATTATATTCAATTGAATACGCGATAATATGAATTTGCTAAATATGTTATCCTCATTTTTTTTTAACATTAAATTTTTTACATATGTAGATAATTTTTTAGTTGGATTAGCTAAGTATGTAAATAAACGTACAACATATACAAGACATTTCTAATTGAATTTTGTTTCAAATATATAACAAAAAAAAATGTATTACCTATACCAGTGATTCTCAACCTTTTTTTTACCGCGGCACACTTTTAACGGTTTAAAAATTTGGCGGCACACAAAGAAAAAGATAAGTGTAAAAGTACCATATTGAAAAAAGTAGTCCCAAAAACGGGTTCTTTTTTTTAGAACCAAATTGAAAAAATTTAGAATAAAAGTCGGAAATGTTTAAGAGCCTCTTTACATTTGTAATGATTTGGCGGCACATTTTGATAATCTCGCGGCACACAGGTTGAGAATCACTGACCTATACTATTGTATCTTGAAATATCTTAATTTTAATGAATATTTAATTCTTTTCGAGATTAAAAACTATTAATTTCATTTATAATAATTAATATAATATACACAAGTATGATAATAACATAAAAATGACAAATTAACATTTTTATTTTTTAATTAGTAGCCCACCTTTAATGAAAAGCTTTTGATTTGAATTCTAAGAATATGTTTTGCAGATTCAAAATAAAAACAAAATATTGAATTAAATTGTACGCGATTAGTTTTTTTCACATTTCAATCATAGAATATAAACAATTACCATTTTATATGAAAATTGATATTTTTTCAATTTCTGAACGTTTAATGAAAAAAATGATTCTGAGTTAGGATTGAAATTGGCATTATTGCTTTTCAAAATATTCTTCATCTCATTATATTTTTTGTATTAATTTTGATTATTTTTCTATGCACATTTTTTCCATCAATAACTTTTGGCCTCAATTATCATGGAAAGGAGTGCTTCGATCATCTTAATTCTTTATATCAAGATTCTAAAATCTTAAAATATAATAAAAAAAAATTTGTATAACGAATTCTAATGAAAAAATATGGTCCAGATGCATCAAAAGCTCTGTGTCGGATTAAGGAATTTTCGGGCCCTAGGCAAGGACAGTATTCCGGGCCCCCACCCATAAAATAACATAAAATCTATTATTTATTTTATTTATCATTTAAAAAAATTATTATTGAAGAGTTTTTTTGAAATAATATAGGATGGGTGGGCACACTTGGTGAGACTTAGAGCCTTAAAATCGTGATCGCAAAAATATTTTACCATTTTTTTTAAAGAACCATGTTCAAAAAAATTTTAAAAAAATCGAAAATATTTAAAAGTCTGATCCCAAAAATCATTTTACCTTTTTTTGGTTTTAGAACCATGTTGAAAATTTTTTTAAAAAAGTCGAAAATATTTAAAAGTCTGAGCGCAAAAGTGAAAAAATTCACGATTTTTTGAACCGTTTTACGGGCCCTAGGCAGTTGCCTATTCTGTTTTTTAGTTAGTTTAAAAAGTATGTTTATTAGCCAAAAATATACGAATATATGTTTTTTTTTCTCATAACATATAAAAGGGATTACATGACTTTTTCTTACAGCTAATTGGTGACTCCAAGGTCGTAATTATCTATACAATGTTTCTTTTTTAATATTACGCTAATAACTATATTTAATATTACAATTTCAAAGTGTAAATTAAGTTGCCTATTTTGTCTAGGCCTAAATCTGGCCCTGCTTCTACTTAAAAGACAAATAATAGATTTACTTATATACATAAGAAATCGACATAAATCGGGTTAGATAGTCGTTATTTTGGAGTTATCTCTGTTGATGTGATAAAAGTGTTTCAAAAAGTTTAATAATACACATCTAGAGATGGACAATATTTTGCAAAGCAATTTTAAACCTATTTACAATCCTAAGAATTTTTTTGGTAATTGTTCAGTCTAATCGATATATCATGGATTTGGATAAAACTTTACCAGTGGATTCCTTTTTTGATTCCAAACAAACTTTCCTTAAGCAGTATATGGCGGTTCGGTAATAATTTTGATTGACTAATTCACTAATTATTAATTTATTCACTATATAAAATTATTTAATTAATTCATTTTTTTAATTTTCTTATATCCAAACCGAATTTATAAAAACAGAAAATTAGTATAGCCCTCTGGCGTTCAAATAATAAAACATAGTAGCTAAATAGAATATCAATGGATTTATATGAAAATTTTAATAATAATTATTATCTCGTAAACTAGAAGCGTCCGCCACATACTGCTTATAAAATCAACTTTTGAATCAAAAAAGGAATCTACTGGTAAAGTTTTTTATCCAAATCCATCATATATCGATTAGACTGAACAATTACCATTATTATTTTTTTTTTTTTATTATTAGGTCAAAACTCTTGTATTATTTATTTAGTAGTAGTAAATATAGAAGATAAATTTCGGTATTCGTTATATTTATATTATATGTTTGTGAAAATAAAATTAAAATAATATATGAATATATAATATAATATTAATTATAATTATAAATCTTGTGAGATTAATTAAAATAAAAAAAAAATACATTATTTTTATAATTTCTCATATAGAAAGTTTGTAAATTGTAACTAATTTGATGATTTATATATTAAGTATTTTTATTTTGGAATATTATATTAGTCTATATATATATATATATATATATATATATATATATATATATATTTATAGTATATAGTATATATAGTATATAGAATACTAGCTTATCTCCAGCTCTCTTTCAACTCTCTTGTAAAACTTTCGCTTTTATTTCAAGTGGCAATTTACAACATCGAAATTCTCTTGATACATGCAAACATATGTGAAATAAAATAATAAATAAATATATAATAATTATTATAAATATATATAGTTAATATGAATGAACTTTGATCCTTTTAGATATCCATTTTTTTTTTAATTAATTTTTAAATGTAAATAAAATCAATTTCCTTCCTTATTGGTATTTGTTTTTTATTATTATTCATATATTTTATTTTAAAATAATAAATAAATCATTAAAATCTATGTTAAAATGTTGATACTTTGGGATTAGTTTTCCATTTGAACTCGATTACTCTTCCGGTATCGATACTTCCGATATTCAAAAATGAAAATGTAAATATTGTTTTTGGCCAAATAAAAGAATTGAACAATTTTCAATTAACAATTTCAAAGTGCTTAGACAAGAACAAAAATTTAAAAGTCATCTTACTCCTGTATGTAGGATATATTATTTTAATGTTTTTTAAAAAAAAAAAAAAAAAAAAAAAATTTCTCTAAATTATTATTACAATATATTATTAATAATTTTTTGTTTTATTTTTGTTTTAAATAAGTCATTTTTTTTAATAATATATTTAAGGTAAGAATTACAATATAAAATGATTCTTAATATCGTGATAGTATAGTTAATGTACCTGGTGCACCGAGCCGTCACTCAGTACTTTAAAAGAAATATTCCTTATGAACTATGAATATTTAAGATTATGATTATTATTTCAAATAAATAAACGACAAAATATATGCAACAATTTCAAATAATTTAAAAGTGCATAAATTAAAAAAATAAAATATTCATAAAACATACAGCCGTTAAACGTACGTATTGCACTGAAAGACAAGATATAACATATAATATGATAATATATTTTGTAATTTGATTACAAAATATTATTATTATATATTTTCGTATATAATCTAGACATGGGGGCTCCACCCCCTGTATTCCCTATGTAATACATACTAATTTGTTGAAAGTCTGTATGTGAAAGGTTTTATTTCATTTTAATTCAATCAGTATATTTTTTAATTCATTTGGATTTTCGTTTTCACTCAAATTTGCAAATTGCACTATTTTTCAAATTAGTCAATAAGAGCTGGTTGAAAGAAGAAAGCAAAAAAAAAATTTTAACAAAGAGTGAAAATTTGGCTTTTAGATCGACTTCTCTTTTTTTTTCTGGTTTTTTTCTAAGAATCAGAGCTTAGAACCCACACGACGATTACATACAGTATTATTAAATAAATATTAAAGTATATTTACCAGATTATCACGTGACAATTCTATGTTGATATAAGTAATTCAAGATTTTGACGATTTCATGTAAATGTCACTTGCACACAATGTCTGTTTTTTCCGCATTTTTCAGATATTTGAAAAATCTATGAAACTATTTTTTTTTAACTTGATTACTTTTTGAATAATAATTGAATTTTGTTTATTTGAAGAAGAATGAACAATACCTCCCTTACTATTGTCGGTCGGTAAAAAAGGACAAACCAACAAAAAGGACATTTTCAAAGCTTTGAAAATAGATAATATCCATGTAGGTATATAGTCCACTTTAAGAAAAATAAAATTCTCTTGAAAATATCATAAATTATATAAATTCTTTTCTGATTTTTATTTCTGAATCTTTTATGAAAAATGTATTTATTTTTGTTAGTTTCTTTTAAATTAAAAATTGTATTTTGTTTACTTGAAAAGGATAGACCATCATAATACAACAAAAAAGATCTTTTGACCTCTGACCATTGTCAAAAGATAATATGGATGTGATATTCCAGTTCAAGACAAAAGATATCCAAGGGTTGTAACCAAAGTAGAAATAAGTATTTGATGAAATTTTAAAGTATATTTTGAAAAAAAATGAAACCATGCATTTAACTCAAATATTTTGTTACGTTCGAAAACATCTTATTTTAACTGATCTTAATATTTTTAATTATTATAATATATTATTAATTTAAATATCGATAAAAAAACATTCATGGGTTCTATCTATTAAAAATATTCTTAATTATTTAAATTATTTTCAAACTTGTATTAATTTAGTAGATGTTTGAGTAACCATAAATAATATGTAGATATATTAAAGGACTATTTATTTTTATATTATATATAAAGAATATGGGAAAGTATATGGAATTGTATTAGTAAAACAAAATAAATTCACAAATTTCATTTGATAATATTTATTAACATTAATGAATAATTATTATAATATTAATCGTTTTTTGTTAAATAAAACATCAATTTTTCATTTAAATACAAATATACAAGAGTAATTTATTTAATTTTTATATTAAATTTTCACATCGTAATAATATTAAAAAAAAAATTGAATGAATATTTTGTTAAAAATTTTTCTCATTTAGTGTTGCTTTTCTTAACTGTAAGTTAACAAAAAATCAACATGGAAGACAAATAGTATTTAACTTTAACAATTTGTTTTGCAATTCAACATACATTGACAATTTTTTACATTTTTAATATTTAATATTAAAGTTGTCTATATACATAATTCTTAAAAAGTACATCAATCTATTTTTAATACTATAAGTACATATAAGTACACCTAAACGCTTTTTATTTCAATACAAAATACAAACATACAATGAGAATTTATTTATTTTTTTTTATATTAAAGTTGTATTTTTAATTAATAAAAAGTTTATTATTCTATAGGTATTATAAAAGATCGATCTTATCCATTGAAATAATTTCGATATTACTTGCACAAGGTAACAATTTTTTACAAATGCCAACTTCCTCTTTTATTGTATCATCATCATCATCATCATCATCATCATTTGTATCAGTTGTATCAGTCGTATAAATGTTCAATGTATGAAGACGCAAGTATTTGTTCATTGTAATTAAATTAACTTGTATGTTTGTCATTAGAAGAATTAATTGATATAATTTTTTACATTTAAAAATGTATGGAAGTACTTTATTCGATATTTTTTCACATGCAAACAATGATAAAATATTTAATTTTTTTATTTGATGGATATCTTTTAGATCATTACTTCTTAATAAATCACAGTATTCTAATCGGAGATCTGTTAAATTTTCAAACCGATTAAGCATTTTCAAGGCATTTTTATGAATATCGTAGCATGATTCGATTTTCAAACTTGTTAATGGTAACCTTTTTTCAAGAAACACTTTAACTAGTTGTTTTGTAAAGGATTTTATTTCTATTAACATTACTTTTTTCAATTTACCTAATGGTGCAATTTCAAAATAACTCCTGAGAATTTCTTCAGGGCCACCATATCTAATTTGTAGATGTTCTAAATTTTGTAATTTTGACAAATAAGATGGCCAGGTTTTATTATAAAAATTAAAAGTGATTTCCAATTTTCTTACATTTGAAAAGTTAGCTATGGATTTCAAATGTTCCATTGTTTTTATCGACAATATCGGCAAATTTAATGTTACAAGTTTGTTCATTTTCATTATTAAGTTATTTATACTTTTACTACAAAAAAATTCATTTGGAAGACTTAACTTTTTTAAATTTGGAAAAAACAAATTAATATCCCTTAAAAAAATATCATAATTTATTCTGGACCCTTTGATAATAATTTCTTCTACCTTATTGAAAATTGGACAATATGGCATTTTTCCTTCTTGGATTCCACTTGATAATTTTATTAGAAGATCTCCTATTAGAACTAATTGACTTTTGGAGAATTTTTGAATAACAATTTTTTTTAATCTTGGCATGGATGAATGTTTTAGCAACTTGATTAAAAATTCCAAATTCGATTCACTTATATCAACAGTTTCTATTAAAAAATGGAATCGTTCAAAAAACTGTTTAGCGTAGAAGGAATTTGGACCGTCGAATAAAATAGCAGGCAAAGAATAAACAATTCCAGTATTGATAATCACATCATAATAATATGGGTCGTCACTAAAAAGAACCAATTCTTGGATTGTTGTATATTGCAGAATATGACCTACTAATTCTTGCGGTAATCTCCTCATATGTTGATCGAATTCTTCATCATCACTAGAATTAACATAAAACAGATTTACAAAATTAAAAAATGTTTTTTTAATCTTGGCATTATTCTACATAAATATCTTTTAAAAATGTGCAATACTTACTGTTGATAGTCATGTTGAGGAGTCATCTTCTGAACACAATGCTTGGTTTTTTTCATCTTTTTGGATGGCAAAAAACAAACAAACAAACAAATAATCAAATCAAAATCAAAACAAGTTGAAATGTACACTCAGTTAGCAAGCGTGTTAATGTTCACTTCGTGAGATGCAGAGAGCAAATGGTAACTGAAGGAAATTGAGGGTGCCGTTTAAGTCGAAAAAAAGGGTGTGTCAAAACAGGCAACCAATCAGAAGAGCCCTTAAGTAAAAATAAGAAGAGTGGGGTTCGAACCTTTTTCTACCTTCCTATTATATTATTTCAATATTTTGTTGAATATGTTTTAATACACAAAGCTGCTGAAAATTCTAGAAAGACATTTCTAAAAAACTGACATCTGCACGTACTCACCCTCATAAATTAAATAGCTATAACAAAGAGATTGAGAGAAAATATTTTCTATTGATAAAGACAAATATTTCTTCAATAAATATATTATATATTTCTTTTATAAAAATTCATCAAATATTGCAAACCTGGTTGCCAAAAGATTTTTTTTCCTTAAAGTGGACTATATAAATAGATATTATCTATTTTCAAAGGTTTGAAAAAGTCCTTTTTGTTGGTTTGTCCTTTTTTCATTCTTCTCCAAGTAAACAAAATTCAATTTTTAATGAACAAGGAACCAAATTAAAAATAAATAGTTTCATAGATTTTTCAAATACCTGAATATTTTTCTTCTTGAAAAATTATTTTAAGATAATATATAAATTATAATATAATATAATATAATAAAATACGATAAAAATAGAGTCTATAAATATATAGTACCTGTGTGTGTGTGTAAAACACCGAGCTATCACTCGACCCTTTAATCAATATTCAATATCAATATTCTTTAATTATTTATTACAACTATTAAATGTTACATCATTGAATCAATCTGATTAAATGAATGATATTTGGGATCCTGAATAATAATAAATAATATTATTAATTAATAAACATATTAAAAAATTTCTTTTTTTTTGGAATATATCTCCATTTTATTATTTTTTATTTTTAAAACTCGGACACACTTAATATTAATTTTTGAAACACTGTTTATCGCCCCAAGAAGAACTAAAGTCATAAAAGCGGACATGGCAGGTTTTTTAAATTTATTTTTATTTAGAAGGAACATAGGGAATTAAAAAACTATTTATTTAGAGATAAAATTGACATTTCATCTATCAATTTTGCTTTTCTATTTCTATTTAATATTATTAGATCATATTTATTCAACAATTTATTTTGAATAAGATATATTTTAATATAGGAAGAGTTAATTGCATAGAAATCAAATGAAAAATAAATGCGCCCAACGTTTTTAGTTGAATATGAAGCAATTCATCCATAAACTTTGCCTGACTTAGAGAAAAATTATTTTATTCTTTTTAGTCCATCAGAAAAACGTTATTTTATAAAATATTTTTTATATATTTATATTATTTATTTAATAGTAATTCACTCTTCACTCTTTTTGAAGACACAATTTATTCAATCAGATTTATATATTACTTATTCTTTCTTGATATTATATAACAAAAGAATCATAGGTGTAGTTTTTAATAACTTCTTAGCATCTATGATGGGCATATATATATATATATATTAAATTGATTGAATCAATTGAGTTAATATATATATATATGTGTGTTATTATTTTCATATATTAATAATCATTCAAATGATTATGTAACGTTGGAAAAATTATACCTATATAGATAAAATTATTTATTTACGTATTCTAACAAAATAAATGTACTTAATAATATGAAAATAATTTAATGAGTTTTATATTTAGCATAACTTATCAGATAATCATCATCATTAACCCAATGATATTCAATACATAATAGTCATTAAATATTTCATATATATATATATATATATATATATAATCAAATATTAATAAGAAAAATAAATAATAAGAATTATTAAGAAAATAAATTAATTTTGATCTCAAGAGAGAAAAAAATTTAATTTTGTATTATTCAAGATATCATTTTAAAGTGATACAATATAGTTTTTTTTTTTTTTTTTAATAAATCAGTATTGAAGAAATATAATTTTAATAAATGACCAACTGCTCACCCCCAGATATAAAACATTCAAAATCCACTATAGATTACAAAAATCATTAATTTTGTCTATTTATCTATCTATCACAAAAATAGAATTTCATAAAAATGTCCGGCTGAAACTCTTTATGTAAAATTATAAATATAATTATCAGACACCTCCATATTATCAAATTATAAAATTTTTGATAATTTATTGCCCCAATGAAAATTCTGGTTTCAATTCTCATGTCATTGAAAGGGTTGCTTGCTTCCATAGTATTTTGTTTGTTTGTTCTCTGCAGAGATTGTGTGTGATGTTTTTCCTCTCCTGGTTTATCTCCATCTAATTCGGTCTATACTATCCTCTTCCTGTAGATGTCTGAACCAAATCGTCTCCCGATCCTAGATCAGGGCAGCAGCGCCCGCTCTAGCATTTAATGCGCCCCGGGCAGGTAAATAAATTGGTGCCCCTATATTCGTTAATGAAAATTGGGCCGTGAATACTAAAAGGTTGAGAAGCACTGGTATAGGGGACTAATTATTATTATTATTATTATTATTATTAGATTATTGGTTTATATATACATATATTTTTTCAAAAATAATATCACCATTACTTTATTTGATATTCATTTAAATTAAAAAATAACGTATCTTATTTTTACAAAATATTAAACATGATTTGAATTAATTTAATTAAAATGATAACAACTTTTAGAATAAATTATTTAATTCAAATGAGTTACGAGGTCCAGGTCCGTGACTTTATGAATGAAACACAGGTTTTTGGATAAAAAAATTAAATTAGCTCTTTTATTAATAAATATATATATAATTATTATTTTTCAATATTATGCAATATGTAATTACTAATTGATAAAAATAATACCAGCTAGGTCACCTATGATCTAGGACAGTGTTTCTCAACCTTTTTGGACCAAACGCCCCCTTTGTAAGACCCGCTTCTTAATTCGCCCCCCTATAAATTTTTATAGATAAAAATTGCATGATAATCCCTAATATAAGGTAGGTACACTAGGTGATACTTAGAGCCATATTGAAAAATCGAGTTTCAGAACCTGATTGCAAAATCATCTGACCTTTTTTTAGAACCATATCGAAATAAATTGAAAAAAAGAGGAAATGTTTAAAAAGCCTGTACGCAAAATCATCTTACCTTTTTTTTAGAGTTGAAAATGATTTCGCCCCCCAAAAATAACTTATCGCCCCCCAAAATCGTATAGTCAAATAATCGCCCCCTTTAAGATGTCGATCGCCCAGGTTGAGAATCACTGATCTAGGATGAACCAGAATATTGCATTGTCATCGGAGTTACATATGTATGTGAAATTTCAGCTCATTCGAACATTGGGAAGTGGGTCAAATTCACGTTGTAAGATTTGACGACAGGACACGGGTTGAAACTAAATAAAAGCGTGTTAAAAAAACGCCAATTCAATATTTTTATTCATCAATTATTTGTAGACTTTAGTAATTTATTCTATTAATAAACAAAATGCCACTCTTCAGATTTTCCGCCCCGGACAAATGCCCGGTTTGCCGCCTTCTAGAGCGGATCCTGATCAGGGACAAGTGGCCACGTGAGAAAAATTGGATGGCACGTATACAGACAAAATTATTTTTTTTTTAATAATCATAACTTTTTTTCAATAGTTCTCAATTCACACTTAATTTATAATTTATGATATAAATTTGTATAACTGAATATAGTTATTGATCTATTTTAGTAGATTAACCAAAACCTTCAAATTGTACATTTCATTACTGAAATAACGCTTAATTTTGCTCACAGTTTAAAACATCCACAATAGATACAAATTTCAGTGTGCTTTTGATTTTAAAACAAGAAGGTATTCTTTTAAAAATTTTGATATATGAATATGTCCAAAATTCAGTTAATTATCGGAAATAAAACAATGAATCCATATACCACTACAATATAAAATCAATTAAAGAATTTGCAAAAAATAAAAATATAAATAAAAATATTAGAAAATTTTTAGGATTGTTTATTAAAGCTGCTGATGTCTGTCTCCGTCTGTTCGTATGTATAGATGTGTACAGCTTGCACGGCTCAACGTATTTTGATAAAATTTGGTAAATTTACTTAATGCATCAGTATGATGAATGGATCAACTTTTGGTGTATATCCGGAAACCGGAAGTGGTAGTATTACCGATCGACGAAAGGAAGGGAAGGGTTATTTACACACCAAATTTCACATGAAGATATTTTTTACATATCTCTACGAATATTGGTTTTATCCTCGGGAAAAGTCATCTTCATTAGTTTTTTCTTAATTTAAAATTATATGACGTCACAGCCAGCTCCTACTTATATATTATAAATAAAATAAAATTAAAAATAATTTACGTTATATTCAGATCTGTTTTTTATTGCATTAATAGATACATTTAAATTATTTGAAATTGTTTCTGTAGCTGGAAATTAATTTATTTCAAACCGTCGGTCGGTTCAGCGCCTGGCCACAGGTCAACTTATTATAATTTTGTGGGCACACGGACATTGTAAATGGTTCGCCCATTCCTATACAAGATGATATGATTTTTTTTAAAAAAATTCGGTCAAAATATTAAAACTAATATAATCTTTTAATTCAAAGAACATTTTGTAACGGTAAATTTCAACCTGTCTAATTTATAATTGAGGGCATCTTTCTTATAACATGATTTATCAAAAATACATCATTTTTAGTGTTTTCCAATATATACTTATATTATTTGTTTTAGTTTAAATTAACTATGTAAATATGTTGAAATGATAAATTCATTCACTAAAAAAAAATAAAAAAAAAATTGTTATAGATCTTTTTTGTCTTCTATTGATGATATTATCCAACCAAAGAGGCCTATGAAATATTAGTTTCTTAAAGAGTCATATCATAACATCATTTCTATTTGATTTAGGCTTAGTCACGATTTGTTGGCATTTATTTATTTATTTTTTCTTTTTATTTTGTATTGTGCAAATTCAAATGGAAAAACCTTAAAGATTGGTACACAGGATGTATGCAAAGAGACACATCAAGGAACTTCAATTCAATATCATTTAATTATATTTCTCTTTGTTAGATTTCTCAGAGATACCATTATTATTATCACACTTTCACTTAATAAAATACGGTATCTACTACTGGTACGATAGGTTCAGGTGGAATTTAATATAAATATATTAATAAATGGGTGAGCACACACAAACTTTTTTATCAATAGGCCAAACGAAAGTTCGTCATTTCTTTGCGGGCTGCAGACAAAAAAAAACAACTTAATAAATTATTAAATTAAACCTTAATTGTTTAGAAAACGGGAATGAAACTTAACCAGTGGATTCCTTTTTTAATTCCATAGAAACTTTCCTTATGCAATATTTCCCTGTATCTTCTAGTTTATGAGATAAAAGATTTTTAAATTTGACAGATTAGCTGTTGAAATGTGCAGCCATTAAGTAATGTTTTACTGATTGATTCACTAATTATTCACTTATTCACTAACTTTCCTTTTTTTCGGTTCGGTTTGGATATAGGGAAATTAGTTAATTAATTAATTTTTATATATTTTATAATTTTCATATATCCAAATCGAATTAAAAAAAGAAAGAAAAGTAATGGAGCCCTCTGCTGGCCAAATTAATAAAACATGGTAACTTAATACAATATCAATGGATTTATATGCAAATTTTAATAAGTTTTATCTCATAACTAGAAGAGACCGGGAAATATTGCATAAGGAAAGTTTCTTTGGAATTAAAAAAGGAATACACTGGCAAATTTCATGCCCGTTTACTAAATAATTACCATATATTTATATTGATACGAGTAGTAATCTAATGGCAAGCAAAAAGTTTACGATACCAATAAAATGATATTATACTATTATGCTTGGTGATCCGCACAAAATTTGTTCGTAGGACCACGGATTGATCATCCCTATATTTATATATATAGTATAAATTCATAAAATATAGATTGCATGGAGAATTTTTAGCAAATAGAGGAGAATTTCATGAATTTATTTTTTATTTTTTTATTTATAAATTTGACAATTTTTAAAAATATATAATATTTAGAACTTTTATAATTAAGTCTTAAAAAGAATATATTATAATATTAGTACAAAATTGAGAAAAATAAATAAATAAAATAATTCATTTAATAATTGAAATTTTTTCTAAATTTGAAATTGTATTCATATTTATTTGTTGTTAGTTTTTATTTTATTTAAATTTACATTTTTCTAGATAATAATAACATATAATATAAACATGTAAGAAAAAAATTAAGTTTGATAAGAAATAAATGCATCCTTTTTCTAGTTAGACTAAAATATATAAATTTAAATAAATTTTTCTTCTAATATATATAAATTTTTCAAGTAAAAAAAAAAATTTTGTAGACTTGGATATAATATATATTAAAAAATTGTTTAGTATAGTTTAGTTTTATTTTTTTTTTTATCATTTCAAATTTTATTAATGATTTATGATTAATGTAAGTTTTAATTTATTTTTATATTTTTTTTATAATAACACATCGTTCAATAAGTCTCGAGACTAACAACGAAAACAACATTTTTTTTCAAAAATCATTTTTATTCATCAATATTTAGAGTGATACAATCTTTCCAACGCCTTTCCAACATTTCTATACCATGTTTATTGAAGGCTTCAAAATAGGCTTCATTTTCGGCAATGACTTCCTCATTCGAGCTAAATTTTTTTCCCTGGAGCATTTTTTTGAGATCAGCAAAGAGCCAGTAGTCGCTGGGGGCTAAATCTGGCGAATACGGGGGGTGGGGAAGCAAATAAAACCCCAATTCGTTCAATTTTGCCATTGTTTTCATGGACTTGTGGCATGGTGCATTGTGCATTGCGGCACCCACTTGAAAAAAACCTTTTTCATGCTCAATTTTTCATGAAGGATTGTAAATACGCTTCCAAATGATATCTGTGTCATTTCTGCAATCTCACGGACCCTCACTTTGCGATTTTTCATTACAATTTTTAACACTTCACTCACATTTTCCTCTGAAACGGCTACCCGAATGTTCTCATCGTTTGTGTCCGTACGACCACGTTTAAATTCAGCATACCAACGACAAATCCAAATGTTTTGGATGGAGAGGGGTCCGGGTAATGTTTTTCAAGCCATTTATGGGCTTCTGTGGTGTTTTTACCCTTTAAAAAACAACGCGAAACTCCCTTTTTTTTATTTTTCAAACAAATTACCAAGTGACTTTACTCAAACCTCGATAACTCTGCTGTCTGTGATCCGATCGACGTGAAATTTTTACACGTTTCATGTAGAGGTTCGCACTCTATGAAAACGTGGCCACTTTGGCACTACTACCACCATCTCTGGGTTAGTCTCGGGACTTATTGAACCATGTGTTATGTATTAAAAAATTGTTTAGTGTAGTTAACTTTTATTTTTTTTTTATCATTTCAAATAATAATGTAAATTGATGGTAATCAAATTAATGATTTGTATGATTAATGTAAGTTGTAATTTATTTTTATATTTTTTTTATTTCAGTACCTGATGAGTGGCTGGGCGGGGCATTATAATTTTAGATGTCAACCTGTTGACTATTCAAATAGCCCTCTCGCTTTAAGGGTGAGTATTATTATAATAATTTTAATACATTATTATTAGTAATAGAGAATAGTAATAATTTGTATATTTTTTCCAGATGGTGAATACATGTTGGTGGTATTATTTTTCGAAATTTACTGAATTTTTTGACACTGTAAGTAAAGTTATTACTTTTGATTATAAATATATGAAAATAATATTAATTTTTTCTAAGAAAAATACATTTTTTTTTCTTTTGTTCTTTAATAATATTTATATATACCATTTGTTTTATTGATTAATGTAGGTATTCTCGATTAACTTTTCAGTAATCTGTATTATTACTTTGTTATCTCAAAACTATTTCCATTTTTAAACTATATTTACAGATATTCTAAAACTATTTCTATTATAATAAATAAATATTTAAATTTAAATGTTAAACTTATCGAGAAATTCTTTATTTTAATCAGTATTGAAAAAAAATTTCTATTGTCATTTTATTGAATAATTAATTATTATAAAAATTTATTTATTTATTTCTATTAATATATGAATATTTACTTAATAGCTATGTTAATGAATTTGACATTATAAATATTTAACTCTTATTTATTTATTTATTTATTTGATTACTTATATTGATTTCTTTTTTTTAAACTTATAGAGAACTTCTTTATTTTAATCAGTATTGAAAAAAAAATTACTAACGTCATTTATTGAATAATTAATTATTATAAAAATTTATTTATTTATTTCTATTATTATATGAATATTTACTTAATAGCTATGTTAATGAATTTTTTTTATTTATGTTTTTGTTTTTTTTTTGTTTATAGTTGTTTTTCATTCTACGCAAAAAACATAATCAAGTGTCAAATTTGCATGTTATTCATCATGGTATTATGCCAATGAGTGTATGGTTTGGAATGAAATTTGCACCAGGTAATCTCATTATTACATTATCATTTTATTCAATTAATAAAATGAATCAATAGTAAAATAAAATTTAGAAGAATCTATTCGATTAATCAAATCAAGAAGTTTTCATGTATTTTTAAAATGGATTGAATTAATGTTATTATAAAAAGTTATTTATTAATATAAACTTCACTGAGTATCTAATTATAATATCTATATATGTAAATAAAATTATTCTTATTATTTTTTATATTTATAGTTTAATTATTTTATATATAATATAATTAATTTATTTGATTCACATATAAATAGGTAAATTGTTCAGGAGGCGGGTGATGAAATTTAGTTAGTGGAATTCTTGTTTAATTCTAAAACCTAGTTTACACGTGCTTAGTACTTGTCATTAGTTCAGGGGTGGGGGCAAATACTTTGAACGCGCGCGCGCCCACCGGCCCGTTGAAAAAGTTGGCCCTTATTTTGATTTTTCGTTCAATATGTCTCTAAAAAAAAATATAGGGAGGGGAGGTCTCTTTTAGTTTTCGAGATAAAAAAACGTTTCTTCGAATTAAACAAGGAATCTTCTGGCAAAGTTTCATCAAAATCCGAGAGATGACCCCATCTCCTGAACAATTAATTCATTAAATACAAAAGATTTAATTATTCTTTAATTTGGTTATATCAAAAAAATAATATTAATATTTTTCCATTTTTTTTAGGTGGCCACAGTACTTTTTTCGCATTATTAAATACATTTGTCCATATTGTTATGTATTTCTATTATATGATGAGTGCAATGGGAACGAAATACCAAAAATATTTATGGTGGAAAAAATATTTAACAACTTTTCAAATGGTAATATAAATTTGTTACTAAATTATATGTAAAATTATTAGTTTCATATTAAATCTTTTCAAATTTTTATTTTAAATTTAATAATGTAAATTGATGGTAATCAAATTATTATTATTATTATTATATTTTAAATTTATTCCCACTACTACCTTCCTCAATTAAAAACAAAAAAAGATTGTTTTATTATTATTTTTCTCTCATAATTAATTTAAATCTGAATTAAACCTATTTTACATACTCATATTTATGTAGGTTTTATGAAAATTGTATCGTTATGCAGTCTCCGCCATTCCCTGTGGTGACCAGAATCCTATTCTCAAATACTCTAAATCTACTCTCGTCCCCTAAGGCCATAGACCATGCCTCACACCCATATAATACAACCGGCAAAATAATTGTTTTATATATTTTAATTTTTATCTTATTTGATAATAATTTTGACGCGATAAGCCCCTTTATTGCATGATAACAGGCGTTTCCCGATTGTAACCTCGCTTTAAACTCTTTTATTTACGTTTGGTATGGAAAAATAGTGTATAGATTACATATCATTTTTGTTTTTAATTAATATTTTATTAAATTTTTTTTATTTCAATTAGTTTTATTTTTAATTTAATTTTATTTTTAAATAAGAGAGTGGATCAAACATTTTTTTCCTATCTATCCTTCAAATGATTTCTTATGTTTAAATTAATCCAATTTTTATTTATTTTTGTTATTATAATTATTATTTATTTGTATTTTGGCAATTCTGCATGACATAAGGATGATATTTATTCATTCTGCATTTACATATACAAAGATTGAATAAAAAATAATAATAATCAAGGAATAAAATTGAATAAATAAAGTGATTGTATAAAAATATATCACTTTAAATTTAAATTGTCCAACATTTCATTTGTTAATTGTTCATTATGATTATTACACTGACTACTCGTATCTTTTCCATTCTTCTCTATCTAATTTACTTTTATTAATCATTCATTCAAAAAATTAAATTCGTCATTTTATCAACATTTATATCCTTTCATTATTTAGTTTATCTATTTATTCATTGTTCTTTTCTTTTCTTTTTAGGTCCAATTTGTTATGATTTTTGGTCATCAATTTCAACTTCTTTTCATTGAATGTAATTATCCAAAATCATTTATGTTTTGGATTGCACTTCATGGCGTTCTCTTTTTATTTTTATTCCTTGATTTTTATAAAGACAGCTATAAAAATATTGAACCAAAAACGAATGGTGTCTCTATGGTGAGTAAACTATTTTTTTTTTTTTATTATCTAATTATAAAAAGGAAAATATATTATTATTCAATATAGAAATTATAATTCTTCAATTTAATAAATGAGATCTGTTCAAGAGAAAAGGTGAATTTTGAATTTTCTCGGGGAGTGTACATTCGATTATCGAATTTTTTTGGTTTGTTATGTTGGTACACATATGTTTCTCATATGTTGACATTATCAGCCTTTTTGTATTAGTAGATTGTTTTTGACAACTGAAAAAGTTAGCCACGTTTTGTATGTTCTTCGATTTTTTTTTTAAGTAAAAAATGATCATACCAAAAAGCGCATTTCAGAAGTGCTTCGACAATTGGAAGAAGCGTTGACATAAGTGCATTATATCTGAGTGGAATTACTTCGAAGGGGATAAAATGGATATTGATGAATAAAGAAATACTTTTCGAAATAATTCAAAATTCACCTCTTTTGAACAGTCCTCGTATATAAAAAATTTTAATTAGTATAGAAATGTATATATATATATTCATATTCCAATAGAAATGATAGTTATTTTGACTAGTTATGATATCAAAAAATATGAAATAAATATTAAATTAATTGGTGCGTAAGTGTGTGTGGGTCTGTGTGTGTCATTCATAAATCTAATATTTTAGGCTTGAAGCAAAATTTTATAAAAAATATTATTAAAAATCAATAACTCATAAAACATGTAAAATAATTTTCAAGAAAATTTGCCAACAAATTATTATTAACTAAATTACCATATACTTGAATATTTAAAAATATATAAGAACTAAATTTAATTTATAAATCTATCAAATTCAATCAATAAATTCTTAATTACAATCAATAGAAATTTATTAAATACATATGGAAAAGCACACATTATTTCTCCTCTAATATTTATTATATATATATATATATATTTAAAATTATAAATATTTAATTGGTATTATTTATTCTTTTTCAGACTGTAAATGGCCATGAATATAATTCTAAAAAGATTGATGCAAATGCAAATGGTTTCACTGTAAAGGACATCGCCCATGAATATAGTTACGAATATGCTAAAACATACAACAGTTGTTATAGTAATGGAATTAATAATGGTTACATCGATAAAACTAAAGTGCAATAATAATAATAGTGCATCAAGAATTTTTTATTGTTTTTTTTTTGTTTTTAAGATCGTACACAATTTAATTTAAAAAAATAAATAAATAAAATAAAAAAATAAATAAAAATAAAAATAACGGGCTATATTGTTCTCTATTTTTTAAATGTAACCCTCGTTAGGATGGACTATATGATCTCCCTCTCTTTAAATTGTTTTGGTTTGTTTTGAATTAAAAGAGGGATTGAGGCGACAAATGGACCAAAATTTAAATATATATATATATATATATTTATATATATGAATATAAATAGATAAATAATAGATATACATACGAGTATCATGTGTGATTCTTTCCTTTCGGGACCAGAAAAAGTGTGAGCCATGTTTATTGATGAAATCTTATTTATATATTATATATTTCTAGTGCCTTGCCATCAAAAAAAAAATTTTCTTGCGGCGGTGGCGGCGGCGACAATTCTGGGATAAATTTTTGTATTCTTACAAAATACACACAACTTTCTAATAATACAACAACAACTACTACTACTAATAATAATACAACTACTACGACGACTACTACTACTACTACTATTAATACTACCACTATTCAAAAAACATAATAATAATAATATCAATCCAGTGATTGTTCCTGATTTGTGTGTACTTCTAATCAGAGTTATAAATTAATAATAAATTATTAATAGCAAAAAAACAAAAGTTAAATAAATATTTCTGCGTGCCTAAAATGCATTTTATTATTAATTAAGCTACGATTTTCTCTCTCTCTCTCTCTTTCTCAAAGCGTGAATAATTTTCTTCCACTTGCCTGCTCCAATTTTTGGAGTAATAACTTATAATTATTTTTTTATGTTTAAATGTATATATATATATCTATAATATACATCAATGTAACATATTTAGATAAATTAATTTTTTGTCTTAAAATATATAATAAAAAAATAAAAAAAAAAAAATAATATAAAATATACCCAAAAAACAAAAACAAAAAAACAAAACAAAAAACAATCTTTCTGCAGGTCAGAAGTATATGAATAATATTTTATTCATTAAGTTTGTTCTTAAGAAAGACAAAAAGTTATATAACAAATAATACTGGGTATATTTTTGTATGTCTCCATCTTTTTTATATTATAATTTAATTTTCTTAAATACTATTTCTACTTTTATTTACTTTTTATTATTTATTAATTCTTTATTATATATTTTGTATCATTGATTAATTGATATAATATGTATATGATTATATATATATATATATATAATCTCTCATTACTTTTTTTATAAATTAAATTATATTATGAAAAAAAACAAATTTGGATTGTAAAAAGACACAATTTTTTTATATATATATGTAAAATCGGATCTAAAAATATGATGATTATGATTATTATTATATAATTAAAAAAATGTGAGATTAAAAAAAAATAAATTTAAATATATGCTTTTCATAAAAAAAATCATACATTGGTAAATTTGAGTTATTTATTTTGAATTATTTTCTATTTTTTTTATTTCTCTTTTCCTTTTATTACAACCTTGTGGATTTTATTATTTTATTTAAATTCATAATATTAAATTCTACCCACAACCAAATCCATCTATAACATCTTTTGATCTATCTATCTATCTCTGTGGCTCTACGGAACTCGAAAGTTCTTGGCCGCAGCAACCACACTTCCACAAGTGTCCCTATTCTGAACCACAACCCTCTAATCCCTATCCTCTCCCATTTCTCTCACGTCCCTTCCTACATTATCCACCCACCGTGTCTTTGGTCTTCCAAGTGAACGTTCGGTCTCCCCCCCCCAATATATTTTTCGCCATTCTTTCCTCCCCCATTCTAGCCACATGTCCTGCCCACCGCAGCCTTCTCGATTTTATAATTATAACTATATTCGGAGATGCATAGAGGTCATGCAGTTCCTCGTTATGCAGTCTCCGCCATTCCCCGGTGACCTCATCTTTCTTTGGCCCATAAATCAGAATCCTATTCTGAAATGCTCTAAATCTATTCTCGTTTCCTAAGGTCATAGACCATGCCTCACACGCCTATAATACAACCGGCAAAATAATTGTTTTATATATTTTAATTTTTATCCCCTTTGATAATAATTTTGACGCGATAAGGCATGATAGCAGGCGCTTCCCGATTGTAACATCGCTTTAAAGTCTTCTTGAATATTATTATCTTTCGTAATTACAGAACCTAAGTATTTGAATTTTTCTACATTTTCAAATTCTATATTTTGTATGTTAAGACTTTGTGTGTTAATACTATTCTTCTTTGTTACTAAATATTTTGTCTTAGCAATATTTATTTCCAGCCCCACCTCTTTTCCTGATTCGATTAATTTTTCTACGCTAGCTTTAATTACACTTGCCGAATCTCCTATTATATTTAATTCGTCTGCGTAACCTAATACTTGAATTTTTTTGTTTAATTCTATTCCGTTTGATTTTTCCCCAATTTGTCTAATTACATATTCCAGAACTAAATTAAATAGAATTGGTGATAATGCGTCTCCTTGTTTTAACCCATTCCGAATTTCAAAAGTTTCTGATAGTTGATTCCCGCATCTTACTCTTTCTTTACTACCTACATGACAAATTTGAATCATACGTACACGTACGAGTTTTTTTTAAAATTCCCATTAAGATCAAGATTTGAAAAAGTTTTTCCCGGTCTATTGAGTCATATGCTTTTGTAAAATCTACAAAAATTTGGTGAACAGAGATATTGAATTCGCGTTTTTTTTCTAATATCTGCCTTAATGAGAATATCTAGTCTACAGTTGATCGGTTTGGCCTGAATCCGCACTGATATTCTCCTAATATTTCCTCTGCATATGGTCGTAATTTTATTAAAATATTCGAGAGAATCTTATACGATGTCGTCAAAAGAGAAATTCCCTTGTAGTTATTTCAGTTGGTTCTATTACCCTTCTTAAAGAGTGGGATAATACTTGCCTCCTGCCATTCTAAAGGAATCTTTTCCTTATGCCAGATCGAAAGAACTAATTTATGCATACACTCTACTAAAGGTTTTCCTCCATATTTTAATAATTCTGCGGAAATCCCATCTATTCCCGCTGCTTTATTATTTTTGAAATTCCCCATTATCATTTCTACCTCCTGTAACGTAGGTTCTTCGAAAAATAGAATATTAGAAATAGAGGAAAGTAGCCGCAACAAGAATAGTACTTTCGTCACTATTTTCCTGCTATTAATATATTCTAATCTATCTACTTCGCATTTGCTATTAATCCATTGTATTTTGGCTTTTTTCCTAATCTCTATTACTTCTAAACATTTCTCATCGAACCATGGTTTATATTTTTTGTTATTGATAAAACCTATACTATTTGAAGCTGACGTTTTAATATTTGATTTTATTTTGTCCCATATTTCTTCCGGCTCATTCGTCTCGTCATTCCCTTCATGGGTCAAACTATTAAATCTATTTTTTATTTCGATTTGATATTTTAATTTATATTCCTCGTTTTTAAAATTATCTAAATTGTATCGTTTTTGACTAATTTCTGCTAACTTCGTGTTGCGCGTCGAGAGCCGTTCTCTAAATTTTATTACATAACATCTTTTGATATGAATCATTAATAAATTAGTTTTTCATTATATTACATACTTATATGTACTATTTTATTATTTATCTGTATATTTTTTGTTAATATTAAGTATTTCTATATGAATTCAGTACATTTTATAGGTAATTTTGTTTGAGGGATCCACCTCCAAGGCTTCCACCAAAATCATCAATCAGTCTTAAGTCATTTTAGTAAATTAATAAAGGTGACAAATTATAAAAATATTTACTCATTAAATATAATAAACCATATATAATATGTTTCAATATTATATTTTTCCCCCAATTCAAATTATTAATAATCAATATATTTTAATGGATTTTTCGAATTTATTAATTTAAAAATAATTTTTATTATTATATTTTAGACATATATTTTTAAAATATAATTTCTAATATAATTTTTTTACATATACGCCAAATACTTTAAAGTTCAAAAAACAAGCATACGACGATTAACGCTAGCTCTTATATTATAGGTTTCTTTTGATCAAAAAAAAAAAATTATTTTAACATTTAAAATATTTTTTAAAAAGTTTTCTGTTATAAGAAAATTGTTTATATGGGCGGATTTCATAGTGGAAAATTAAACATTATCTTAAGTACGGTAGTATGGTAATGAAAGTGAGAGATAATGAATCTTTTTTAAAAAAAAATAGTTAAATATCAACATACGCCTCAATTTTGTGAAATGTAATTAAATATATATATATTTTTGTTTTTTAAGAAATTTTTTCCTATACATATTGAATTCTAATTTATTTTGTAATTTTCAAATCAAATATAAGTGAAATAAAATATATATACATATATACTTACCATATTATTATTTTGGACTTCAAAGTATAAAAAAAAAAAAAAAAGAAAATTAAAATTAAACAAGGTATAATGTATGGCTGTAATATATAACTTAAATAATATAAAATAGTTACCTGTAAGTTATCTATTTGTACTTAATTATTTATATATATAAAAAGCAATCTATAAAACTTTAAGGTAAATTTTACTTAAAAAAAATAGATCAAAAATATAAATCAATAGATAATTTTAAGAAATAAATAAATTAAAATTATGATTTTTACCGACCGGCGATAGTAAGGGAGGTATTGTTTTTAATTGTAATTGCCAGACTTGAAATTTAATCAATTAACTTGAAATAATACTTGTATTGAAAAAAAAATGACAAAAAATAATGAAAACATAATTAGCTAACAAGCAACCATATATTCTTTGAGGATTTATTACCGACCGACGATAGTAAGGGAGGTATTGTTTTCACACCAAATTTCACATGTGGAGATTTTTACATATCTCCACGAATCATGCATTTTCTTAACAGAAAAAAGTATTTTTAGCATGATGTCTGTCCGTCCGTCCGTCTGTCCGTCCGTATAGATGTGTACAGCCTGAACGGCTAAACGGATTTTGATGAAATTTGGTATATTAACTTAATGCATCAGTGGGATGAATTGATCAACTTTTGGTGCAAATCCGGAAACCGGAAGTGGTAGTATTAGCGATCGACGATAGGAAGGGAAGGGTTATTTTCACACCAAATTTCACATGAGGAGATTTTTTTACATATCATCACGAATCATTCACTTTGCATTGGTTTTATACTCGAGAAAAATCATCTATATTAGTTTTTTCTTAATTAAAATTATATGACGTCATCCAGCCATTCATGACGTCACAGCCTGGTCTTACATATATATTGTAAATAAAATAAAATTAAAAATATTTATGTTATATCCATATCTGTTTTTTATTACATTAATAGATATATTAAAATTATTTGAAATTGTTTCTGTAGCTGGAAATTAATTTATTTCAAACCGTCGGTCGGTTCGGACCTGGCCACAGGTCAACTTATTTTTTCATGTAAAACAATCTTCCTAAAAAAAATTTTTATACACTAACTAATCATAATAGATTAATTTAAATAATGCAATAAAAAAAGTGATTTATTTATTTATTTTTCTAAATTAAACATTTACAATATCATTAAAAAAAATTATTTAATTATAATATTTTATTATAGTTAAACCTGATCACATATTGTAGCGGTTCTCAACCTTACCTTTTTGTACCAAACGCCCACTTCGTAAGGCCGGCTTCATAATTCGCCCCCCCCCCCCCTATACATTTGAACAGATAAAAATTCAAAATCATCTTACCTTTTTTTTTTAGAACCATATTGAAAAAAAGCTGAGTTTTTTTTTTAGAACCATGTTGAAAAAAATTTAAAAAAAGCGGAAAAGACCTGTTCACAAAATTATCTTTTAGAGTTGAAAATGATTTCGCTTCCCAAAAATACTATCGCCCCCTAAAATCGTATAGTCAAAAAATCGCCCCCTTGAAGATGTCGATCATCCCCCAGGGAGCGATATCGCCCAGGTTGAGAATCACTAACATAGTGTATAGTTATAACCTAATCACATCATCTATTCTTCACTATTCAATATATTTCTGTATTATTATTTTATTTTTTCGATAGAATTTTTGCAAAAGAATGATTTTATATTATCATTAAATGTTTCACAACTCTTATGACAATTTCAGTATATAGGTATTGTATCCGTTTGATACATCTAACAACGGCTTGTAAGGCCTAAATAATTAAAGAAAACTTTTGTTCCTGAAAAATCGAAAGTGGGATGAATCCTTAATATCTATTAATTTTGCTCGAAGGGCTAAAAAGAGGGATTAACAAAAATACGATAGATACCTCTTCACTTCTATCGCACCTTGAAAATTGGATGGACTGTATAAAAAGGTGTTTTTAAGATATTAAAGATTCATCGTGGCAGAAATGGTCCTCCTCAGGAACCAATGGATTTGCCCTCTCGGAACAAACTCGGTAGCACAGGGCCGGCAGCGTCGACGATCCCAAATTGCACCGCGTTCAAGTTGTAAGTTTGAACGGGCCAAATGCGAGAGAAACTGCCGAGCAAGACGTCGGCGGGCAGACAGAAACAACAAGAAGCTTGAGAGGGTGCCGTCCTCTTTTTATATGATGATATGTAAGAGGGGGAATGTCACTCTTTAGGGGTGGTAAGGGAGGGGGAAGGTCAAACTTATGCATTTATTTAAATTAAAATAAAGGGCTTAAAACTATAATTGAAAATAACTTTTTATAATATTAATACAAATTATATAATTACCTAATACTAACATTTATATTTGCTTAATTTAATTAATATATAAACATAGTCGGAGGGCGGTAATTCAAATTGAATTTAGGTTCCATGCGGAAGCAGGTATATATAAATAAATATTTAGATCACATAGTTAATTTAAAAATTCATATTTATTAACTGAATTAAATTTTAATTTCACTAGAATCTGATTTTATTCAATTTCTACTATCTCGTCAGAGATAGTATTGCGATCACGAAAATTTTCGATGTTGAGATTTTGATGTTTTTATACGTTGAGAAAAATGACTGTCTGTGTGCGTGTATGTGTGTATGTATGTAACCAAGATTACGCAAAAACGGTTTGAGCTAGAATGATGAAAGTTGGTACATGGGCATTATTCAAAATTCATAGTTTTCTTTCAACTTTTAAGAAATGTAGCTCAACCTGAAGAGGGTCATTACCTACAACGTTTTGATTTTTTTTCTTCTAAAGTGACCGTAAAAATAAAAATATATGTTTGATAATTTTTCACATGATTAATAATTGTATAAAACTGCTATATATAGAATTTCAGCTTGATTGAATCGCTGAAAGTACCAGAATTAATTTTTTAACACTGCAAATCTCACGCGCCAACACGTGACGTGGTGCCATCAAGAAAGAGCCAAACATGCGCTGGTTTAATTAATATTATTTATTAATTTTAATTTATAATTTAATTAATTTAATTTAAATTAAGATATGTTATTTAATCCAATTCAAATTTGCGAGATAGTCGAGTGGAGACATTCCAGATTTATATTTTATAGTAGTACACGTAAGTATACATAATTATTATCAAAAATTAAATTGGAAAAAAAAAATTGTCTTAATTAAAAAACAAAAATCTTATCTATAATTTAAAATTTTCCTTATTTTTTGTCATCTCTCTTTCAAACTCTTTTTATTATAGCCTTTATTATAATATATTAATTATTATTATACTCTTTATTTGAATTGGAATTGGATTAATTAACATATATATTATATTTAAATTAAATTTAATTAATTATAAATTATAAATTAAAATTAATAAATAATATTTATTAAATAAGCGCATGTTTGGCTTTGTAGATCGCACCACGTCACGTGTTGGCGCGTGATTTGCAGCGTTAAAAAATTAATTCCGGTACTTTCAGCGATTCAATCAAGCTGAAATTCTATATATCGCAGTTTTATACAATTTTTAATCATGTGAAAAATTATCAAAAATATATCTTTATTTTTACGGTCACTTTAGAAGAAAAAAATCAAAACCTTGTAGGTAATGACCCTCTTCCGGTTGAGCTACATTTCTCAAAAGTGGATAGAAAACTACGAATTTTGAATAATTTCCGTATACCAAATTTCATGATTCTAGCTCAAACCGTTTTTTCGTAATCTTGTCTACATACATACACACGTACACACACACAGACATTTTTCTCAACCTTAGTGAAAATGATTCAGGACCCTTCAAAACGTTTCTGGTGAGATAGTAATATTAATTCAAATTTATGTTTTTATAAAAGGTTTAATCTTAAGGGTTATTGATTAGCTTATATTCATTTGATTTTTCAGAATAAATTCTTAATTGATATCAAAATTGTATTTGTAAAGATTTTTATGATATTGTTTTCTTTCGATTCATACTATACTAATAAATATTTTAATACATTTCTTGTTGATAAACGTTAATCCTATCTGATTTAAGTGTCCTTGGATACTCTAAGATAGAGATTTTATAAAATCGAAATATATAAATAACACAATATTAATTGTCTTTCAACAAATTCTTGATTATTTCTTTGACGTCAATAGAGGTAAAATTTTTCTTTTCTTTACCATGACCTTCCCCTGTGCAATCAGCAATGATTTACGTTCTAAAATATATAATAGAAAATTTAATGCATATTTAACAGAATATTTAATAAAATATTAATTTATAATATAATAATTATTATGACGTCAATTGTTCTTTTGATGATTTAGATAAAAAAAATTGTTTATTTATGTTTTATGTTTATTTATTTTTTTTTCTCACAAAATTTAAGACAATTAAATTAATTCTATATATCTATTCTATCTCTGTGGTTCTACGCAACTCAAAAGTTCTTGACCCTCTGTTTGAATTCCCCATAAAATTCAAATGACTAATTGTAAGGGTTTTCCCTCCAATCTAATCTTGCTAAACTAATTCTGGATGGACTTAAATAATGAATTCGGCTTTTTTTATAATATATAATAAAAAAAAAATAAAAAACCTGTGACTTTGTACGTCCTACGCAAGGACAACGCCTATCAAGTCGGTTATATCAATGAGGTGTCCTATGATCAGTAGAACGAGTCCTCTCAACCTTTACTTTGATTTTCTTGATCGGAGGCGCTATCAAGTAGCTTTTCCCAGGGTTGTTCCCGGAGGCTGGGTTGGCTCTGTCCCATAGATCCCAGCTAGGGAAATTCCCTTACTAGGCCCGAGACTTGAACTCGGGACCATGTGAATGTGATGCAGGTACGCTACCCGCACACCCAATGGCGTCTTGAAATATAATATCTACCCTAATAAAAATATCTAATCTAATGTTAATCGATTTGGTTTGAATCCGCATTGATAATCTCTTAATATTTCCTCTGCATCTGGTTGTCATTTTAATAAAATAATATTCGAGAGAATAATAAGTCAAAAGTGAAATTGCCCGGGAGTTATTGCAGCCCGTTCTATGTTTTTACTTTTTTGAAAAGTTGAATAATAATTGTCTTCTTTTCCTTATGTCAGCAAAATTTGTGCATACACTCTACTAAAGGGTTGCGGCCACTTTCTTCTATGTCTTATTAATCTTTTATTTTTTAAGATTTCCCTTTTCTTAATTTTTTACGTCTTGGTTACTATTTTCCTATGTAATATGTACTTTTTATTATTAAATCTTTTGCGGTCGCAAAACCTATTACCCATACCCCGTGTAATAATATTTATGTGATTTTTTAAATTTTGTTTTAATGTATTTATAAAAAGAAACGGGTTCACACAATTTCAGAGAATATTTGAGAAATGTTACGATTCATATATTTTCTGGAGTGTTTAAATGAAGGATACACTTATGTTTACAAGTCTGGGGAGGGGGGAATTGGGGATGTTTGCTCGCTGACGAGTAAAATCAATTTAATTTGATTATTTTCTCTAAAGAGAGATCTCTCTTCATTTTACTATCTCGCCAGAGATAGTATTGCGATCATGAAAATTTTCGATGTCGAGATTTTGATGTTTTTATACGTTTTGAAGGTTCCTGAATCATTTTCACTAAGGTTGAGAAAAATGTCTCTCTGTGTGTGTGTGTGTGTATGTATGTAGACAAGATTACGCAAAAACGGTTTGAGCTAGAATAATGAAATTTGGTATACTGGAATTATTCAAAATTCGTAGTTATCTATCAACTTTTGAGAAATGTAGTTCAACCTGAAGAGGGTCATTACCTACAACGTCTTGATTTTTTTTCTTCTAAAGTGACCGTAAAAATAAAGATATATGTTTGATACATGATACATGATTAATAATTGTATAAAACTGCTATATATAGATTTCAGCTTGATTGAATCGCTGAAAGTACCAGAATTAATTTTTTAACACTGCAAATCTCACGCGCCAACACGTGACGTGGTGTCATCAACAAAGAGCCAAACACGAGCTTGTTTAATAAATTTTATTTATTAATTTTAATTTATAATTAATTAAATTTAATTTAAATATAATGTATGTTATTTAATCTAATTCAAATTGCGAGATAGTCGAGTGGAGACACACCAGCTTTTTTATTTTTACCGATCGACGATAGTAAGGGAGGTATTGTTTTTTTCTAGACTAGAATGAGGATCTACCATTGTGGTTGTATTCTTCCTCTTCTTCAATTAATATATTACAAGAAAGCAATATAAATTTCTCTCTCTCTCTCTCTCTCACACACACACACACACATACAGACCCACACAGTAATATTTCATTCCTTTAAATAGTTTATTTCATCATCCATTTCATTAGATATTTGTTTTTCCTTAATCAATTTACCTTACTCATATACCATTTCTTTCTTCTCAAAATTTCATCTTCATCCTTTTCATACATATTCCATGGCATCGATCTAAACACTTAATTTCAAAAAAAAAGTGCCTGGTTAACATTTCATCCTCTGTTGGCTCCAATAAGCAACATCAATACTTCACTTCAATTATCATCTTCTACACCAATCTGAGAAATTGTCTCATCTGTACTCCGTGAAATCATCTAGTACCATAGTAATCATCATTTATTTTTTATTCTTATCAAATTGAAAAGACAAATATTAATCTCATTCCTTTCAATACCTTTGTTTATTTTTTATTAGTTTTTTTTAAACTCTTAGTAATTAAGTTAAAAAATTTAAAAAATAATTATTGTAAATATAAATTTTAATTAAATAATCATTCCTGATCATTTTCATATGAACAGAATAAATACATTTGTAAAAAATATCATATCAATTTTAAATTTTTTATTTGATAGATTATCGATAGTAAGGGAGGTATTGTTTTCACACCAAATTTCACATGAGAAGATTTTTTTACATATCTCCACAAATCATGCACTTTTTATTGGTTTTATCCTCATGAAAATCATCTTCATTAATTACCGATCGACGATAGTAAGGGAGGTATTGTTTTCACACCAAATTTCACATGTGGAGATTTTTACATATCTCCACGAATCATGCATTTCGTTAACAGAAAAAGTATTTTTAACATGATGTCTGTCGGTTTTTAGTTTAAATAAGTTGACCTGTGGCCAGGTCCGAACCGACCGACGGTTTGAAATAAATTAATTTCCAGCTACAGAAACAATTTCAAATAATTTTAATATATCTATTAATCTAATAAAAACAGATAGGCATATAACATAAATATTTTTAATTTTATTTTATTTTTAATATATAGCTGAGGTAGCCGGCGTTGCCCGTGATCATAATAAGGAGGCTATGACGTCACATAATTTTAAATTAAGAAAAAAATAATGAAAATGATTTTTTCCGAGGATAAAACCAATATTCGTGAAGATATGTAAAAAATCTCCTAATGTGAAATTTTCTATGAAAATAACTCTTCCCTTCCTATCGTCGATCGGTAATACTACCACTTCTGGTTTCCGGATATACACCAAAAGTTGATCAATTTCTCATACTGATGCATTAAGTAAATATACCAAATTTCATCAAAATCGGTTGAGCCGTTCAGGCTGTACACATCTATACGGACGGACGGACAGACGGATAACATCATGCTAAAAATACTTTTTTCTGTAAAGAAAATGCATGATTCGTGGAGATATATAAAAATCTCCACATGCGAAATTTGGTGTGAAAACAATACCTCCCTTACTATCGTCGGTCGGTAAAAAGTATGTTTATTAGCCAAATATACAAATATATGTTGTTTTTCCCATAACATAAAAGGGATTACATGACATTTTTTACAGCTAATTGGTGATTCCAAGGTCGTAATTATTTATACAATGTTTCTTTTTTATTATTACGCTACTAATTATTTTTAATATTACAATTTCAAAGTGTAAATTAATTATTATTTTTTTTTGTCTAGGAAAAGGCTATATAAAAATAAAAACCTAGACTATATGATGTCTGTCCGTCTGTCCGTCCGTCCGTATAGATGTGTTGAGCTTGAACGGCTCAACGGATTTTGATAAAATTTGGTATATTTACTTAATGCATCAGTATGAGGAATTGATCAACTTTTGGTGTATATCCGGAAACCAGAAGTGGTAGTATTACCGATCGACGATAGGAAGGGAAGGGTTATTTTCACATAAAATTTCACATTAGGAGATTTTTTACATATCTTCACGAATATTGGTTTTATTCTCGGAAAAAATCATTTTCATTAATTTTTTCTTAATTTAAAATTATGGGACGTCACTCAACCCTTCATGACGTCACAGCCAGCTCCTACTTATATATTATCAATAAAATAAAATTAAAAATATTTATGTTATATTGATATCTGTTTTTTAATGGATTAAATTATTTGAAATTATTTCTGTAGCTGAAAATTTATTTATTTCAAACCGTCGGTCGGTTCTGTGCCTGGCCACAGGTGAACTGATTTAGTTTTTATGTGAAATACTAGTTGATATTTCTTTTTTTTTGGGTCAAAAAATAAATAATTTTTGGTGAATTGTAAATAAAAAATAAATAAATAGCCTCTGAAGGGTGAACAATCCTTCAGGACCTCAAACAGTTAATAGATAAGAAATGAAAAATAAAATAAATATAATAATTAAAATATGCAATTAGAAATAAAGTTTATATTGTATGTTAAAAGGGCACCACGTTTAGCAATTGAATGCCGGTCGGTAAAAATTAATGTCAATATAATTACTTATACATATACTTATATTAGTGATTCTATCTGGGCGATTACTTGACTATACGATTTTGGAGAGGGAGGGGGCGAAATCATTTTCAACTCTAAAAAAAGGTAAGATGATTTTGCGAACAGGCTTTTAAACATTTCCGCTTTTTTCAATTTTTTTTCAATATGGTTCTAAAAAAAAAAAAAAAAAGGTAACTCGATTTTTCAATATGGCTCTAAGTATCACCAACCAACCTTATATTAGGGATTATCATACAATTTTTATCTGTTAAAATTTATAGGGGGGACGAATTATGTAGCCGGCCTTACGAAGTGGGCGTTTGGTCCAAAAAGGTTGAGAACCACTAACTTATATTATATTTTATTTTCCAATTATATGTACATATATGTACCCATTTAAAATTAACATAGAAATTTAATTCAAAAACTTTCTAATTAAAACTTTTGAATCATTTTAATTTTAGTTAAAATTTATATATTTTTATTCTATTAAAAAGGTCACAATTAAAGTTTACAGCTAAAATAAAAACAAACGCACAGATGTGAATGTATTAGCAATATCGAATTGTTGCCTAGCTTTAAGGCGAGGTTGGTTAAATATCTATTCCCTCTATGATATGCTTGTCTAAAGTGCGGCCCAAACGCAAATTATGAAAATATTTAAATTTGCTCATTTCTAATAAAAAAATTAATGTTTGCACTATTTTTCATGTTCATTTATAATTTTATATATATATCTAATTCAAATAAAAAAATTATAATAAAACTACACACAGCATACAATAAAATCTCTCTAAAAAGACATTCTCAAAACTCTGTTAAAATCAATGTTTATTGTAAATAAAAATTAATGAAGTGTCCTTATAGAGAAGTTTTATTGTAGTTAATTTTTTATTTCCATTTGTTGAAAAAATATTTATGTGCGGCCCAGCATTTTTTTTTTTGCAATGTGGCCCTCGAATTGTCATAGTTTAGACTCCCATGCTCTATGATATGTTTACCTGAATGAATAAATAAAGAAATAAAAAACGAGCGCCGAAATTAATCCTTTTTAATTTAATGAATTTTTTTTTTATGTATAAATTTGACAATTTTTAAAAATATATAATATTTAGAACTTTTATAATTAAGTCTTAAAAAGAATATATTATAATATTAGTACAAAATTGAGAAAAATAAATAAATAAAATAATTCATTTGGAAATTACAACTGGGTAACGCAATTAAAATCCTTTTTTAGATCCTGCGACATGACAGCCTTATGGAACTCCCAAGACGCAGACATTATTAAGTCAAATTGTGAACAAATAGTTGGTAGATTAATGGATTTAGGATTTTCGGAAGACCTGAGGGAAATCGAGTCATCCTCATACACGCCTTTGTACCGCAGACTGGATATGGTGAGAAACCATTTTATGTGGCCCAGATTCAGATTGTTTAGTTCGAGAGTGGTCGTTCAGATGAGGGTGGCTAGCACAAGGACAATCCAACTGTACGTGGGAAAAAATGGATATAAGATAGATCCAAATGAAAACTGTAGCATTTGTAACTTATTAAAAAAGGAAAACCTTTTCCACATACTGGTTGAGTGCCCTATCTACAGCCCGACCAGGAGGGAATATTTGAATAGATATTTAAATACATGTGAGGCAGTGAACGAGGATAATTTCATGGAAATTCTATTGAATGTGGGGAACGAGAGACAGATGAGTGATATTTATAACTACACAATAACAATCCTGAGAATAAGAAGTTTTATAATTAATGAGTGAGACGGAAGGTGGAATCTCTTGCAATTTATGTGGGAACATGTACTATTACTGTTTATTTTCTTGTTTTTGGCGTTTTTATGTTTTTTATGTTTTTTTAATATTTATGTGTTTGATTTTTGTGTAATTTTGTAAAACTGTGCGAAATTATGAAATTGTATAATTTTGTATGCCGGATTGGGCAAAGACAAATAAATACTTATTATTATTATTATCATTTGATAATTGAAATTTTTTCTAAATTTGAAATTGTATTCATATTTATTTGTTGTTGGTTTTTAGTTTATTTATTTTTATTTAAATTTACATTTTTTTAGATAATAGTAACATATAATATAAAGATGTAAGAAAAAATTATGTTTGATAAGAAATAAATGCTTCCTTTTTCTTTTTATTAGAATTAGACTTGAAATATATAAATTTAAATAAATTTTTCTTCTATATAAATCTTTCAAGTAAAAAAAATTTTGTAGATTTTGATATAATATATATTAACAAATTGTTTAGTATAGTTTAGTTTTATTTTTATTTTAACATTTCAAATTTTATTAATGATTTATATGATTAATGTAAGCTTTAATTTATTTTTATATTTTATTTTATTTCAGTACCTGATGAGTGGCTGGACGGGGCATTATAATTTTAGATGTCAACCTGTTGACTATTCAAATAGTCCTCTCGCTTTAAGGATGAGTATTATTATAATAATTTTAATACATTATTATTAATAATAGAGTAGTAATAATTTGTATATTTTTTCCAGATGGTGAATACATGTTGGTGGTATTATTTTTCAAAATTTACTGAATTTTTTGACACTGTAAGTAAAGTTATTACTTTTGATTATAAATATATGAAAATAATATTAATTTTTTCTAAGAAAAATACATTTTCAAAATATGGTCACCCTACTTTTTGGTAATGATTTCCATTAATGTTTAAATAGAATATAGATAATACTAATTTGGTATGATGGTTATTATTTTTTGATATTTCCTCGTACCAAGTGTTAATATGATTGATGATGGAGGACTAAGTTGATAAATAAATAATTTTAAATTTAAAATATAATAGTTTTTCCTTGTTTTTATTTAACATTGAAAATGTTGAATTTTCTTATTAGAATATTAATAAAATTTTTGCATATTTACAAAAATTTAGCTTCATCATTCTTAACTATGTATTAGGTATTGTCTTTTTTTTAATTTTTTTGTTGTTTATTGTCTAATATGAATATTTTAATGAATGTAATGGAAAAAAATCTTGACATTTTTTAAATTATTTAAATTATTTAGGTATTTAAAATAAATAATAAATCAATATTGGACAAAAAAAAACGCATTCTAATTCTAATTATTATATAACTTAAATTTTTATAATTTATTATAGTAATTTTATTTTACAAAGTTTTTTTTCGTTTAATTTTATTCATTAATTATTCATTTAAAATTATAAAAGACCTGAGATGCCCATTGTTTTTCTATTGTCAAAATACATTTATTAATTTTGTTTCTGGTACTATTAATATTGTAAATATCTAAAATAGTATATTTAATATATGAGTTAATAATAAATTACAAACAAGGTAAATCACATATATATACTCGCCGTTCCCCGCATCATTGATGCCGGCGGCTTAAAACTCTTCTTAGGCGGTTTCTAGTCTTAATACAATGAAGTTAGTTACAAATTAATAATTTTGACAATTTGTAACTAACTTCATAATTTCACAGACATCACATACATACGACGGAAATTATATATATATTATATATATGTCAATGCAATAGATAGATTATATATTGTATTTCAGTATACTAGACACACACAGAAGAAGTAAATATTCCATCTTAATACGATATTTTAAAAATAAAATATACTTGTTATCGAGACCCAATTAAGACGACTGGTGTCCTAAATTATTCCTGGCAGTTTCCTCCAATTCCATAAGAAAAATGAGAAATGAAATCCTTAACTGAGAGAGTTTGTTTTTACAAAATGAATTTATAATTTATAAGTTATTATTATAATATTCTTTATTTAATTAAATTATGATTTAATTATAATTTATTTAATTGTTAATTAAATATTACACTTTAAATGTTATTAAACTAATCTAATTTTCGTTGATTTTTATTCAATCGGTTATTGTTATTATTATTTCTTTGTTTCTTTATAATTTATATACTACGAAACTCAGTAGTTGTTAAAAGGCGAACAGATGCAGTGACTTGTTTAAGAAAACTAGTATGGATTTGCTTTTTTTTAAAATAACCAGCCTTCCTTGCAGCCTTTTACTGCAAGTAAATTTATATTGTGAATTTAACAAAATATGAACAATTGATCGAAATTTAAAATATTGACTCCATAAATTAATATTAAAATTAATATTTTGCTGTTCAGTTTCGTTCATTTAATACCATCTAGTGAATTGGATTAAATAAGTTAAAATGTTAGTTTCACAATCACAGATGGCAAAACGGAGTATTGGTACATTTATTGATCATTAGAATAAGCATAGTCTCTATATTTAGTTAGATATTTAAAAAAGCCCATTTTTTTATGAGTAAGCCTTCTCATATATGTAATTAAAACGTTTTTCAACTTTATACTATATAAATAGAGGTTAATAGTTATTTTTAAATGATTTTTTAGAAAAAAAATCTGATGTGTCTCGACTTGACTGTCTCGTAAATTTAAATTGGATTAATTATCATATATTATATATAAATTAAATTTAATTAATTATAAATTATAAATTAAAATTAATAAATAATATTTATTAAACCAGCGCATGTTTGGCTCTTTGTTGATGGCACCACGTCACGTGTTGGCGCGTGAAATTTACAGTGTTAAAAAATTAATTTCGGTACTTTCAGTGATTCAATCAAGCTAAAATTTTATATCTAGCAGTTTTATACAATTTTTAATCATGTGAAAAACTATCAAAACATATATCTTTATTTTTACGGTGAGTTTAGAGGAAAAAATATGAAAACGATTTTTATGTAATGGTCCTCTTTTGAATCTCAAAAGTTGATAGAATACTACGAATTCAGAATAATGCCCCACTACCAAATTTTATTATTCTAGCTCAAATTGTGTTTGTGTAATCTTGTCCACACACACATACATACCCGGCCTTTTTCTTAACCTTAGTGAACATGATGCAGGAACCTTCAAAACGTATAAAAACATGGAAATCTCGACATCGAATATTTTCGTAATCGCAATACTATCACTGGCGAGATAGTAATCCTATAAATATACAAGAGAGAAGTATTATCTGATACCTGACCCCACAAATCACAATATTATTAATAGTAAAAATAATAAAAATCGGAAAATTTAAAAAAGAAAAATGGTCCCCTAGTGAATTACTTATTCAATTAATTACCAGCCAACACTCCATCTTATTAACTTAAAATATTTAATATATGTTAATTGTATATGTAAATAAATGTGTGAATGTTCTTAAAATTTAAATATTAAATTTATCATTGACGTAAATGTTAAAAAAAACAAAACATTTTTTTTTCCTTTAGTATTCAAAATTAAATAACTTGACGATAATATCTATAAATTAATGGAATCTTTATATTCTATAATGGAAATTAACAGTAAATAAATAAATATAATCAATAGAATTTCATACATACCTAAACTCTTATTAATAATATTTAATATAAGTTACATATATTAAGAATCATTTTGTCAAGAGTCTTTCAAATACATATTTTCCTATTGCATATATCATAAATTAATTTTATTAAACATTTTGCTTTTATTTTGTTTTTACTATCTCGCCAGAAAATTTTCGAGATTTTGATGTTTTTATACGTTTTGAAGGTTCCTGAATCATTTTCACTAAGGTTGAGAAAAAGGCCGAGTATGTATATGTGGTCTATATAGACAAGATTACGCAAAAATGGTTTAAGCTAGAATGATCAAATTTGGTACATGGGCATTATTCAAAATTTGAAGTTTTTTTATCAACTTTTGAGAAATGTAGCTCATTCAGAAGAGGGTCATTACCTACCACGTTTTCAGTTTTTTCCTCTAAACTGACCGTAAAAATAAAGATAAATGTTTGTTAGTATTCCACGTGATTAAAAATTGTATAAAACTGCTATATATAGAATTTCAGCTTGATTGAATTACTGAAAGTACTGGAATTAATTTTTTAACACTCCAAATCAGGCACCAGCACGTGACTTGATGCCATCACAAAAGAGCCAAACACGTGCTATTATTTATTAATTTTAATTTAAATATAATAAGTATATGTTATTTAATTCAATTCAAACTTTGCGAGATAGTCGAGTGGAGACACTCCAGCTTATTTTAAATATTTTTAACTTATAAAATTGTCATACACAAAAATTCATTTATTTTATTTATCTATTTATTATTGTTATTATTATTATTATAACTACTTTGATATGATTTTTATTTCAATTTTATCAATTTTCTAATATATGAAAACAATGTAAAAAGAAAATATAGAAAAATTTTCATATCATTTCTAATTAATATATACTTACTCATTAATTGCAATATAAAAAAAAATAAAGTAAGAATGACTATAATGTATTATAAAAATCAATGTGTCTAATATATACATATATTTATTTATTTATATATCATTAAAATAAATCTATAATTTAATCATATGAATACACTTACTATTTTCCTTGAATTATTGTAGTAAATAAATATCTTTAATAAATAACAGGAAAAACAAAATAAATAAACAAATTCTAAATATTTATTTAAATTATTAATTTCAAGAAAATTTATTGTAAATTTATTCACACACATTTGATCAAATTATTGATCGATATCATTGCCATCAACAAAGAGCCAAACATGCGCTGGTTTAATAAATATTATTTATTAATTTTAATTTAAAATTTAATTAATTTAATTTAATTTAAATATAATATATTATGTTATTTAATCCAATTCAAATTTGTGAGATAATCGAGTGGAGACACTCCAGATTTTTTTATTTAAAATAAGTCCTACAATTTTTAAACTACATATTGGATTCCATAAAAAGGAAGAAAAAAAGTTAGAAATAATAATAATTAATAGAGAATATTTTTTTTTATTTTAAATTATTATTATTATTTTTATTTTTATAAAAAAAATAACCGAAAAATAATAAATAAAATCATTAAACATTAAGCATCAAGAAAAGTGATTTTTACATCGTTGCTCGGATCCCTAAAATGCGGCCCCTGTAGCATTGCATTGCTCCTAATCAAAGAGGCCCATGGAGTCATTTGCGTTGGCCAGGTCTGAGATAAGATATATTAATAAATTGTATATATTAATAATATTTATTAACTATATAAAGGACTTATATAAAATTAAATTAATGTTGAATTTATTCAAAATAAAAAATAAAAACAAACAACAAAAAATATCATTTTTTTTTTCTTTTAATTATTCTTAATATTTCAATAATTTAATTTATTCACTTAATAACGTATGTTATCTATATTTAAATGTTAACAATTATTTACCTATAAGCATGGTATCTAAGCATCTAAATTTAAATTTAATTTTAATTAGAATTTTAAGAAAAATTGGTGATGTCGACATAAACTACTCTTATACTACTATATATTATTATTATTATTATTATTGTAAATATGTCTGACATAAATAAATTCGTGATTGGTGTAATGAGATAAAAAAAAGAATCAAAGAGAATTTAAGTGGCGAAAAGATATTGAAAAAAAAACAAAGAAAAGAGAAAATAAATCAATACATTCCAAGAGATACATACCTATAAACTATATAATGATAATTAATTTGTTGAAACTTTAGTAAAATAAATTAATAAAAAAAAAACTTTAAAATATACACGCTTTTTTAATAAAAAAATGCCTTAAAAAATATAGAAAATAGAAAACTAATTAAACCTTGAATATTATCCTTTACATATGACCAATAAAAAAACGTGGGGCGCATATGAACATAAGTAACAGGCAAAGAATTTAATATTAACGTCATTTAAGTCATATATTATTTATTTCATAAGTGTTAATAAATAATGAAAATAAGTTAATAAATACAAATCCACTTGTTTTATATATATTGTATTCAATTGTATATTTATTTATGTTTTTCTAATTTTCACTCATTTCCTTAATTGAAATTTAAATTTAAAAATATTCTTAACTAATTTACCAAAAAAAAAAAAAAAAAAAATTGTATAAATAAATGAAACCTGCATTTTTTTAATTAATTAATTATTACTTAACTCTTTTTTAGATATTCTCGTAAATTAAAATTAAATTAACAAAAATAATTTTTTTTTATTAACTATTATTAGTTATATTGTAATAAATTAGGTAATAATAAATTTGAATTTATAATAAATTTATTTCTTTTTGCTTATTTCAAATAAAATATTTCACATATCATTAATTGATGGTTTGATTAAATTTCCAGGGCAACGCCCTATAAAACAAAAAAATAATATAAAGTAAAGCAATAATAATAATAAATAAGTTAATTGTCTTATTTTTAAATTTTAAATTTTTTTTTACAATCGAAATTCTAATGATATTTTACATATACACAATTGTCTCGTTGAGCAATGCATTGTTCTGTTAGACATTTACGACTGGTGTTTGTAAATATATGTTCATTTTAATTTTTTACTATCTCGCCAGAGATAGTATTGCGATCACGAAAATTTTCGATGTTGAGATTTTGATGTTTTTATACGTTTTGAAGGTTCCTGAATCATTTTCACTAAGGTTGAGAAAAATGTCTGTGTGTGTGTGTATGTAGACAAGATTACGCAAAAACGGTTTGAGCTAGAATGATGAAATTTGGTACATGAGCATTATTCAAAATTCGTAGTTTTCTATCAACTTTTGAGAAATGTAGCTCAACCGGAAGAGGGTCATTACCTACAACGTTTTGATTTTTTTTCCTCTAAAGTGACCGTAAAAATAAAGATATATGTTTGATAATTTTTCACATGATTAAAGATTGTATAAAACTGCTATATATAGAATTTCAGCTTGATTGATTCGCTGAAATTACCAGAATTAATTTTTTAACACTGCAATTCTCACGCGCCAACATGTGACGTGGTGCCATCAACAAAAAGCCAAACATGCGCTGGTTTAATATTTATTATTTATAATTTATAATTAATTAAATTTAATTTAAATATAATATATTATGTTATTTAATCCAATTCAAATTGCGAGATAGTCGAGTGGAGACACTCCAGCTAATTTTTTTTTTATTTCTTTCACTTGTAAATTTTATATTAAATATATTTGTAGAAATAAATACATTTTATAATTTGTTTGTTTTTTTTGTATTAAATGTTTTATTTCAAAACTAGCTTCAAAATTTACACTTTAATAAACCTATAAGATTTCATAAAATCAAATTCAGGTCATCATCATCATTAACAAAATAATTAGATTATATTTTACATGAAATAAAATAATAAATTAGTTAATACACATTTAGTTTATTTATAAAGTATAAAAAATAATTCCTTTATTAAAAGAAGCCTAATCGTATATGATATCATAATAAAGAAAACCTTGAAATTCCCTTCATCATTAAAAAATTTTATTTAAAAATTAGGTCATGAAATACCATTATCATTCGATTGTATAGTAGAAGTATAGAAAAAAAAATATTATAATTAATATGATATTAAAATTGTAACAAATACAAGGTCTCCTTATTAGAGTCATTCTCATTCAATAAATGTTTAGGTTATTATTTATCTATCTATTTCATTCTTTCTCTTTCTTCCCTTTTAGGTTTTGTACAATTAATCTTTGAAAAAATCAAATTTTGAACATTCCAAAGCCATTATTATATTATTAGATATTTGATCATGAAAACATCAAAATAGCACCTAAGATTTTCATTATAATTTCAATATCTAATTTTGTCATAGTATTAAAAATAATATTTACTCTATATTTTTTTATAGAAATATAAATAAATAATATTATAAATTTATAATTTTAGATAAATTAAATTAATTAATGATTATTAAAAAAAATTTGCATATTATTATTATAAATATTAAGTAATGCAAAATATTGTTTTTACTGTGAGTTTGTTTGCCTAGCTTTCAGGGGATTCGTTAAAATTGAAATTATTCTTTTTATTGAGATATTAATATATTTTGAATTTTTAAATATTAATTGTACGTTTTCTTCTTTGCCATTTATTTTTTACTAAGTTTTAGTAATAATGAATATTTTAAATCTGAAAAATTACTAAGAATCAAAATAACTATTTAATATGTTACTTGTTACGTTACTATTCTAATGTTTATCAATCAATTATCAAAATTTTTTAAGTAATAAGTGGACATCTCTATGTAATGTTATACTTGGCAATGTTTTAGAGAAAAGTAATAAGCTTCTAATGAAATGATGTTTTAATTTAATGGATACAACTCAGTGTCTTCGTCTTTATTGATATTTTTCATCTCTAATAGTTATGAAAACAAAGACAACTTACGAGAAGGCATACTACAATTTAATTTAATCTACAAATTAATGATTTAATTACGTTAAATAATAAAAGTTACAAATAAAAAATATTAATATTGTTTTATTTGTTTCTTTATTAAAATATTGAATGTGTGTGTGTGTGTGAATCATAGTATATTATGAAAAATATATATATTTCTAAATTTTTGAAATAATAAATTAATTAATAGTAATTAAACATTACAATATCCTGAAAATGTTTTCAAAGAAATATTAATCTGAAATTATAACATATTTTCATGAAATTTATTTAGTTTTCACCTTTATCTTGATTTCAAATAATATGAACTTTAAATAAATCTCAATTATTTAAAGGTTTTAAAATTTCTATTACATAATTGATTCTTTTATCATTTTCACTAAGAACATATAAAATGTAGAATTCGAAAATGTAGAAAAATTTAAATACTTAGGATCTGTAATCATGAAGGATAATAATATTGCAATCGGGAAACGCCTGTTATCATGCAGTAAAAGGGCTTATCGCGTCCAAATTATTATCAAAGGGGATAAAAATTAAAATATATAAAACAATTATTTTGCGGGTTGTATTATATGGGTGTGAGGCATGGTCTATGGCCTTAGGAGACGAGAGTAGATTCAGGATTCTTCGCAGTTTTTATGGGCCAAAGAAAGATGAAGTCACCGGGCAACGACGGAGACTGCATAACGAGGGATTGCATGATCTCTATGCATCGCCAGAAATAGTTAGGATTATAAACTCGAAAAGGCTGCAATGGGCAGAATGGGAGAGGAAAGAATGGCGAAAAATATATTGGAGGAGAAACCGAGTGGGAAACGTCCGCTTGGAAGACCAAGTAGGTGAATAATGTAGGAAGAGATGGAAGAGGGTAGGGATTGGAGGGTTGTGGCTCAGAATATGGATACTTGGAGAAGTGTGGTTTCTGCGGCCAAGAAATTTCGAGTTCAGGAGAGCTAGATAGATAGAAAAAATAGCCATTTTTACTAATATCTTCCACTTATCTATCAACCTCCCACATTACTACCACCTGATTAAATGAAAAATTTCAATATTTAAAAATAAAAAATAAATAAGTATGAATAAATCAAAATACAAAATTACTTTAAATATTTTGACAATTAATATTGATGAAATTAAATTTATTTTTAGAATTTACCTACACTTTAATGATATTTATAATATGTATAAATTTCAATTTGATTTTTTTCAATTAGATTATTGTTTTAAAATTTTTATTTAAAAATTAAGTTAAGTAAGAAATGATAATAAATAACTATTAAATATTATATATCACAATTGCAGTTTTATTTTAAACATATAAATAATGATTCAAATTAATTTTATTATTATTGTTTTGATTTCAAATTTGAAGATTAATTTATCAAAAAAAAAAAAAAATAAATAAAAAAAATTAGATCTTTTAATAACATTGTAACAGAAAATGAAAGTTCATTTTAATAAACCCTTTGTGCAAATTATCATAATTACATATTACATTAACAGTTGAATTTTATTGAAAACAATAAATAAATTTTATCAACGCACCTCTTTGGTTATTAATTTGTTGAAACGAAGATTTTATATAAATGTTCTAATAAAAAATAAATTCATTAGGATGGTGAATATGCCCGTCAGTGAGAACTTTACTCATATTGATAAAAAGTTGATTAAATTATTTATTTATTTTATTAATTTATAATTGTTAACAATACAATTTAATTGTATATCAATATTCATTTTTTAATTATTAAAATAAATGATAAATCTAAAAAAAAAAAAAAAAAATTAATAAATTGAGTTATTTTTACTATCCCGCCAGTGATAGTATTGCGATGTGGAGATTTTGATGTTTTTATACATTTTTAAGGTTCCTGAATCATTTTCACTAAGGTTGAGAAAAATGTCTGTGTGTGTGTGATTAGACAAGATTACGCAAAAACGGTTTGATCTAGAATAATGAAATTTGGTATGCGGGAATTATTCAAAATTCGTAGTTTTCTATCAACTTTTGAGAAATGTAGCTCAACCGAAAGAGGGTCATTAACTACAACGTTTTGATTTTTTTTCCTCTAAAGTGACCCTAAAAATAAAGATATATGTTGGATAGTTTTTCACATGATTAAAAATTGTATAAAACTGCTATATATAGAATTTCAGCTTGATTGAATCGCTGAAAGTACCGGAATTAATTTTTTAACGCTGCAAATCACGCGCCAACACGTGACGTGGTGCGATCTACAAAGCCAAACATGCGCTTATTTAATAAATATTATTTATTAATTTTAATTTCTAATTTCTAATTAATTAAATTTAATTTAAATATAATATATTATGTTATTTAATCCAATTCATATTGCGAGATAGTCGAGTGGAGACACTCCAGCTTATTTTGCTCGATCCTATTTTTGATTATAATTGATATATTCTAGTATTATATACAATATTAATATTGATTACAAATAAAACTATTTTATAATTAATAAACTATTATTTAAATTAATTAGTTAATTTTTTTTTTAATAAAAACTAAAAAATATTATATCTCTCTAATAAAATGAGTTAAAAAGTTAATGAATGAAATTTTATTTACTAGTTAATAGTATTAGTTTATATCTCTCTGATAGTGTTATTATTATTATTTTTATTTAAAAGTGATTTTGTGTGTTTGTATGTATTGGAAGGTATAGGTAGAAGTCAAGTATCGTGCGCATGCGTAATCTCTGACGAACGCTTTCACTATATTACAAGTCTTTCTGTGAGGACTAAAGTTAGTTCTTAGTCGACGGCCGACACCAATTGAAATAACATTCACCTAAAAAACATCCGTTGAACGTCTCACGTGAATTCAGCCGATTTTATCCTTTATTTTTTTTTTTGTTAACTTAAATCCTTTTTTAACCCGTCCCTTATATACCCGCCTCCCTATATATATATATATATACAAAAGAAAACTAAAAAAAAAAAATACCGGCCACTTTAACTGATTGATCATTTATTTATTTAATGTTTATTTAAATTTTTAATAAACTATAAAAAAAAAAAATAAATAAATCATCTCGTTCGTTTTGGTTTTTTAATATTTTAATAAATTGTGAGTGTTAATAGTAAAAACAAAAAACATTATCATCACATCAAGAACGGCAGTAGAATCTACAAACATCAAAAATCAAATCAACGTTTTATTTAATTTTTTTTTTTTTTGTTTTTTTTTTTAAAAAAAACAAACAAATATTCACAAAAAGGTGAGTAATAATAATAATAATTTATATTCATTAAATTAATCCAATGAAATCTTATTTATTTATTTTTATAAATTAAAATGAATCAAAATTTTAATGTTGAATTTTATGTTAATATTCTGGCACATGTATGTCATCTTTATACTGGGCAGCAAAGGTGTATGTGTATGTGTGTCTGTTAGTTAGTCGATTGGTGTGTGGGTAGGTAGAGTCTGTGTGTGAACTGAGGCAAGGCAAGTGAGCAAAAGAGAGGGACGACAACCGCATGCCGGATGGGTCGTCACTAGCATGAAAAAAAAGAAACTGATAAAACAACTCTACCTACCATATTATATATAAATATATATATATATAATATATATATATATACTTTTCAATTTACATTAAATCCAAAAAAAAAAAAATCTTTTTTGATAGGATCTAACAACATAAATATTATATATATATAATAGTATTATATAAATAAAATCACAAATTTTTATATTATAGTTGTATTATATTTCTCGATAAAGTTATTAATATATATATATAACATATAACCTACTGGTAGATTGTTAGAAAATAACTCAATTACACAACATTTATTTTAAAAACTTGCATGATATTTTTGTGAATTATTTATGAATTTATTTAATAGTTTTTTTTTGAAATTAATCATCATTCATTTTTAGAAAAATTTTATTTTATTCCAAAATTTATTATTATTATTATTATTATTCATTGTATTTATATGGCAGGCAATGTATTGGTCATTTAAAAAACAAAAAAAAATAATATGCTGGAGTGTCTCCACTCGATTATCTAGCAAATTTCAATTGAATTAATTAACATATATTATATTTAAATTAAATTTAATTAATTATAAATTAAAATTAATAAATAATATTTATTAAATCAGCGCATGTTTGGCTCTTTGTTGATCCACCACGTCACGTGTTGGCGCGTGATTTGCACTGTTAAAAAATTAATTCCGGTACTTTCAATCAATGTGAAATTCTATATATAGCAGTTTTATACAATTTTTAATCATATGAAAAACTATCAAACATATATCTTTATTTTCACGGTCACTTTAGAAGAAAAAAAATCAAAACGTTGTAGGTAATGACCCTCTTTCGGTTGAGCTACATTTCTCAAAAGTGGATAGAAAACTACGAATTTTGAATAATGCCCTTATACCAAATTTCATTATTCTAGCTCAAACTGTTTTTGCGTAATCTTGTCTACATACAAACACACACACACACACACAGACATTTTTCTCAACCTTAGTAAAAATGATTCAGGAACCTTCAAAACGTATAAAAACATCAAAATCTCAACATGGAAAATTTTCGTGATCGCAATACTATCCCTGGCGAGATAGTAAAATCAAAAAACAAAATTGAAATATTCAAAAATTTTAAAGAAATGTATTTGTATTATATATATACTGGTATTTACAAAATTTTAACTCAAAAATCATATAACTACATATAATATTTTATTTTATTATGTAATTTTTATTTACTCTATCTAATCATTGATTGTAATCTTGTTAAAAAAGGAATATATATTTACATTATCTCAAAAAAAAAAATAAGTTGAACTGTGGCCACGTCCGAACCGACCGACGGTTTGAAGTAAATTAATTTCCAGCTACAGAAACAATTTCAAATAATTTTAATATATCTATTAATGTAATAAAAAACAGATATGGATACATAAATAATAAATATAAACATTTTTAATTTTATTTTATTTATAATAGATATGTAAGACCAGACTGTGACGTCATGAATGGCTGGATGACGTCATATAATTTTAAATCAAGAAAAACTAATAAATATGATTTTCCCGAGGATAAAACCAATACAAAGTGCATGATTCGTGGTGATATGTAAAAAATCTCCTAATGTGAAATTTTATATGAAAATAACCCTTCGCTTCCTATCGTCGATCGGTAATACTACCACTTCTGGTTTCCGGATATACACCAAAAGTTGATCAATTCCTCATACTGATGCATTAAGTAAATATACCAAATTTCATCAAAATCGGTTGAGCCGTTCAGGCTGTACACATCTATACGTACGGACAGACGGACGGACGGACAGACATCATGCTAAAAATACTTTTTTCTGTTTAGAAAATGCATGATTCGTGGAGATATGTAAAAATCTCCACATGTGAAATTTGGTGTGAAAACAATACCTCCCTTACTATCGTTGGTCGGTACTTATTCAAGCCGCTTACTTATGAAGAAAAATAGAAATATTAATCGCCTAGACTAGAAGAATCCTTCATTCATTCATTCATTATGTCTCATTTATCACATTGATTTTGTGATTAATACCAATTAATATATATATATAATATATATATATATATACCAAAAAAAAACTATTTTTTTCAAATTTAACTTTATTTATATTTTATTTATTTATTTACTTAAATATAAATAAATAAAATTATTTATTAATTTTTAAAATGTGTACACCTTTGGTGTATATACATTAAAAATTATATAGGGAGGTGTATTTTAATTATTTTATCGCTCTTTTCTATTATATTTCCCAAGTAAGTTTATTTTTATCATTAAAATGTTTATAGAAAATGAAATAAGTAATGTTTCAATTTACTAAACACTTTGATATCTGAATACTAAATGAATATCAGCAAGTTTTATTCTAATGTAATTTTTATGTAGTCAATTTGCTGTTTTGAAATTTTTTTTTTCTTTTTTTTTTTAATAATTTCAAAATATTTTTTTTATTGATGAAAATTTCGAAAATTATTATTTAAATATAATATAATATATAATTTTAGTTATTAAATACTGTTAATCTAATATATATAAATAAATTCCATATATTTATTTATTTTTTTTTTAATTTATTAAAAAAGAATTTATTGAAAGAAATTTATACAAATTTATAGAAATAATTTATAATTTATAAAAAAAATTTTTTTCAATTCTAGTGATATTATTTTAATTAAAAAAATATATAAATAAATGAAATAATATATAAATATATATATATATATATATAATATACATTTGGATAATTATTAAATAGATATTTAAAACAAAAAAAAACATCAAGACATTTTTGTTCATTTTTGTTGAGTGTGTTTGATTATGCTATTTGCAGATAGATATTAATTCAAAGAGTTTAGTAGAGTAGTAAATGATGTGGGGGGAAGGAGGTAAAGAGAGGGTTGGTGGTGGGAGAGAGAAGGAATGAAGGGAAATCCCTAATAAATAGATTGGCATTGATGAACAAAAATGGTTGAAAAGCTTACCCATTCTAAATAATAAAAATAAAATTTCATTAAGTATAGGTCAGTGGTTTCCAACATTTCTGTATCGGCGTCCCCCTTTTTTTAAAAAAAATTCTTGGGGCCCTCTTAATTTTTGTAATAATCTAATTTCATAAATTCTCACATAATATAGTAATTTATTTAATTGACTACAAAATAACCAATACACATTACACACCCACACACACTCAATTAAGCAAAAACATATTATAGATTATTATGGATTTTAGAAAAAAAATTGGTTCTAATACATTCGCGACCCCCTTATAAAAGTCTCGCGCCCCCCACAGGTTGGAAAACGCTGATATAGGTAGATAGATACTCAAACAATTATGAGTGACATTTTGTAGTTTTTTATAAGCAATGTTTATTATAATCGCTGATAAAACGAATAAAAATTTTAATTATTTTTTTTTCATAGATAATGAGAAATTTGATTGCGTTTACATATAATAAATTATTTTTTTGCTTACTTTTGAATTATTCAGGTAAAATTTACTTATTCATGCAAATTACTAATAAATATGAATATTAGTTTAAAAACATTTTATATGAAATGATTAGATGGATGGAAGGGATGGGGGGGGGGGGGTTGTGGTTATAGGGGGAGGAAGAACAATCTTTGATTACTGTGTTTGATTTTAATTTGCTATTTTTTTATATTTTATATATTCAAATTTTAAAAAAATCAACATCTTTCTCGACTATTACTACTTTTTTATTTCTATTATTCTTTTTGAATATACTCGTATATTATCAGAATTACTTAAATATTGTAAACAGAAAAATAAAATTATCTTATAAATATGCATATCAATTCATATGGGTAATTAAAATTCAAAAAAAATATATAATAAACTTTAAATTAATATAAATATCTTTAGAATATTTATAGATTATACGGTTATTATTTACAAATTTGATTTCTGATTAAAAATAAAAAAAATAAATAAAATTTCATTGATTTTTTTTGTTCTAAATAAATTTACAAATGTTATATAAATTTTTTTTTTTTTAAATAAAATAAAATAATTTCTATTAATCTCTATTAAATGACCAATTTTTTTAAATCATTATATAAAATGATAGAAAATTATTAATTTTAATTGAAATTAGAAGTGAAAATTAGATAAAAATAAATAATGTTTGTGGATATTGGCTTTATTTAATAATATTAAATATTAATACGTAATATATATAATAATGATTCTCCATCATTGATAACGATTCAAGTCTCTTTTTTTTTATTTATATTTTTTACTAAGATTCAATTTTATATCTAGTACTGTTGTTACAAATGAATGATGACAATCATGGTTAATTATTTATACCCCTTGGTTGGTTGTTGTTTTGCATTAATGAAATGATAATTTTTAATGACTTCTCTTATTATTTTATTAAAATCAATGCATATTTTTTTTATAACATTTTTAACGACCGGGAGCTTAGACGCGCTGTTAAAGTGACCGGTCCGCCGACTCGAGTTCGAGGATTCAAATCTCCCCGAGTGCATCGATATATAATTAAAAATAAAAATAAAAATAATAATCAATCATGAGAAAACTGTCGAAATGGAGACATATTCCGAAAAGGCAAATAAAAAAAATATATATATTTTATATTAAATTTACAAACCATACGTAAATAACAATAAAATAATTTTTATTTATTTATTTATTAGAATAGGAGGAATCTGTTAATTTTAATTTAAAAAAAGAGTTAAAAAACAAGATATTTAATAATAAATTCTAATAAATACCCATAAAAAGACCTAATATTATTTTAAATTATCAATATTATTATTAATATATAATTTTTAACTATCAAATTATCACTCTACTCATTCAGTAAATTTACTTAAAGACATTTCTTGTGTCATATTTGGCCTTTTCATGTGTTCTACATTCAAAATTATATAACAATATTAATATTTTTTTTCCAGTATGTATATAAGTATATATATAAAATGAATTTGATCATTTTTTATAAAAATCAATATTTCTTATTATTTTTTTTTTCATTCTAAATAATATGAAACCTTATAGTTTACTAGTTTTACATATTAATATAAAAATATAAATAAATAAATAAATTAAAAAGAAGAATAAAAAAACAAAACAAATTTCATATATTTAATTAAAAAATGGAGAGGGGGGTAATATTTAATTTTGTTAAGGGTTTTCGTTATCGGTCCAATGGGATAAGACACACGCACACCCACTCAAAATCCTAGAGAGAGAGAGAGAGAGAGAGAGAGAGAGAGAAGCGGGACTATACAATTTTCTTTAATTAACTCTAGCATGCTATCTACTATGACCCCTCCACCACCACCTCAATTAGCCACAGCTATCGGCTCATCTTCCTGGTATAAATTTGATATCTTCCAATTTTTTTTTTTTCCTTTTACTATCTCTCGCCAGATATAGTATTGCGATCACGAAAATTTTTGTTGTTGAGATTTTGATGTTTTTATACGTTTTGAAGATTCCTAAATCATTTTCACTAAGGTTGAGAAAAATGTATATATATATATGTGTGTGTGTGTGTGTGTGTGTATGTATGTATGTAGACAAGATTACGCCGGTTCGAGCTAAAATCCTGAAATTTGGTATACCGACATTATTCAAAATTCGTAGTTAACTATCAACTTTTGAGAAATGTAGCTCAACCGAAAGAGGGTTATTACCTACAACGTTTTGATTTTTTTTCCTCTAAAGTGCCCGTAAAAATAAAGATATATGTTTGATAGTTTTTCACATCATTAAAAATTATATAAAACTGCTATATATAGAATTTGAGCTTGATTGAATTGCTGAAAGTACCAGAATTAATATTTTAACACTGCAAATCTCACGTGCCAGCATGTGACGTGGTGCCATCAACAAAGAGCCAAACATGCGCTTATTTAATAAATATTATTATTTAATTTTAATTTATAATTTATAATTAATTTAATTAAATTTAAATATAATATATTATGCTATTTAATCCAATTCAAATTGCGAGACACTCCAACTTTTTTTTTTCTTTTTCTCTTTTAAGAATCATGGAAACAAGCAACCATCATCGATAGCCCTCTATTATATTATATTAATTCTTTAAATTTTATAAGGAATGAATACATGAAAAATATTCACACACACACACTCACACGAGCATATATCTATATATTATCGGTGTCATCTTCATGGCTTACCTTAAATGAATGTTGATAAACTGAAAGACCTCTCTTCTTTGGAATTTTGGATCGTCTCCAACTAGAGATATAAAATATAATCAATTTGAATATCCCAATGTCATCTCAACTACTCTTATATATATATATATAAATACTTATTGCCATATCAAGAGTATGACCCTATTTTTACATATATAAAAATTATTATGATTTGTGGTATATTTTATAATTATATTGAGATTACATCATATTTTATTGGTCCATTGAACTTGGTAAATTTGTATCTAAAAAATTTCATATTAATAATCAATAAAAATTAAACATTTGTTTTTTTTTACCGATGAAAATTATATAAGATTTAGTTTCAAGTCATAGTTTGTTGATGTCAGAACAATTCTGACCAATAATTATTCATAATAGAAAAAGTTTACTATTATTATCTTTTATCATCAAAGTGTACTTATTTGTTAGTATTTGATTAATTTCATTCAAATCATATAAATTTATTTTATTAATAATTTCTAAAATAGAAAATGAAAAAATAAAATAAATTTTAAAAATTTCTAAATTAAAAATAAAAATGAGCTTTGGCCAGGCACTAAACCGACCGACGATATGAAATAAATTAATTTCCAAACAGCATTATATACCTATATATATAAAGTATCAAAAAAAAATATATTTTTAAATTTGAATTAAAATGACTAAATTATATTATCTTGGTTTTTATATTTAGTTTAATTACTCAATTATTAATCACTATTTTATTTGAAGTGAAAAATTTCCAACAATGAATCTAAAATTAATACTTTTTAAAATACCACTTCCAGTTCCTGATATATACCAAAAGTTGATGAATTCATGCTACTGATGCATTAAGTAATTATACCAAATTTTATCAAAATCCATTGAGCCGTTCAAGCTATACACAATGGACAGATGGACCGACTGACAGACGGACAGACATCATGCTAAAAATACATTTTTCTGTTAACAAAGTGCATGATTCGTAAAGATATGTAAAAAAATCTCCAAATGTGAAATTTGGTTTAAAAACAATACCTTCCCTTCCTATCGTCGGTCGGTATAAAAATACAGTTTTATCTAAATAAAAAGTTGACCTGTGGCCAGGTCCGAACCGACCGACAGTTTGAAATAAATCAATTTCCAGCTACAGAAACAATTTCAAATAATTTTAATATATCTATTAATGTAATAACAAACAGATAGGCATAGAACATAAATATTTTTAATTTTATTTTATTTATAATATATAGCTGAAGTAGCCGGCGTTGCCCGTGATCATAATAAGGAGGCTGTGACGTCATGAAGGGCTGGGTGACGTCATATAATGTTAAATTAAGAAAAGCATAATGAAGATGATTTTTCACGAGGACAAAACCAATACATTCGTGGTGATATGTAAAAAAATCTCCTCATGTTAAATTTGGTGTGAAAATAACCCTTCCCTTCCTATCGTCGATCGCTAATATTACCACTTCCGGTTTCCGGATTTGCACCAAAAGTTGATCAATTCATCCCACTGATGCATTAAGTAAATATACCAAATTTCATCAAAATCCGTTGAGCCGTTCAGGCTGAACACATCTATACGGACGGACAGACGGACAGACGGACGGACAGACATCATGCTTAAAATAGTTTTTTCTGTTAAAAAAATGCATGATTCGTGGAGATATATAAAAATCTCCACATGTGAAATTTGGTGTGAAAACAATACCTCCCTTACTATCGTCGGTCGGTAAAAATTATCTTGAACATCAATTTCTATATTGATTTAAATTATCTATCAAGGTAAAATAAATATCATTGAAAGAAGTATCATTGAAACACTCGAATTACATCAAATTATAATTGAAATCATTACGTATCATTTCCTATATCGTACAGAATGTAATTAATTTACCCTTTAAGGACTTTTCCGATTCTTTCTTTCCGGTTGTAATTTATATTTATTTTTAATTTTTCAAAGACAATTTGAAAAAAAATATAAAATTAATTTGGTAGTAAGTTATTGGTTTATTAATTATTTCATAGTTTATGATAATTTCTATATAATTTATGATATTTTTTATACTTAGAATAAATCTTATACTTGTAATAATTTAATATACCTATATATAAATAAATTAAGGTCAAGGACTTTATAATACACACAAATAGAATTTATTCTACTTCCGTTTATTAATATTAAAAGAACATTGAAAATATGTATATAAATTTATAGGTTTGTGTTTTTTCTTTATAGAAAAATGAATAATTAGTGAATTGGAAATTAATTAATCTTGTTGACCTTAAATCTAAGTATAAAAAAACTAATAAGTGCTCTTGAAAAATTTTGATAACAATTTTTTTTTTAGTTTTGTTTTTTTTATTCTACTTTCATTTCTACAATCTGATTTAAATAACATATACAAAAAAAAATCTCAGTCATAATTAAACCGGAAATAACAGTTTTTTTACATTTACAGTTCAATTGAAATAATTTAAATTTAGAATAATTTATTAAATATAAGTTATTATGTAAATTTTATTTAATTTTTAAAAATTTATTTATAAAGCTGATATTTTCTGATATATATACTAACAATATAGTAAATAAATAATCATCATTAATTATTATCATTATTACAAGGTTTACGTATGAAGATTACATAATTTTTTTTTCAATCTTAAAATGTTTTCATACTTTTTAGTATTTCGATTATGATAATTTTCCATGTCGAGATTTTGATGTTTTTATACGTTTTGAAGGTCCCTAAGTCATTTTCACTAAGGTGTGTGTGTTTCAAGATTACGCAAAAACTGTTTGAGCTAGAATCATAAAATTTGGTATACGGGTATTATTCAAAATTCGTAGTTTTCTATCCACTTTTGAGAAATTTAGCTCGTCCGGAAGAGGGTCGTTACCTACAACGTTTTGATTTTTTTTCTCCTAAGCTGACTGTAAAAATAAAGATAAAGGTTTGATAGTTTTTCACATGATTAAAAATTGTATAAAACTTCTATATATACAATTTCTACTTGATTTAATCGCTGTCAGTACCTAAATTCAATTTTTTTACACGTTGACTGCCAATCACGCGCCAGCACGTGATGTGGCGTCATCAACAAAGAGTCAAACACGCGCAGGTTTAATAAGTATTATTTATTAATTTTAATTTATAATTTAATTAATTCAATTTAATTTAAATATATAATATATGTGTTAATTAATTCCATTCAAACTTTGCGAGATAGTCGAGTGGAGACACTCCAGATTTTTTTTTTTTAAATAAATTTTGAATAATACTTTTACTGTATAAAATAATTTCATTGATTTATATATATATATATACTATAACAAAGTAGACGAATGTGATTTTGTATTTTGACATTCCGTTGTGCTTTCTTTCTTTATATAACGAATGGCATAATGGCCGAATAAAGACTCATCCTACATACTGATATATGGAAGGGATAACCTTGAACATTTCTCACTGCAATGTTATTTTATTTTATTTATTTATTTATTTTTCTCTCACTCCCACACTGTATAAAACTTATAATATGGCTTCTTTCTTCCATATGACACCTGACCAAGCAAAATAATTCGAGTGGGGGATGATATGCAAGGGTTCAAGTAGATTTTTTTAAGAGTAAGTAGAAATGGGTAGTAAAAAAATAAAAAAATAGAAGAAAATATTTATTTCATTTGTTTTTTGGATTCATTCATTTGCACTAATTTGCACGTCCATTCTACGATCACCATTTTTTATTTCTTGCTGTTCAAATTATTCCAAATGAAATCATCGTTATTTAGTCTTAAGACAACTTTCGCTTTCATTAAAGTGTGACAATTACACTCACCTAACAACAACCACTGTGTCTTTTAAATATTGCCACATAGATAGTATTATACTCGCAATTCTAACGAACAGTTTGAAAAATAAATGTTATATTTCATTTTTAATTGTAATATTTATCATTAAAATAGAATTAGACAAATGTATTTATTTATTTAATCATAATTTATTTTAAAATTCTAGATAAGTAAACTTATTATATATATATATCTTATCTTATTGTACTAGCAACAATTGTATTTATGAAATATTAAACCGCTCGAAAAATTTTTTTTTTTTTAATTTACCACATATATAATATTTATAAAGAATAATATAAATATAAAAAAAAAATTATAAAATAAATAAAAGCGCCCAACGTTTTTAGTTGAATATGAAACAATTCATCCATAAACTTTGTCAGGATTATAGAATAATTGTTTTATTGTTTTTTGTTCATTGGAAAAACGTTATTTTATAAAAAAATATTATTTTATTCTTTTTAGTGCAATTTTAATTTGAAAAATTTATTTAAAATATAACAAGAGAAATAGAAAAGATGAAGTTTACGAAAATTGGCAAATTGAATAAAACAAAAATTTATATTAATCTTCTATGAATAATAATTATTATATTATATTTATAAATCAATAATTTTTATTAATATAAGATTTTATAAATGTATATAAAATAATGTACTCATTGTCATTCTCTTCATAAAAAAAGTCGTTCTTTTGTTGTTTTTTTTTCTCTCGGGGACATATATAAAATAAGTTGACCTGTGGCCATGTCTGAACCGACCGACGGTTTGAAGTAAATTAATTTCAAGCTACAGAAACAATTTCAAATAATTTTAATATATCTATTAATGTAATAAAAAACAGATATGGATAGAACATAAATATTTTTAATTTTATTTTATTTATAATATATATGCAAGACCAGACTGTGACGTCATGAATGGCTGGATGACGTCATATAATTTTAAATTAAGAAAAAAACTAATAAAGATGATTTTTCTCGAGAATAAAACCACCACAAGGTGCATGATTCGTGGTGATATATAAAAAAATCTCCTCATGTGAAATTTGGTGTGAAAATAACCCTTCCCTTCCTATCGTCGATCGCTAATACTACCACTTCCGGTTTCCGGATTTGCACCAAAAGTTGATCAATTCATTCCACTGATGCATTAAGCAAATATACCAAATTTCATCAAAATCGGTTGAGCCGTTCAGGCTGTACACATCTATACGGACGGACGGACAGACGGACAGACGGACGGACAGACATCATGCTTAAAATAGTTTTTTCTGTTAAAAAAATGCATGATTCGTGGAGATATATAAAAATCTCCACATGTGAAATTTGGTGTGAAAACAATACCTCCCTTACTATCGTCGGTCGGTAAAAAGAAAACTTCCCCTATTTCATCGACGCTAGTGCTGATTAATAAGAATTCATCATTAATTTTAATGCTATAAAATATATTTAATTACTATCAAAATGAAAATCTATCTTGAAATCAATATTGCATCAATATGCTTTAGAATCCGTAGACAAAAAATTAATCGGAGCAATACAAAAGGAGTTAGTTACTAAAAGTAATTAATCGCTAATTAATTACAATTAATTAATTATAATTCAATTATATTTCTTCTATATCTTCTAGGGATCGAAATATCTATAAAAATTTTCAAAAGTCTATCTCAATGTTGAAAAATCGATTTCAATTTGTCAAAAGAGCGAAGAGACAGACAGACAGAGAGACAGAGACCCCAAGTGAAGATGAAAAAAACGTTATAATAAAAAAATCAATCTGTAGAGGTTTCAGCCTCGGGAAATATCATCTTTGTTAGTTTTTTCTTAATTTAAGATAGGAATTTTAATAATAAAATAAAATGGCGCCGGGCAACACCGGACAGCGCTTCTTTAAATACAAAATACTATAAATAAAACTAAAAATATTTATTTTAATAATTTTTTGTAATCAAATTACGAAATATATATTATGTTATATCCACATGCCATAGTTTTCTGTCTTTCGGTGCATTAATACGTACGTATAAGGGCTGTATATTTTATGACAATTTTTTAGAATTTATGTTCTTTTAAATTATTTGAAATTAATTCATATATTTTGTCGTTTATTTATTTCAAATAATAATCTTAATCTTAAATATTCATAGGTCATAAGGAATATTTTTTTTTAAACTATATTAAAATTATATACATAAATAAAAAAAATAATTAACATTGATTATAGAAGAAGAAGAAGAAGAAGAAGTTTTTCACATTTAAAAATTGAATGAGAACAGATAGAAAATTAGAAATTTATTATAATTCGTTTCACTTGAAATTATAATAAAATTGCTTGTTTCATGAATAAAACAAAATGAAAAATAAAAAAAGATGAAAAAGATGAAAACTATCCGGGAAAAGATTAGATAATAAAGGAAATAAATACATTTTTGAATGATTAGAAAAGAAATACTATAATCGAAAAATACCTATAATTTGTCGAATTGAGAGTCGTGTATGATAGGGGTGGGGAGGAGAAAAGAGAAGAATATATTGTAATAGTTAGATCGTATGTATTCATAATACCAGTCAGAATAAGAAGATTTAAAAGAGAAAACTTTAAGAAAAAAAAAAAAAAACACTCTCACTCCCTCTTACTTTAATAATACTTGATTGATTGGCATACTATTTATTGTACTACCACCTCCACTATCATCTTCTCCTCTCAAATATTTTCTACTCATTAAATATTTTTGGTCATGTAAATGACTCAATCCATTCGTTGGATTGTGTAAATGTTTTTCCCAATAAGAAATTGTGGATCATTTTAGAGAAATTATCAAACTTTATTATAATCCATTAAATTTAATAAAACTTAATAAATATATTTGATTAAATTGCAAATATTAGGTAAATTATTATACATAATATAAATACTATTATACATAATGAATAAGAAATAATTGAAGAAATTATAAAGAATGAAGAGTTTAATGAAAGTTTTGAAATTGTTTTTTTTTTTTTTTCTTTTTCAAAAACTAATATATGTCTTCAAAATCAAACTATATATTATATTATTATATTATATAATATTTCTAATTTTTCTTTCTAAATTATCAATTTCTACTTTTTGTTTCATTCATAAATAATGAATAGGATTCCTATCACACACAACTATCAAATTTAGAAATATTATTATATTATAGTATGTATATATAATCCAGAGGTTCCCAAACTTTTTTGGTATACGGCTCCCATAATACATCGGATTTTTTCCGCGGCTCCCTTAATTAGGGAGACCATATTTCGAAAACACCAAAACGGGACAAACAGTGCAAATTGAAAAAATTTTGAAAAAAAGTACGAAATGTTCAAAAGCTTAGTCCAAAACACGGTTGAGCTTTTTTTTTAGAGACAGATTGAAAAAATTTTCAAAAATGCCCAAAAGTTTATCCACAAAATCATCTTTCTTTTTTTTTTTTTAAAACCAAAAAATTTCAAGTATTAGGAAATTTTTTCGCTGCTCCCCTATGACACGGCGCCGCGGCTCACAATTTGGGAATCACTGGTATAATCTACACCATATGTGTGTTATAAATATCGAATATTGGAATATATTTATGTATTATAATTTGAATTTTAATAATACCTATCATATTTGGATGTATGAGATTTCCCTAACCGAATATAAAAAATTGAAATATTGTATTACTTACATGAAGTAAATAATCAAGTTTTTAATTTTTGTAATGTAATTTCAATTATTATTTTTTTGTTTTTTTATTTGAAACTCGAAGCATTTGTGCTAAAAGTAATGAATTCATACAACATTTCTATACGTGATTAGTTTCATTCGCAACTAAACGAGTCCGTTTAGTGAGAATTTAGTCTTCAGCCAGGAAAACCGTACACTACTGAATTCTGACTGATTTCATTGTATCAGACTTACCGCTGTCAGGATAAAACAAACAAACAAACAAATAAATAATTAAATTATCACATCTCATAATTTCAATTAAATTTCAATTAATCATATCACTACAGTCATTTAAGAGACTTTAATAAAATTTTTTAGATTCCTTTTGAGAAAACATTTAAATTTAAAACCATTTTTGAATTTAACTAGATCTTTTTACTATCTCGTCAAAATTTTTGATGTCGAGATTTTGATGTTTTTATACGTTTTGAAGGTTCCTGAATCATTTTCAATAAGGTTGAGAAAAATGTCTGTCTGTGTGTGTGTATGTGTGTATGTATGTAAACAAGATTACGCAAAAACGGTTTGATCTAGAATCATGAAATTTGGTATACGGGCATTATTCAAAATTATTATTCAGAAGAGGGTCATTACCTACCACGTTTTCAGTTTTTTCCTCAAAATGACCGTAAAAATAAAGATATATGTTTGATATTATTTCACACGATTAAAAATTGTATAAAACTGCTATTATAGAATTTCAGCTTGATTGAATCGCTGAAAGTACCAGAATTAATTTTTTAACACTGCAAATCTCACGCGTCAACACGTGACGTGGTGCCACCAACAAAGAGCCAAACATGCGCTGGTTTAATAAACATTATTGATTAATTTTAATTTATAATTTATAATTAATTAAATTTAATTTAAATATAATATATTATGCTATTTAATCCAATTCAAATTTGCGAGATAGTCGAGTGGAGACACTCTAGGTTATTTTCTATCTAATTTCATTATCATCTTCATTACAATAAAAATATTTATATAAAAGAATCAAACTAAAACTTTAAGTGAAATAATACTATATTATATATATATAATATGTATGTATGGATTCGAATTATAAATAAGTAAAAAAAATAAAAAAAAATATTAAAAAATAAACTAAAGCGGTACTTTTGATAGTAAATACAAGTCAAAAAAGAAATCCATGTCAAGTGTGTTTGTTTTTTTCTAAGTACATTACTTATTTTTCTTTGAAACGTTCCAGATGATGATTACAGGTCTGGTAACAAGTAATAGTTTAGGAAACAACATTTTTGCCCTTGTTTTTGGTATATCTACATCAATATTATATCCATGATGATGATGGTGATGATGATGATGATAATGATGAAGATAATCATTGTTCTCAATCTTTTAATATTTTTGAACAACTATCAATATTCGTAAAAATATATTGAAGATGAAAAAGCATTTTTGTTTTTGGTTTTTTTTTTTATTTTGTTTTATTTTTATATTAATTTTTTTATAAAATATTTTGTTCTATATTCCAATTGACCTTTATTTTAAAAAAAACATTAAATTTTTATTGTTTTAGTTTTTTTATTTATTAATCTTCAATTTTGATTAGAGAATCTAAATTTTCCAACACACACTCTCTGTCTCTCTTTTTCTTTCCTTTTTTCCATTATCTTTAGTGAGTTGTAATATTTGTTGTTAATATTAAAAGGTAAAAATTTATTATTATTTTATTTTAAGTCAAAATTAATATATATAAAACACTTATTTTGGCTGTTGTATTATATGGGTATGAGGCATGGTCTATGACTTTAGGAGACGAGAGTAGATTTAGAGTATTTGAGAAGAGGATTCTTCGCAGAATTTATGGGCAAAAGAAAGATGAGGTCACCGGGGATTGGCGGAGACTTCATAATGAGGAATTGAATGACCTCTATGCATCTCCAGACATCGTTAGAATTATAAAATCGAGAAAGCTGCGATGGGCAGGGCACGTGGCTAGAATGGGAGAGAAAAGAATAGCGAAAAATATATTGGCGGGGAGACGGAGTAGGAAACGCTCGCTAGGAAGGCAATGTTGGAAGGGACATGAGAGAGATGGGAGTGGATAGGGATTGGATGGAGAGTTGTGTCACAGAATAGGAATACTTGGAGAAGTGTGGTTGCTGCAGCCAAGAACTTTCGAATTGCGTAGAGTCCCAGAGATAGATAGATAGATTTTATTAATATTCGGGTATGTATATAAAGTTGATCGCCCTTATAATGCTTTTAATCGCGTATTTCCAATACAAATAATATTTATTAAATAAAAAAGAAAAATAATGATAATCGCTTTACAATAATAATGGAAAATATTTTATTTTTCTTATTGAAAGTTTTCAAATTATTTACCTCAACTTATCCAATTGAATTGCATCATAAAGTCTATAAAATTGTATGTTCTGTCTTCTCTCTCTCTCTTTCCTCCTGTCTTTGCTTGAATATGCATTTAAACATAACGTAGGTATATCTTTCATCTTTATAACGTCAAACAAAAATATTTGCATTTGATTTGAATAAAAGACGTAAATATTTTTTATTATCTAAATGACTAGGTGGTTATTTAAATGATATTATTATATTTAGTATTATCATTATATACTTATATTTAGTTATATATTATACGCTCTTGGGCAATTATCAAATATAATATTATAAGAGAAAATATTCACAAAACAATATCTATATTATATTGGGTAATTGTTTAGTCTAATCGATGTATGATGAATTTTGATAAAACTTTACCTTTCGATTCCTTTTTTGATTCAAAACAAACTGTCCTTAAGAAGTATGTGGCGGTCGCTTCTAGTTTACGAGATAAAAATTATTAAAGTTTGCATATAAATCCATTGATATTCTATTTAGCTACCATTATTTATAATTTGACCGCCAGAGGGCTCCACCAATTTTCTGTTTGGATATAAGATTAAAAAATATCCCCCCAAACCGAACTTATAAAAACCAAAGATTAATGAATATGTTAATAATTAGTGAATTAGTCAATAAAATATTATTAAATGACTGCACATTCATAACTATTTAGTTTATATGTAAAATTTAATAATTTTTAACTCGTAAACTAGAGGCGACCGCTACATACTTCTTAAGGAAAGTTTGTTTTGAATTAAAAAAGGAAGCCAGTGGTAAAGTTTTATCCAAATCCATGATACATCGGTAAGACCAAATAATTATCATTATATTGTATCTTATATTTGAATTTTTCTAGTAATTTTATTTATTATTTTCAAAATTGTTATTGATTGTTTTTCTATCTCTCTCTCAGTACTCTTACTAACAAAAGTTAAACACCTAAAATTACCTTATTTAATTAAACTAACATATAAATTTTGAAATTGTATTATATATAAGAAGATTTAATAAAAAATTGTCATACAAAATTGATTTCAATCGTATGTGGTACATTGTTTTATACACACACACACAAACACATAATATATATAAATTTTTATCATAAATCATCAGCATCATCATCAATGGGAATCCAATTAATTTAGAAGAAGAAAAATTAGGTTTTACACCAAATTTGGAAAATAATAATAATAATAATAAACTTAATCGAAATTTATCGAAGGTTATTATTGTCAGGTATCACTCAAACTTATTGTACCAAGAATTTAATGGCTTCAATATTGAGTTGTGTTGTTTTTCTATTTGTACAATCATACTTTTTTAAAAAAATTTAATCTTAAAAAATATATCTAAATAATAATATTAAAAATTTTAATTTATATTTTTATAATATGTTTAATTATAATTATTTAACTTATATTTTAAATAGTATTTTTTTTTTACTATTCCGCCAGAAATAGTATTGCAATCACGAAAATTAATTTAAATATAATATATATGCTAATTAATCCAATTCAAATTTGCAAGACAGTCGAGTGGAGACACTCCAGATTTTTTTAATTTAGTATTAATTCACAATATAATTTTTTAATTGTTTTTTTTTATTTATTTATTATTAATAAATAAATAGATAAAATGAATTTTATATCATTGAAAGATTAGATAAATTATTATATATTCAACGTCTGTTATGATGTTCATTCGTTTTAAAGTTTTGCAAATGATAAATGAATTCATTTGATGATTCATTATAAATATTTTTTTAACATTTATACAAGCATATATGATTTAATCAAATGATAAAAGTTCATCTCTTCTTGTTCAATTAATCTACTTTCAAATGTATCTTATATATATATATAAAAATTGATTTGCTACATTATAAGGTAAAGCTGAGAGATATGGCGTGTTTTCTATATCTCAAAAACTATCATTTTTGGCGTAGGAAATGCATTACAGGTCGAGCGTAGTCACCCACATACACGATAAACCGACCAGATGAAGCGGGTCTGTGAAGTGTAGTATTAATATTTCTTTTATTGAAATTCCATAAGATATTAATCACTTCATTCACTTTTTTAAATTTCAAATGACTCTTAATAATACTAGATTATATCTTATCTTATCTTATTATACTAGCAAAAATTGTATATATGTATATATGTATATATATTTGTATTTTTCATATATTTTTACTATCTCGCCAGAGATAGTATTGCGATCATGAAAATTTTCGATGTTGAGATTTTGATGTTTTTATACGTTTTGAAGGTTCCTGAATCATTTTCACTAAGGTTGAGAAAAATGTCTGTGTGTGTGTATGTGTGTGTGTATGTGTGTATGTGTGTATGTATGTAGGCAAGATTACGCAAAAACGGTTTGAGCTAGAATGATGAAATTTGGTACATGGACATTATTCAAAATTCATAGTTTTCTATCAACTTTTGAGAAATGTAGCTCAACCGGAAGAGGGTCATTACCTACAACGTTTTGATTTTTTTTCCTCTAAAGTGACCGTAAAAATAAAGATATATGTTTGATAATTTTTCACATGATTAATAATTATATAAAACTGCTATATATAGAATTTCAGCTTGATTGATTCGCTGAAATTACCAGAATTAATTTTTTAACACTGAAAATCTCACGCGTCAACACGTGACGTGGTGCCATCAACAAAAAGCCAAACATGCGCTGGTTTAATATTTATTATTTATTATTTATAATTTATAATTAATTAAATTTAATTTAAATATAATATATTATGTTATTTAATCCAATTCAAATTGCGAGATAGTCGAGTGGAGACACTCCAGCTAATTATATATAGATAAGGATTTTTTTGAAATTTACACTATAGGTAATTTTTATAAAGAAAAATCTGGAGTGTCTCCACTCGACTATCTCGCAAATTTGAATTGGATTAATTAACACAGACATATATTATATTTAAATTAAATTTAAATAATTATAAATTATTAATTAAAATTAATAGATATATAATAAACCAGCACTTGTGTGGCTCTTTGTTGATGGCACCACGTCACGTGCTGGCGCGTTATTTGCAATTAGGATCTTGTAGAAAAAAATAAAAATAAATAAAAATTCTAAAATGGAATAGATTTGATGGATATAAGAAGGATGTACTTTTAACATAACCCTTAACTGTATTACATTCATGTGTTTGTTTTTACCGACCGACGATAGTAAGGGAGGTATTGTTTTCACACCAAATTTCACATGTGGAGATTTTTACATATCTCCACGAATCATGCATTTTCTAAACAGAAAAAAGTATTTTTAGCATGATGTCTGTCCGTCCGCCTGTCCGTCCGTCTGTCCGTCTGTCCGTCCGTATAGATGTGTACAGCCTGAACGGCTCAATGTATCTTTATAAAATTTGGTATATTTACTTGATGCATCAGTATGATGAAAGGATCAACTTTTGGTGTATTATCCGGAAACCGGAAGTGGTAGTAATAATTAGCGATCGACGATAGGAAGGGAAGGATTATTTTGACACCAAATTTCACATGAGAAGATTTTTTTACATGTCTCCACAAATCATGCACTTTGTATTGGTTTTATCCTCGGGAAAATCATCTTTATTAAATTTTTCTTAATTTAAAATTATATGACGTCACCCAGCCCTTCATATAACGTCACAGCCAGCTCCTACTAATATATTCTAAATAAAATAAAATTAAAAATATTTATGTTCTATCCATATCTGTTTTTTATTGAATTAATAGATACATTAAAATTATTTGAAATTGTTTCTGTAGCTGGAAATTAATTTATTTCAAACCGTAGGTCGGTTGTGCGCCTGGCCACAGGTCAACTTATTTTTTTTTTAACTTTATTATTTTATTTTTATTTTTAATGTGGACATTCACTATTATTTTTTCAAAAACTATATTTATTTTATTTATTTTCATATTCTTTCTTTTTTTGTATATGTATTTCTAGAAATTTTATTGTATTATTTTTTCTTATTAATTAATTCCAAATTTTCTCATTTACATTGTCAAATATTTATTTTTATTGATAATACTTTTAGAATAGAAATGAATATCAATTTTTTCCATATTTTTCTTTTTTTTTTATTTTTTATTTTTGTCAGTCATTTCATTACAAATTTCAATGATTGTTTTTATATTACATAACAAATTCACCGTTTATTAAAATTATAAATTAAATATAAATTTTTATTAAATTGATAACAAACTGTGAAAATATATATATCCGCTAATCCTTTATATAGATCCGGTTCACTAATTTTATCATCATTAAATAAAAATAAATAAATAATAATTAATTAAATAATAATTAATTTGATTTTTCAATGTCAAGATCAAAGAAATTATATTAATTGTCTTTAAATGTCATTATTTTGTCTATTATTATTATTATTATTATTATTATTATTTTCATTTCAGTTTCTATTGTAATCAATCTTTGTGATGTGTTTAATAGAATATAATATATTCAATCAACTTTCACTTTGAATTCAAAATAGTTAGATATGAATTTTTTTTTCCTATTTTATGATATCTTAGATTTTTATTTTCATTTCTTGATTATATAATGAGACAACTTTTAAGAGATTATAGTTATTATCGATTTGGTTAGTGTTTCTATTACGTGTTTTTTTTTTTCTGATTTCATAGTTTGAAAAAAAAAACAACTCTAAATTTGAATAAATTAGTAAACTAGAATTTATATAATTTGGTGCATTTATCTCTCCATTGAATTAATAAAAATAAAAAAAAAAAAATAAACTAAATAATTTTTATCATGATGAACAATGATGATCAATCATTATATAAAATTGTTGAAAAATGTGCTAATAAATTTATAAAAATTACTAGACTCTGTTTTTATAAATTTTAAATTTTACTTTATCAATATATTCATAGTGTATATAAGCAGATGATAATAATTATAATAAAATAATATTGGTAATAATATTACAAGCCTAATTCAATTGCAATTTTTTATATTTAACTAGAACAGTGTTTCTCAACCTTTTTTTTTTACCGCGGCACACAAAGAAAAAGATAAGTGTAAAAGTTTACCATATTGAAAAAAGTGGTCCCAAAAATGGTTTACCTTTTTTTTTTGTTTTTAGAACCATATTGGAAAAATTTAGGAAAAAAAAGTCGGAAATGTTTAAGAACCTAGTCGCAAAAACGTTTTACTTTTTTTTTTTTAATCAAATTGAAGAAATTTACAAAAAAAAAGTCGGAAATGTTCAAGAACCTAGTTCCAAAAACGTTTTACCTTTTTTTTTTACAAATAAATCAATTACATATATTTATATATTATTAATGTAAAAAATATTTATGTAATATACTAATAATGTATGAATGTGTCTAAATAAATTCTATTCGAGATGATTATGGCAAATAATATCGGGATGTATCTTAATCTATTAAACGGGCCATTTTGTAGGCTCTTATTAATCAAGTAACTTGTTCAATCTGCCTCAAGGATAATTGGCTTCCTGCTCACTCGACTATCACACTAAGCGAAGCGAAAGGATTTGCAATATGTAATAGCTCTCTCAATCCTTTCCCACCCCCACCCCACCCCCACCTATCTCTCTCTCACACACACACACATACACATACACACACACTTTTTTATTTTTTAAATATCTCATGCAATTTGAAAAACAAAAAAATTATATTTGCTTATTTCACTAATTATTATAATAATTATTATTTAATATTATTCATTAATAACGATTGATATTAATAATAGGGACATGAATATAATATAAATCTATCTATATTATAAGAAAATTTATAAATTTAATAAATAAAGTATATAATAAAATAAATAGTTCTTATACTCAATTTATTAATAAAAATTTAAATTTCTAAATTAATTATCATTACATATCAATATCATATAATCATTTTTATCTTAGACTATATATTTGTAAATGTATAGATATATAGGTATATATACAATGAAAAAATTCACATTTAAAAAAAAATTATTTAATAATATGTTTTATTTATATAGGATATTATACGAGTATTAAAAAAATATTATAATGAAATACTACCCAGATATATATCCTGTATATCCTTAATACCTTATATTTATTCTTTGATGATGTTATTTTGATATATATATATATATATATATATATATATATAGATATAGATATAGATATAGATATACAATGAAAAAAATTCATTACCATTTCTTCTTATAATGTAGTTAATGCAAACAACCAACAAGAATATGACAGAATACATTTTGTTATTCGATGACAACAACAAATCAAATCAAACATGAATTAAGATTATAATATTATTCAAGTAAATATTTATCCAATGATTTAGTTTTTATAAATTAAATTATTTTTCTAATTTTATATATGACATTTAATAATATAGTACAATTTATATATTTTAAACCTCTGACTTTGCACGTCCTACGCAAGGACAAGCCGGTTCTATCAATGCGGTGTCCTATGATCAGTAGAACGGGTCCTCTCAACCTTTATCTTGATTTTCTTGATCGGAGGCGCTATCAAGTAGCTTTTCCCCAATGTTGTTCCCGGAGGCTGGGTTGACTCCGTCCCATAGACCCCAGCTAAGGAAATTCCCTTGCCAGGCCCGGGACTTGAACCCGGGATCATGTGAATGTGAGGCAGGTTCGCTACCCACACACCCAATGCCGCCTTCATATAATACACATACTAACACATTCAACTGTAAATGTAAATTTATTTGAATGATAACTGAAAATTTTCAATCACTAAATTAAAAATAATAAAAAAAATTTAAATTACAGACACTAATTGAATTTAAGTAAATTGAATGTTTAAAAATAAAGCAAAAAAAAAAAAATTTAAAAACATCGTTTTTCTTGGTCAGACCGGAAACTTTTCACCCCACCCTCGTATTTTACCTTATTATAATTAATTCTTAATTATTCTTTATTATTATTATTATTATTAATATTATTATTAGAGATTGTAAACTAACTAAATAATCTAGTCTAATGTATCATTGTACAAGAATATTAAAATTAGGACACACATTGAAATTCCAAAATTATGATCCGTTCTCTTACGTATAATTTTTATTTAGTTAGGTGTTTTTTTTTCAAATGGCCTAAATTTTTATGTCTATCAACACACATACACCTTCCCTACAGACACCTTCATTTAATTGATAAACACATTTCTTTTTCTTTTTCAATTAAAGACAAATTTTAATTATAATGTTTGAGGTAAAAAAAATGAGTTTAGAGGAAATGCCTGTCTTTTATATAAAATATATATCTTGTACCATATAATAATTCATATTCAACATTTGTATAAAATACATATTCTACAGGTTATATATTGTATTAAGAAAGGAACAAATTTAAAATTAATAAAAGTGAAAAGTTATCTATTCTACTTGAAATGAAAAACGATAAATTACTTTCTTTGCTTTAATTAGTTATAGCGGTAAATTTGTAATCTTATTTTTTTATGTTATAAATTTTATAATTTAAGTAGAATATCTTTTCTCGTCAATTTTTAACTTGTTTCTAATGGTAGGATATCGTGTTAGTTGCATTTTTTTATTGGTATGCAATTTTTTTTTTTTTTTTTTTTTTTTCAAATTTAAAACATACACTACTAATAAACTTGGAAATCGTTTTTACACTCATCAAGCAATTCTTGACATATATTCATTTAATATTACTATTAATATTAATATTACTCTTACTTCTGCCTCTACTACTTACTTACTTACATATGTACTACGACTATTATTATTACCTAAATACTCTTGACATAAATTTTTCTAACAGGAAAAAAATCAAAACACACAAACGCTCAGAGCGGTCGTCATTTAATCTTATTTTAAATCCAATCCATCCAATCCATGTCTGTTTGTTGGTTTATTCGAACTTTATAATCAATGGTTGCTGAGAATATTTGACATTTACTATTTTCATAAAATTAAAATTTTTTTTTATGTATTTTTTCATAAAATTTAAATTAAATTTTATGATTGATGAAAATGTTCATGTCTATAAAATATTTAGGTAGGTAATTGTGGTGTTAAGTTGTTGGTAAAATTGTTGATTGATAATAAACAATATCAAGTTTTTGTTTTTAAAATGGAAAGAATACTTACTTAATCTTTAAAACTTTTGCCTAAAAATATAGGATAAGGTATAACCGACACGGATATGGATTGTGAAGTCAGTGACAATTTAGAAATTGACTGTGAGTTGAATTTGTTGATAGTGAACGTTTAAAAGAATCAAGTTTGTGCAAAACTGGAAATCACCCGTGAAGGTTTACATTGAATGATTTTTTAGGCCTTAGTCAGCAAGAATCGCTTCGTGCAACTTTTGGTAATTAATGAAGCACCAACAGAGAAGACTGTTTACAATTGGTTTGTAGAATTTCGTCATGGTTGTGCGTCCGTCAGTGATGGATGTCGAGAAGGTCGGTCGAAAATTGACTGCCATGCCGAGAAACATCGATGCAGTGCGCAACATGATTCAAGAAAATCGGCATGCAACTTACAGATAGATAGAAGATATCGGACTCGATTTTGTGAGAAAGATATGTTCCAGATAGATTCCTTATAATTTGGCCGAAACGAACAACAGAATCGTGTTGATTAGTGTCAGGAAATGTTGAAAAAATTTGACCGAGAACGCTCAAAATCCAAATGCAATATTGTTTATAGGAGAGAAAACTTGGAACCTGAAAACTACTCTTTGGGTGTTTAAGGATGAACACAATCCCGCGTTAAAGTCGATCATTCACGGAGAACTTTTATCAAAATGATTGCTTGTTTCTTTGGCTGTACTGAACACGTCCTAATCATTCCATAAGAGAACTTTTAATGACGAATGGTATACAACAATTTGTTTGTCAATGGTCTTCGATGATCTTTCTTCATCACGGTAAAGCACATCAAACAAATCAATATATGAAGGAGAAAAACATCAAATTAATGTCTCATTGCCCTTATTCACCGGATTTATCGCCTATTGACGATACCCAGTATCAAACAAAAGATCAGCGGAGAGTGATTTTAATCACCTCAAGAAATTGTTGAAGATTTTCAAAACCATATTTCTATGATATCAGCGAAAAAAATGTTTCCAGAATTGATTTTAGCGAAAGTATACAAAAATGTATAGAAGAGACCTTAAAGACGTATATTTTGACTTCACTGATTTCACTTTTTGTAAAAACTTTATAGGCAACCCTCGTACTAATATAAATAAATATCTAAATAGATAAAAATTTGTCTTTTTGAAAAATTTTAATTTTTTAATTAAATAGATAAAAGATATTATAGTATAACATCATTTAATTCATCTCATAACAAATTGAACTTTTGTATTTCGTATTCAGTTTATTATTACTATTATTATTATTATTAAACAAATTACCTATAAGACTGGTCCTCTTTTCAAATAATCTGATCAACTCTATCTTGCCTCACGTTTATTTATTTACTTTTAGTGCTATATGATGGTAATTTCTTGTATGTACTTTGCCCGATGATTGCAGTGCCAATATTTCTTTTGTTGAAATTCCATAAGATATTAATCACCTTTTTGTAAATTTTAAAGGACCCTTGTCCAAAGTCCATAATTCGAACGAGTCCAGAAAAGATAAACAAAACGGTTCATTAAACTGAAAAATATTTTATCTACGTTTTTTATGCCGAAAAAAAATAGTTTTATTTTTAATCAATATTAATATTGTAAATAATACTAGAATATATCAATTATAGTCAAAAACTAGGATAGAGTAAAAAAAAAAAAGAAATTCTTTTCAAATTTGGTTGAATAAAATAAAAATTATTATTTATTAAATTTTCATTATTTTATCTTCTACTAATTTTTAACCCTGCATTATAAAGTACCAGCACCTTTTGTCATACCCTATCACAGTGTTTTCCAAACTGGGGGGCGCGGATACTGTTGTAAGTGGACGCAACTGTATTAGAACCAATTTTTTTTCTAAAATCTATAATAATCTATAACAGGGGTCGGTAACCTGGTGCCCATGAAGACTTCAAGTGCCCGCATTTTTTCGATTTTTTTCCAAATTTTTCAATATGGTTCTAAAAAAAAGGTAAAATGTTTTTGCGATAAGACTTTTAAACATTTTCGATTTTTTTCAATATGGTTACTATATTATGTGATTATTTATGAAATTAGATTATAACAAAAATTAAGGGGGACGAAAGAATTTTTTTTAAAAAAAGGGAGGCGCCGGTTCAGAAAGGTTGGAAACAACTGCCCTATCAACACAACATTTCTCAATCAAATAAAATGATTATTTATCGATTTATTAATATGATTTGACAGAATTTTTTTTTTCTTTGTTCTTTCATTTTCCTTTTTTCTATTGGAAGCAGCAATATGATGATGAAATGTCATCATTATTTGCCGTTTGGCTTGGATTAAGGGGGTATCCAGTTGTATTGGATGAAGAAACTTGCCTATCAAAATGCCGAATTGACATTTCTTTGATTACAAACATCCTTGGGTTTAGTAATTATGTTAGCACTTAAAACAGAATGAAGAAATTCTTTCAACAAAAATTAAAAAAAAAAATACAAAACAATTTCTAATTATTCTTTTTTTTATCACAATAAATGATTAACTAATAACAATATACAAATATATATATATATATATATATATATATATATATATATAGAAAGAGAGAGAGAGGGAGAGAGAGAAAGAGACAGATATATCCACAATAAAATAATATTTATCAAATATTTATTTATTGATTTATTCTTTTCTTTTTCTTTAATTCATGATTATATAAGAAAAAAAATATTCGAAAGATTCTTCTGATAAAACAGATCGAAGCCTACTTTTGAATATTTGTGTGTTTAGGGAGGGTAAAAGAAAACATTTACCCCATTCATCAATTCTCAAAAATTATTTATATTAGTATAAAAATGATTTTTTTATATAAACAAAAATTATAACTATTTGAATATTGTATTTATAACAAAAATATCAGTGATGTATTGGTAAAATAAGAAGTAAGGGAACGCATAGTGGGAGCAAAAAAAAGTCCTATTTTCTGTAAACTATTTTTTTCCTTAGAAGTTTTTATTTTTTCTTATTCTTACTATACAAAGTATTAACGAACACAAAAAAAAAAGAAATTATAACAGTAGATTTATGTAGGAGTTGTTGAGACATGAAAAAGTTCTGGAACGCGTTCCGGTTCTGAAAAAAGGTAAGGGAACGTCGTCGTTCCACGTTCCCCTTCCAATATACCACTGAAAAATATGTATTTATTTTATCGTACCGCGAAACGTTTAATAAATTTTTATATAAATTAATGGTGATAAAAATAGAAATCCAATATACTGTTATTGATATAAGTAAGAATATTTAATGTCTACATATAATATGATTTTTGGGTAATTGTTCAGTCTAACCGATGTATCATCGATTTGTGGATCTAACTTTACCAGTTTCCAAACAAATTTTTTCTAAAGTAGTATGTGGCGGTCGCTTCTAGTATACGTGATAAAAATTATTTAAGTTTGCATATAAATCCATTGATATTCTATTTAGCTTCCATGAATTATTATTTGTCCACCAGAGGGATCCACTATTTTTCGGTTTGGATGTAAGAAGATTAAAAAATAAATCAAATAAATATAATTTTAGTATATCTAAACCGAAAATTAGTGAATAAGTGAATAATTAGTGAATTAGTTAATAAAACATTATTAAATGACTACTCATTCATGCAAACTTGAATAAGTTTTATCTCATAAACTAGAAGCGACCGCCACGTACTGCTTAAGGAAAGTTTGTTTGGAAACAAAAAATGAATCTACTGGTAAAGTTTTTTATCAAAATTCATCATATATCGGTTAGATTGAACAATTACCGATTTTTGTTATAAAGAATTCATTAGTTAATAAATTTTCTGTCTAGAGATGCCAATATAAATATTTTATTGACGCTTAAGAATAAACAGAAAAGAAAAGAATAAAAATAAATATATATCTATTATTTAGTAAAAATAATACAGTTTACTAATAATATAATATTATAATATGTATTAGTTTCATTTACACTATTTACTGTGTGATTTGTATTTTTTTTTTAAATTAATCATTTAAAGACATTATTAATTCATTAAAGAGAGAATACCAAAAGTAACTTATAAAAGAGTTCGGTAGAATGATTTAAAAATGATAAAATCTTAATATATATTTAATTAAATGGAAATGAATGTATAACATTTCTATAATAATTATTATTTCTATTTAAATATAATGATTGGATTACACCCATCACATTGTACTTCCTCATTCTCTCTCATCGAGCCATTTTTATTAGTTAGAAATAAATTTCTAAACATCTACATAATAGGTACATGCTACATTATATATATATATATATATATCTTTGTTAAGTGAAACCTACTACTGTCTTAGTCACGATTTTGTTAGCTATTATCTTCCCCGAATGTATATACTTGTGTCTAAATTGAATGCATTCAAATTTGCTAAAAGAAATGTAAAATTTTGAATAATTAAAAAAAAAAATAAATAAAATAAATACTTATGCTATACAAATATATAATAATTTAAATAATTTATAATAATGTTATATATTATGTTATTTTCATTTTTAATTATTGATTAAAATAATTAAAAGTTATAATAGGTAAGATAATAATTATTCTTAAGTGGACAAAAATAAAAACAAAATATCTATTTATTTTTTCTATTTTTAATTTATAAAATACATAAATAAATACGATATAAATTATTTTATTTAGAAAAGGTAAAGTTTTATTAGATTTTTCAGGAAAAAAATAGATTTTTATAAAATTATAATTTTCCTATAAGAATTTCAACACAATTAGACAAATAAATAAATTAAATGTAATCACATTATAAAAGTAATTCTTTCTAAATTATCTGTGTCCCTCTAAACATTTAAAATTTTATTTTTAGTAGTCTTTATTTTTTTTTCTTCTATTTTAATGTATAATTAATGTTTAAAAGTCATTTAAAATTCTTAATGTGTGCATATGTCAAAGGTTTTTAATCAATTTCTCTTTTTCAAAGTTCATTCGTAATGATTTAAATTTTAGTACAAATTTTAATTTTAATTTTTACTATCTTGCCAGAAGTAGTATTGAAAATTTTCGATGTCGAGATTTTGATGTTTTTATACGTTTTGAAGGTTCCTGAATCATTTTCACTAAGGTTGAGAAAAATGTCTCTGTGTGTGTGTATGTATATATATATATATATATATGTGTGTGTGTGTCTCTCTGTGTGTGTCTGTGTGTGTGTATGTATGTATGTAGACAAGCTTACGAAAAAATGGTTTAAGCTAGAATCATGAAATTTGGTATACGGGAATTATTCAAAATTCGCAGTTTTATATCAACTTTTGAGAAATGTAGCTCAACCGGAATAGGGTCATTATCTACCACGTTTTGATTTTTTTTCCGCTAAAGTGACCGTAAAAATAAAGATAGATGTTTGATAGTTTTTCAAATGATTATAAAGATTGTATAAAACTGATATACATAGAATTTCAGCTTGATTGAATCGCTGAAAGTACCGGAATTAATTTTTTAACGCTGCAAATCTCACGCGCCATCACGTGACGTGGTGCCATCAACAAAGAGCCAAACACGCGCTTGTTTAATAAATTTTATTTATTAATTTTAATTTATAATTAATTAAATTTAATTTAAATATAATATATGTTAATTAATCTAATTCAAATTATGTGAGATAGTCGAGTGGAGACATTCCAGCTTTTTATTTTTGCTAAGTAATATATTATTTTATGTATTATTATTATTATTATTATTATTATTATTATTTATTATTTATTATTATCATTACTAATATTATTAAATATTAATACGTATACTATTCTACTTATTCAAACTTGAAATTAAAAAAAAAACCCTTAAGACATATATATAATATTGTACACATAGTATTATATAAAAGTTTTGCTAATTTATTATACTTCTATACTATTTTGATAATATAAATAAATTTCTAAGTGAAATAAAAAAAAAAAATCTTATTTACTGATGACAATAATAAATTTTAAAAAAATGTTGATTTTTTCGTATAATTTTTTGTTTATTTTATTTATTTATTTATTTATGTAATAAATTTTAAAATTTGCGCCATTTAGATATACTTTTCAACATTAGTAATATTAGAAAATACTATCGGTGGTGAATTTGATTTTTCAATTACATGAACAGAAAAAAATAACATTTAAAAATTGACTTAAAAATCAATTTATTTATTTTCTAATAATTTCTAAATATTAAAGATTATCGAAATTTAAAAGTTAAGATTAAGTATTTAATTTTTAGGTATAAATACATTAATATCTACAATATTTATATATATATATATATATAACATACTTTATTTAATCAATAAATATGATTAGACCTGCTTATTCATTTAATTTGTATTTACATTATATATTTATAGTTATATTATAAAAAATTCAAGAGAGAATTAAAAAAAAGAAAGGGAGAGAAAAATGAAAAAATAAAAAAAGGGTTGACTAAATGAAATTCAATACAATAACACATAAAAGGAGGGTCCAATATATAAATGACTAAAGAATCAACTTTGAATAGGTTTTGATGCACTCCAATGATAAGAATATTGATCGTGTAATCAATTGGATCAACAGATTTCAGTTTTCTTTTGAAATATATATATTGAAGTCTATTCTACAAAAATTACTCTCTTTTTATTTAATTTTTATTTTTATTTGAATAAACAATTTAAAATTTTTATAATGTGGCAATAAATACATTTTATGAAGCTGTAATAAACCTTTAAAAATTATTTATTTATTATGTTTGTTATAATTTTAATGTTTTTATCAACTTCACTTCATGTTTGTTTGTCTGTCCGCTTTTATGACAAATTGAAATCGATTTTTTATCAACTTTAAATTGAGATACACTTTTGTAAATTTTTATAGTTATTTCAATGGATCCCTAGAAGATATGTAAGAAAAATAATTGAATTATAACTAAATAATTGTAATATATTAACGATTAATTTCATTAATATTTGAATTTTCATCCATAACACATCTGACGGATAAATATTTAGTTGGTTTTCACTTTGAAAATAATTCAAAATAATTATAACATTAAAAGAGGAATTTTTAATTAATATAATAATGATATTAAATATATTTTATAAAAACATCACTTAAAATAATTATAATAATTTAATAATAATAAGATTAATATTTTCTTTTTGTTTAATTCTATTTGCAAATTCTCGTATAACATCATCTTTATTTACGTATTTTCTTCTTAGATCCTTTTCTATGAATAATTTTATTTTATCGAATTAAAATAGAAATTAAAACTCAATGCGCCCAACGTTTTTCATTGAATATGAACCAATTAATACATAAACTTTGTCAATCTTATAGAAAAATTATTTAATTTTTTTTAGTACATGAAAAAACCATATTTTATAAAAAACTTTTTTATTTAAATCATTTTATTATTATTTTAACTTAAGATTGTAATAAAAAATTCATATTTTTATATTTATTAAAATTAGATATACCTACATATATAATTTTTTGTTGAGTGATATATAAAATTCTGGATTAGTGATGATTTTAACAGTAATTGTGCCCTAATATTCTTATAGTGTTTATTTAAAATTTTTAAATTAACCTTCTTTCAAAATAAAAATAAAAAAATCATATCAGAATATAATTTTGAATTAATCATTTTAAATTGTTTTCAAATTATCATTATTTATCTAATTATTTAAAATACTTGCATTAATTGATAAGATTTTTTTTATTGATGTATTTATTATATAATTATTAGTTATAGTATATTCTTCTATTAATATGAAAATAATCTATTAAATTTAGATAAATAAATGAAATATTCGATGAATCCTATTCGTTATGTATTATATTTATTTATATGGTGAAATTCAATATGACGTTAGATAGATAAATAAATAAATAGCATGATATTTATAAAATTAATTTATATAAATGTTATATGATTAATAAATACGTACTTGGTGCCAACGTATAATCCACAATCATTGAATTTAAAAGATTTATTAATTGATTATTTATACTAACAAATTACTCATCACCTACATTTCTGATCTATAATTTCATCGTTATAATGTTTATTAAGATTTAAATACTATGTATAATTCTATATTATTTAAATTCAATAAAACCGTTTCACACTTTACTATCAAAAGATCTTGTAATATATTTATACATTAATGAATTAAACAATTTTATTATATACATGATTGTAATCAACTTTTAATCATGAAACAATAGAAATGACTATTTATTGCCGAGAGTAATGTGAGAATTAATTATGTTTTTAAATATTTAATAAGTTTTTTCTATTAAAATTATAACACATATTATTTATCTATGGTAGATAAAAAAAAGGCGCCTTTGGGTGTGCGGGTAGAGAACCTGCCTCACATTCACAGGGTCCCGGGTTTAAGTCCCGGGCCTGGCAAAGGAATTATCCTAGCTGGGGTCTATAGGACGGAGTCAACCCAGCCTCCGAGAACAACATTGGGGAAAGCTACTTGATAGCGCCTCCGATCACGAAAATCAAGGTAAAGGTTGAGAGGACCCGTTCTACTGATCATAGGACACCCCATTGATATAACCGGCCTGATAGGCGTTGTCTTTGCGTAGGTCGTACAAAGTCAGAGGTTTTTTTTTATATGGTAGATATAAATGCACTTGCGCTGCCTTACCGTCTTTAACACTCCTACAAGAAAATGGCAAGAATTGTAAAATCGTCATAGTTCATTTGATAGAGTAAGTTGAGGAATGAAAATGTGTAAACACTTAAAAAAAATTTGTATTTGCCCGAGATTTGAATTCTTCCCGTTTGCAGGCCGAGAGGGCAACACTATAAGCGCACCCAACACGCTTCACGCTTTTTTTTTTGTGCTACAAGGATAGTTAACTAACGTCCACGAAAACTGAAATTTTACCATCAATATTCGCGAAAAAAGGGCCCATTCTCTCAAATCCCTTTACACATTTTCATTCCTAAACCTACTATGACTTATTTAAAAAGCTGGAGTGACTCCACTCGACTATCTCGCAAATTTGAATTGGATTATTAACATATATTTAAATGAAATTTAATTAATAATAAATTACAAATTAAAATTAATAAATAATAGTTATTAAAACAGCTCATGTTTGGCATTTGTTGATGGCACCACGTCACGTGTTGGCGCGTAATATTTGCAGTGTTAAAAAATTAATTCTGGTACTTTCAGCGATTCAATCAAGCTGAAATTCTATATATAGCAGTTTTATACAATTTTTAATCATTTGAAAAACTATCAAACATATATCTTTATTTTTACGGTCACTTTAGAGGAAAAAAAATCAAAACGTTGTAGGTAATGATCACTTTCCGGTTGAGCTACATTTCTCAAATGTTGATAGAAAATACGAATTTTAAATAATTCACCGTATACCACATTTCATGATTCTAGCTCAAACCGTTTTTGCGTAATCTTGTCTACATACATACACACATATACACACACAGACATTTTCCTCAACCTTAGTGAAAATGATTCAGGAACCTTCAAAACCTATAAAAACATCAAAACTCGACATCTGGCGAGATAGTAAAAAACGATTTTACAATTCTTGCCATCTCCTATTTACAATAAAACCTAAACCAGGTTGGCAACTAAGTCATTGCCGTTTTTTTTATAAGAAAATCAAAGACAATTTTTTCATGGAACTTTATTCTGTAATGTTTTGCCCATTTTGATCAATGACCTTTTGCCATCTTTCAGGCAGCATTTCGATTATTGCTTTGATTAGGTCGTCATCAACTTCAACTGGACGACCAGTGTTTTTCATCTTTGAGTGAAAAATCACCAGAACGAAATTTGGCAAACCAATTTTCACACTGCCGTTCCTTTAAGGTTTCGTCGCCACAAACAACTTTTTATGAGCTTGCGATGCGTTTTTCCCTTTGCGGAAATAAAAATGCAAAATATGACGAAAATGTTCCTTTTTGATCTTCCATTTTTTAACGAACGTCAAATGAAAACTACGGAACCGATCAATAAACTTTTTTTACTGATTGACAGCTGAATTGCCAACTATCAAATACCAAAATGTGTTTTACATTTGGCCCTCGTCGGTAAACCTAAAAATTCAATTGAAGTCATCTATGAATGAAATCGGCAATGATTTAGTTGCCAACCCAATATTTTATTGAAAGCTAATCAATTTATTAAAACTTTCTTGTCTTTTTGTTTCTCCATTATTTATTATATTTTATTGTTTTTTTTTAATTTAATCACTATATTAATTTTATATATTAAATTATATATAATATAATAAATATATATTTTCATATAAATTATTAATAATAAGTCATTAATATCAAAGAAATTTCCTTACATTTGATATTTTTTAAGAAGAAAAAATAAATAAATAAATAAATTACCACAATTGTGGAATAAAATAAAATAATCAATGAAGATTTTATTTATTCATTCGTTTATATTTGTTGTGAATTCCTCATGACAAAGGCGTATAGTTTTATTAAATAGCAAGACGGCATTTACTTCAATCCCCATTGCTGTTATTATACAAAATAACTATTAATATTGTTTTTATCAATACACATTCTATATTTTCTATTGTATATATAATTTGAGTTATTCCCTAAATTATTAATCTATATTCTATTCAATACTTATATTATATAAGTTCATTTCAGTTAAATATATCAAATAACAAATTCAATAGTTTTTTCTTAATTTACAATTCTATGACGTCATCCAGCCCTTCATGACGTCACAGCCAGCTCCTACTTATATATTATAAATAAAATAAAATTAAAAATATTTATGTTCTATCCATATCTATTTTTTATTGCATTAATAGATACATTTAAATGATTTAAAATTGTTTCTGTAGCTGGAAATTAATTTATTTCAAACCGTCGGTCGGTTCTGCGCCTGGCCACAGGTTAATTATTATTTTTGATTTTTTTTCATGTTCCTTTTATATGATTATATCAGTAAGTAACTTCATCTCCTATGTAGAATGTTAATATAATATGATTCATTTCTCTCTCTCTGATTATCTAGAACATTTCGTGAATTTTAAAATTTAAATTTGTTTTTTTTTAATTTTATATGAGGAAAATATAATTTGGCCAGAATCCACAAGGTCAATAAAAATAATTCTATTTAAGGTTATAATTTTTGATAACGAATAATATAATAAAACTTTGAATGTTTCAATAATCATTCATTCTATTATAAAATATATTAAAATAATAATCATATTTTAATAAAAAAAATTTTAATTTATTAATTTTTATTAAATTAAATTAAAATTAATTTTTTAACTCATTAAGGCAGTTTTAATAAACTTTTTTTAAAAGAAAAACAAAAAAGCTGGAGTGTCTCCACTCCACTTTCTCGCAATTTCAATTGGATTAAATAAATTAATTAAATAAATATTATATTTAAATTAAATTTAATTAATTATAAATTATAAATTAAAATTAATAGATGATATTTATTAAACCAGCGCATGTTTGGCTCTTTGTTGATGGCACCAAGTCACGTGTTGGCGCGTGAGATTTGCAGTGTTAAAAAATTAATTCTGGTACTTTCAGCGATTCAATCAAGCTGAAATTCTATATATAGCAGTTTTATACAATTATTAATCATGTGAAAAATTATCAAACATATATTTTTATTTTTACGGTCACTTTAGAAGAAAAAAAATCAAAACGTTGTAGGTAATGACCCTCTTCAGGTTGAGCTACCTTTCTCAAAATTTGATAGAAAACTACGAATTTTGAATAATTCCCGTATACCAAATTTCATGATTCTAGCTCAAACCGTTTTTGCGTAATCTTGTCTACATACAAACATACACACAGACATTTATCTCAACCTTAGTGAAAATGATTCAGGAACCTTTAAAACATATAAAAACATCAAAATCTCGACATCGTAAATTTTCTTGATCGCTATACTATCCGAGATAGTAAAAATATGAGAATAAATATAAGTACTTACTTGTTTATTATTTTGGATTCCATAATTACATACTTTAACATTAATTAATTAGAAATATTAATTAAGTAGTTATTTACTAATTTCAAAATAATTGGCAACTTATAAGATTAACACAAGTGATTGATACAAAAAATAATAATTTTTATAGTTTATTTTTTTCATTTCAATATTAATTTGAGAAATGAGAGACGGAGAGGGATAGAGCACACATCTTCCCTCTCTGAAATTGGTTATTATTTAACTACTGTACTGTAACTTGTGTTATTTGTTAGAAATTTGAAATATGACTAGAATATCGATCTATAACCATCTGAATCGTGTGTCAAGTGTGTCCCCATCATCATGAAGGCCAATTACAAGTGACGATGATCTTGGGGAGCACGATGTTTCGATTCTGGCTATCCACCAAAGGCCATTCGATGGCCGATGAAGGGTATTCAATCAAAACCAGGCCATCAGGTCACTGATTTGCTCGTTCCCGAATACTAACGATCAAAGTAAAAAAAAAAAAACAAAACACAACAAAACATGAACATTATTACTTTGATGACAAAACGCGCATCCTCTGGACTCGTTGGCATGCAATCCGAGGGGTCAGCTTTGGAAACGGCCCTACCAACACGAGCAGTGAAAGTGGCAGCGTGTCTTTGACATGAATTGTTACACAATTTTGTGTTGTTGGTGGGCGGTTTTCTCTTTCCAAGTGAAGAGAATCCGCGGTGAAAGAAAGTGTTTCGATCAATGCCACACATTGGCACCCTTGACCGACATTGCCGTCTACTACCCACTCCTTTTCTCCCTCTCATTTAACAACACAACAGGGGAAAAAAATAGTCTTGTTATCAAATTTCTTCCTCGATCCTTCCAAGGAGAGCAAGCAGCTTACAATCTTTTTTTATAGTCATTTCCCTGTAATGAATAGAAACACAAAATAAAATAATAATGAATCTATGATAATAAATTAACTAATCCATGAGCAATATTGAATATCAATAAATAAAAGGATAATACAGTGTGACAAATTCCACCTGTTGCAACATTGTTAATGATCTTCCAATAGGACTTGGTTATTGGTTTGATATTTCACTTTAAAGCTTTTATATATGTCAATCAATAAAATAATTTCAGATTTCTTTAAAAAATATAAGTACTTATTAGAATTCTAATAATTATATATATATATATATATGTTGGTTTAGATTTCCGTGAATGTTATTGTTATTATTACTATCAGATTTATCACGTATTTTTGTGAGATTGTTTTCTCGACTTTTCGGCGCCCATTTTGCAGCTATTTTCAAGAGATTATTTAGGTGGGAATATTTTTGGGATTTTGGGTCTTGGTCTGTGTAACCCAGGCTTAATATCGGGATTTTAGGTTAATAGGTAGGGTGGTTTTGTACTCACTGCGTTGTTGTGGAGCTCCGAAGAATTCTGGGTTATCCCGAGACTGGCACAAGTCCGCACTGGACAACAGCCCGAGGCTGACTATATATATATATATATATATATATATAATATTGATAAAATAATAATAAAGAAAAACATTTAAAATTCAAATCAAATGCAATTTTCTTTTATTTCCCGTTTAAGTTTATTTAACTTCTCCAACCCCACCCCCTCACCAACCAACTGAAGGAAATGTTAATGAATTCAGAAATTAACTTACTTAATTAAATTAACTAATTAATTTACGCTATTTAAGTTATCATCAAATTAAATAATTATTTATTTCAATTTATAATTCTTTATTTATATTATTTATAATTTATTTTCGTATAATAATAAAAAAAAAAATAATTAATCATATAAATCTTGATTGTATAATATATTATGGTAATTATTTACAAAACGTGAAGCATCAGGGATTACGATGCAACTTTGCCGTTGGATTCCTTTTTTAATTCCAAAGAAACTTTCCTTATGCATTATTAGTCGGTCTCTTCGAGTTTACGAGATGAAAATTATTAAAATTTGCATATAAATTCATTAACATTCAATTTAGCTACCATGTTTTATTATTTGGCCATCAGAGGGCTTCACTAATTTTCTTGTTTTTTTCAGCTCGGTTCGGATATATGAAAATTAAAAAAATAATTATTATATAATTAAATAATTTTTCTATATCCAAACCGTAAATTAGGGAACAAGTGAATAATATTAGTGAATTAGTCAATAAAATATCATTAAATGACTGCTCATTCATAACTAATTTATATGTCAAATTTTAATAAGTTGTATCTTGAAAACTAGAAGAGACCGAGAAATATTACATAAGGAAAGTTTCTTTGGAATTAAAAAAGGAATCCACCGGCAAAGTTTCATCGAAATCTCTGAAGCTTTCCGTTTTGAAAATAATTACCTATATTATTTATTATTTTACTTTTCATACACACACATACACAGAGAGAGAGTATTTGTTATGAAAATGTTTTTTTAAGCTCATAAAATATCTTAAAACATATAATGTATATTTAATAAAAACTAAAATTTTAAATTTTAAGGAATAGCAAGCATTATTTCATATCACGAATTTTACTTATATCATGATTCATAAAAATGTCATATTTCCAAGACATTTTTTTATTATCAATAAAATTGATAAGGTACTATATTATTTTAATAAATTGTCAAAATTTAATCAGATAATATATTAGTGTTTTTATGTAAAATAATTCTTTGACGAAAATATGAATTTTTTTCTCATAATGAGTCTATTAAAATTAGTCATACGATACGATATCATAGACATGATAGGTAACAAGTAGGTAGGTAGGTGGGTAGGTTGATAAGTATAAATAAATTGGAAAAACAACTCGAGTATATATATTTTACTATATTATTATTACAATATTACTAACTATAGAATAATTTATTTTGTTTAGTTAATAAATATATTATATTGATTTTAATATTACTTTTATTAATAAAACTATTTATTTGAGATTTAAACAAATGTTTAAAAAAAAATTAATAAATTAGATTACAAAAATATAATTCATGTTAAATTTCAATGTTTCAATCTCAATCCTTTATTTCTAAATTACATTTTGAAAATTGGATTGTTTTTAAAATGATGAATGAATGTGTCTATAATATTATATTTTTCATGGACTATAGCAGTGATTCTCAACTTCCGACTTTTTTTCTAAATTTTTTAAATTTGGTTCTAAAAAAAAGGTAAAACGTTGTTGTGACTAGACTCTTAAACATTTCCGGCTTTTTTTCTAAATTTTTTCAATATGTTTTTGGGATCAGTTTTTCCAATATGGTAAACCTTTACACTTATCTTTTTCTTTGTGTGCCGCGGTAAAAAAAAAAGGTTGAGAACCACTGGACTATAGTCTATCATAACCAATTAGTTTTATATTAATATGTATAATATATTGGTAATATAATTTGGTATTTAATAAATATACATTATTTGGAGTTGGTTGAATTGAAAGAAAAATTATAATATTTCTCTTGATCAATTTCCTCTCTTTCACTGTTTAATTCAATTTTAATATATAAATATAAATATAATAATAAAAAATAATGAACTACATAACTTAGGGTTAAATGTTTGGTATATACCTACATCCACAAATATTGTATTTATTTATTTATTTATTTAATAGAATAAATAGCTATAAAATATATTCTAATAATCAAAATAAGTCTTTTATAATAGAAAAAAGAGTGAATCATATTTTTTCTGTAAAGTAATGATTATAATTTTATTCATAATCTAAAATTTTAACATCCATTCTGAACAAATTCTGTTAGGATTACATATCAAGACAAACAGCCAGTCAACCAGTTAAGAGATTAGATAGGAAATGAAAATATTAGAATTTTGATGTCGATATTAATCTTTCACTAATTATTATTTTTTTTTTTTTTAATGAAATTGATATTGATAAGTTTATTTAATATAGGATAATACGACATTACGTATATAATTCTAGTTATAAATATAACTAAACATACTTGTATATATAACATAAGTACACCTAATGTAAATACGAACATAATAATATATAAATAATTTAAAATATGTCCAATCGTTAAAAATATAATATTTTATATTTAACAATATTTAAATATCTCTAATTATCTAACTATTTTAATATTTCCCCGTACTTTGATTATTTTTTTAGATAGGGTAATAATAAAATATATCATATAATATACAAATAATAAAATTTATTTTATTCAAAAAAATATAATTTTATGAAATTTACATTAAAAAATAATGAAGGGTAAAGTATACAGTCGTTGGCCCCCGAGGCAGTCATTGGCCCCCTATCACTAAAACATAAATAATAAGAGATTTTTATTTTAAAAATTGCACTATTAACTATGGTTATGTAATCGTTTATTGTATGGTTGTATAATCACTATAGAAACCTAGGCCAATAACTATAGCAGGGGGCCAATAACTGTATTTTTTAGGATTTTTGCGTGCTTATTGAAAATGTCATGAGAAAATGATTTTGTTTTTATTCATAAAAATGCTCATAGTATCTATGTTCTGCAAACCTAATTTGACACAGATTGTTCCGCAATTTGCCCAGATATGCTTTAAAGACTGCTAGGAATTGCTTAAGGGGGCCAACGACTGTATGCTTTACCCTACTGAAATTTTTGATTTGAATTTTTAAATTAACTCTACTCTTTTTCTATATATAAAAAAAACTACCAAGACTGATAGTTGAATGTTGATTTGTTGAAATTATTGTTAATTAAATTCTAATAATAATAATTATAATAATATTGATTATTTTTATTTGTTTCAGATCATAATTGATTTGCAATGGCATTTGTTTTAAGTGCAATAAAAGGTGTCAACGAAGTATTAGATAAACATGCAGGTAAGCTCATCTTTTATTTATATATATATTTTTATCTATAATATATTATTAGATCTTTTTTGATCTTAATTTGAAAATAAATATTGAATATCGATGTTGTCATTCATCTTAAGAATAATTCTTAAATCTGGCCTGAATCTAAAGAATTTAAGGGGCATTCTAATTTCCGATACCTTGACCGCAGTTTGATTTTTCCTACTTTCTTTTTTTTCCGTTTTGATTTAACATAAATTTTTTATTTATTTATTTTTTTGATTCATTTTATGTATTAATATCTCTCTCTCTCTCATTACAATAATTTAATTTATTCAACCTTGTTTTTTTTTTGTTTATTAAAGAAAATATTAATTCTAATATATCTTTAGAAAATATACGTATTAAATACAATAAATGACATTTTAATTATGTAATTAAATAATTAATAATACTAATTATAATTAATTTACCGTTTGAAATTGAAAAGCCAAAAAAAAAGATTTCTGACTAATATCATTTTCTTAAATGTCCCAGAACAAAAAAAATCATTTTTAATATTACAAAAGTACAAAATATAAAATCTATTAAGTGTGTGTAGTAATGTGTATTTAAAGAAATTTTTGAAAATTTTATATAAAAATGACATTTTGTGATTTCACAAAGTTATCCTGTATTATTTGTTAAATTATTAAATTTTGATTAACTTATTTAATTACATAAAAACATAAAAATAATAAATATATACTATATCTAAATATTGTATATACCAGCGATTCCGAAACTTTGAGACGCGGCTCCCTGGGGAGCCGCTAAAAAATTTTCTAATAATTGAAATTTTGGGTTCTAAAAAAAAGGGTAAGATGCTTTTGTGGGCAAACTTTTGAACATTTTCGAGTATTTTTCAATATTTTTACTACGCCAGAGATAGTATTGCGAAAACGAAAATTTTCGATGTTGAGATTTTGATGTTTTTATTCGCTTTGAAGGTTCCTGAATCATTTTCACTAAGGTTGAGAAAAATGTATCTGTGTGTGTGTGTGTATGTGTGTAGACAAGATTATGCAAAAACGGTTTGAGCTAGATCATGAAATTTGGTACATGGGCATTATTCAAAATTCGTAGTTTTCTATCTACTTTTGAGAAATGTAACCGGAAGAGGGTCATTACCTACAACGTTTTGATTTTTATTCCTCTAAAGTGACCTTAAAAATAAAGATAGATGTTTGATTTTCACATGATTAAAGATTGTATAGAACTGTTATACATAGAATTTCAGCTTGATTGAATCGCTGAAAGTACCAGAATTAATTGATTAACACTGCAAATCTCACGCGCCAACACGTGACGTGGTGCCATCAACAAAGAGCCAAACATGCGCTGATTTAATAAATATTATTGATTAATTTTAATTTATAATTAATTAAATTTAATTTAAATATAATATATGTGTTAATTAATCCAATTCAAATTGCGAGATAGCCGAGTGGAGACACTCCAGCTAATTTCAATATGGTTCTTAAAAAAAAGGTCAGATGATAAAAATTTATATAAAAATCGGATGTATTAAGGGAGCCTCGGAAACCACAAATCAGAAAAGATTGGGAACCTCTGCTATATACCTATTCTATATGTATTAGAAAGTAGAGAAGATTCAACATTTAAACATTCAATGACCAGTTTGTACCTCCAAAAAAATAGCATCATCTTAAAAATAAAGTGATGTAATTAATTAAAGATTATAATAATTAATTTATGACAGGTGTTATAAAAAAAAGAAGAAAAGTGAAAGTTGAAGATATATAATGATATAATAAAATAATAATAATAATAAATTGGTTTGAGAGGAATAAGTTTATTTTTATTATAGTGAATTTAGATAAAATAAATGGTTCTTCTTTCACATTTCATCCCCCCCTCCCCTCCCTCTTTCTTACTTGTTCACCTTAAAAAACACTTCAGTGCAATGATTTTTCTGTCAAGTGAACTTCAAAATTCGAAATGAATGAATGAATGGCCTAGAGATAGAAAAACCGGAATTTTGAAGGTTATCCTCTTCATTCAATTTCGATGAGAGAAATGGGAAAAAATTAAAATTGTTAATAATAGTTAGATTAATTATATGTTAACTAATCAAATCTTAAATATTCATTTACATTTATTACTTTCACTAAAACAAAATTATTTATATCTATATATATATGTTGTAGGTATATCTGTTAAATAAATAAATATGAAAAAGATAATTTTTGATTATATCATCGTCAATGAAGAACGGTGTTTTTAGAGTGTTTTATTTAACTTGCTTGGTTGTCTGTATGGTTCAAATCTAGTAACTCATTTTTGACACAGTTGATAGGAATATGAAATACAATTTTCATTTTATTAAATAATTAATTAATTAATTAATAATTTAATTAATAAATTTTAACCCATCATTAAATATCCTTTATAATCTCAAAGTATATTCAAATAAAACTTAAAACCTTAAAAATTTATTTACTAAAAAATTAAAAATAAATTAAATAATTAAAAAAAAATTAAGTTACAGTGTTTTATTTATAAATGCACTAAAAACTAGAAAATAATTTTTCTCTTAGCCTCAATAATTATATTCTTCTTCATGATGGGGTTGTACAATGGTCCGCCTACTTAGCACTTCAATATCAATGGTCTAAATTCTTTGAATAAAGAGCCTAATTAAATTGAATTAGTTAATTAATTTTCTAAGAATCTCTCAAATAAAACGCTTGCCGTTTATTCCCATTTAATTTTGTCACCATTTTTAATTTAAATGCATATTTTATAAAAATATAAAGAATTATATTTATATATATATATATATTTCAAAAACACCAAACCGGGACAAACGGTTTTTTGTTTTTTTTAGACCAAATTGAAAAAATTTAATTTACGAAATGTTTAAGAGCCTAGTCCCGAAAACGTTTGACCTTTTTTTTAGAACCAAATTGAAAAAATTTTGAAAAAAAGTACGAAATGTCCTAAATATTTAAAACCGGGACAATAGGCTATCCCGAAAACATTTTTCGGAACGCCTGGTCAGAGCACCTAAAAACGGGACAATCCCGGAAAACCGGGACGTTTGGTCACCCTATATATAGATTTAGATATAGATATGGTGTGTGGGTGTTATTTGTCTAGGTAATATAATTTATTCAATAGAATGATTAATAGAATAATTTACTATAAAATATCGACCCTTTTAATAAATCAGGAAATTAATCATTATTTGAATTTGAATTAAAACAAATTAAGTGTAAGGGAATTAAATAGACAATAAAAAAAAATGAACATGCGACTTACATTTATTGAGTTCAGTTTACTATTATCAGTATGAATTTACATAATTTTTTCAAATGATTTATAACTGATAATACTATATTTGATCTAATTATTATAAACAAATAAATAAATAAAATTAATAATCTTTACAATTATAAATGTTATTAATGTAATATTCAATCAACAAACAAAAATTTAAAATTTACAAAAACAGTATATTTGATTAATCATTAATCAATTCATCCTTTTCTTTTATAATAATTATTTTCATTTTTATAATCAATATTATTACAAAATTTTAATCTAAAATATACTTAGTTACCTATATAATACATAATATTTTTCATTATTTTTTAAAACTTTAATTAAGGTCTCTCTCAGAGTAAAACAGTAACTAATCCAATATTAAAATAAATAAAGTATATTTATAAAATAGAAAATATTACTAAATATTGAAATTATATAATATATATCTAATAAAAACTTTGAAGTTATTTTTGAGAAAATTTCAAGAAGCTAAAAAATTTTTGATTAAATTAATTTTATTTAATTAATAGAACACATCATCTGATTTAATATATTATACTATTAACAAATTGTATTTATAAAATAAATAAATATATGAAATATAATAATATATACGAATATATAATACTTTTCCTATTTAAATTGACTAGTAATATGAATTATTTATTGATTTCTTTCATTAAAAGATTACTATTAGATGAATTATTTATTTTAATAATAATATTATATAAAATGTCCTTTATATTGGTGTTTATATTGCTAATTCAACTTGATTATTTTTGTTAGTTTTCATGCCCCTTTACAGTCACTTTTATCATTTCAATTAAAACTCCCATATATATATTTTTTACCACTCTATATCTCCTACTTATTGCCACTTTTTGATTTCTATAACTCCAACTATAGTATATCTGGTGGTGTAAGAAGGTATAAAAATTCCTCGTTAAGCAGTCTTCACCATTCCCTGGTGACCTTATCATTTTTTGATCGATAAAATAATCCTATATTCATCTACTCTCGTCCCACTGGATTCAAAACTATACTTATAGTTAAATTCATTTTTAAAAACAATATTTGAATTTTTCAAATTTAAAATAAAAAATTTATTTATTCCTGACTACTATTATGCATATTCTTCATTCTTTGAATTAATAATAATAAAAATAAATAATAAAATAAAATAAAATAAATTAAAACACAATAGAAAAATGTCTTCGGGATAGCCTATTGTCTCGGTTTTTAAATATTTAGGACATTTCATATTTTTTTTCAAAATTTTTTCCATTTGGTTGTAAAAAAAAAAAGGTAATACGTTTGTCCCGGTTTGGTGTTTTCGAAATATGGTCACCCTATATATATATTCAAAATTATATAAATATAATTCTTTATATTATTTCTAACCATATTATTATTATTATTATTATACAATTTAACAAGTTCTATTGAATAAATACAATGTACCATATACAAATACAATAACACAAAGAATTTGAATTAATATAATAACTCTTAATATGTAAGTTATTATTATTTAGTTATTAACAATTTTTTTTTTCAAATGCATAGTAAATTATATGCCATAACATTCTAATCTCGTTAAGTTTTATGTATCCCAGCGGGGGAGATGATAGATGAAAAATTCCTACTCCAGGGATGTTATTTTCACTGGTTAAATGTTAATTAGTGAGATTCTAAAAATAAGTTGAACTGTAGTAGCAGTGGTCGCTCACCATCTAAAAATACAAATTGACTTTGATAATTTATGACATACCGACCTATTCCTCGTATATGTACTCGTATATAACAAGAAAAATAAAATTGAAATTTATACATTTATAATATAAATAATAATAATAATCGTAAGAATAAAAATTATTTTATAAATATATATTTAAATATATAAATAATTTTTTGACATATTTATTTTGTTATTAAATGAATTCATTTATTTTTTACTACCCTATGATTATTTGATTTACAAACAATTTTTCCATTTAATTTAATTTTATCAAATGAAAATTAAAATTTAAATATATTATATACTTAATGTAAAAAAAAATTATATATTTAATTTTTTATTTTATTAATCATTTGTTTATAGTAAAAACAAGAGGAGAAAAAGAAATAAAAAATGGACTTAGAAAGTTTTTTTAATATTGTAAAGTATTGTTAGTAACTAATATGGTAGTTGTTTACAAAACGGGAAGCTTTGGGGATTTGGATGAAACTTTGCCAATGGATTCCTTTTTCCTATCTCACCAGATAGTATTGCGATCACGAAAATTTTCGATGTTGAAATTTTGATGTTTTTATTCGTTTTGAAGGTTCCTGAATCATTTTCACTAAGGTTGAGAAAAAGGCCGGGTATGTATGTGTGTGTATGTAGACAAGATTACGAAAAAATGGTTTGAGCTAGAATCATCAAATCTGATACATGGGCATTATTCAAAATTCGTAGTTTTCTATCTACTTTTGAGAAATGTACCTCAACCGGAAAAGGGTCATTACCTACAACGTTTTAATTTTCTTTCCTCTAAAGTGACCTTAAAAATAAAGATAGATGTTTAATAGATTTTCACATGATTAAAGATTGTATAGAACTGTTATACATAGAATTTCAGCTTGATTGAATCGCTGAAAGTACCAGAATTAATTGATTAACACTCACGCGCCAACACGTGACGTGGTGCCATCAACAAAGAGCCAAACATGCGCTGATTTAATAAATATTATTGATTAATTTTAATTTATAATTAATTAAATTTAATTTAAATATAATATATGTGTTAATTAATCCAATTCAAATTGCGAGATAGTCGAGTGGAGACACTCCAGCTAATTTTAATTCCAAAGAAGTATAATTCATTGTTTTATTTAATTAATAATTTTAAAAAAATAATTAAATAAAATAATGTTATTTCATTTAAATATGTACTTAATATTTTGAAATAGTTTTATCTGGGATATACATTTTAAAATTATATTATTATTATTATTATTATTATTATTTCTATGATTATCATTTTTTTAAAATAATAAATAACTAAATAAAGTTCACAAACAAAACATAAATAGGTATAGATAAATAAAGATAGCAACACTACCTTATATGAAATATGGCAAATTACTAAAGTTTATAAATTAATAAACCTTAGATATGGGTATAATTATCATAAATTATGTATTTTTTAACTAAAGAGTATGAATAATAAATAAATGACTGATAATATATTTTAAAAGATAATTACTAAGACTTTTTTTTCTATTATCATAATATTTTTCTTAGAAATATTTTTTTTTACAAAAAACAATAATAAATAATTAAGTAAATATATAGATATACAAATTTGTATTATTACGATTAACATGATAAAAAAATAAGTGTTTTAACTTGCTCATTATTTTGGTAGTAATATTTATTTAATGATATTAGTAAACTCGCTTTCCCTCTTTGGATTTGTTCCCCTCCAAATGGGTCTACTAACTACCATCTAATATTGTCTATAGAAAGTGATACCAATCATTTCATTTCATTATTTTATTTCAAAATTATTGTTAATTTATTAATGTTAGTAACTAATATGGTAAGGCGCTATTGGGTATGTGAGTAGCTAACCTGCCTCACATTCACATGGTCCCGGGTTCAAGTCCCTGGCCTGGCAAGGGAATTTCCCTAGCTGGGGTCTATGGGACGGAGTCAACCCAGCCTCCGGGAACAACATTGGGGAAAAGCTACTTGATCAAGAAAATCAAGATAAAGGTTGACAGGACCCGATCTACTGATCATAGGACACCTCATTGATATAACCGGCTTGATAGGCGTTGTCCTTGCGTAGGACATACAAAGTCAGAGGTTTTGTTTAACTAATATGGTAATTGTTTACAAAACGGGTAGCTTCAAGGATTTGGATGAACTTTGCCAGTGGATTCCTGTTTTTAATTCCAAAGAAACTTTCCTCATGCAATATTTTTTGGTCTCTTCTGGTTTACGAGATAAAAAATGTTTAAGTTTGACAGATTATCTGGTTATGAAAGTCGAAATGTGTGCAGCCATTAACTAATATTTTATTGGCTAATTCTCTAATTAATAATTTATTCAAAAAAAAATTTTTTTTTTCTCGATTCGGAAAGAAAAAAAACACAGAAAATTAGTAGAGCCCTCTGCTGGCCAAATTAATAAAAATGGTAGCTAAATAGAATATCAATGGATTTATATTTTAATAATTTTATCTTATAAATTAAAAAATTTTAATGATTATTTTTAATCCTTATTTTTATTAGGTTGTTTCAAGAATAAAACATCCTAGTCGAATCTTTGTAATGTTTGTATAAATGATAAAAATAAACTAATATAGTTTTCATTATATTGGTTGGTTATATTGTGGCATGGAGAATTTTTAAATGTGATAGAATGTATCTCTTGTTTAAACATAAAATTTCAAATTTCAACCAACTACACAAATCAATCATAAAATAAATTAAACTTATCAACTTAAAAAAATAAAATAAAAAAATCTATACATTTCAATTTCTCTAAGAATATGTAATAATTAAGATATTATTAGGTGAATTATTCAATTAACAGCTTTTTCCCATTGATTTCAATAAAATTCTTATTTTTTAGTTTAATTAATATTGTTATATAACGTTATATAAAATTGTATATAAAGAAATAAAATAGGTAAATAGATATGATTATTAAGAGTAGATTGATGTTGTCTATCATCAATGAAATTAAAATCTGTTTTGAATATATTTACCTACCGTATGCAGTGGTACGACGTTCCCTTACCTTTTTTCAGAACCGGAACGCGTTCCAGTACTTTCTCATATCCCGACAACTCCAAATTAAATCTACTGTTAGAATTTCTTGTTGTTTTTTTTTTTTTTGTGTTGTAAATATTTTGTATTGTAAGAATAAGAAAAAATAAAAACTTAGATGGAAAAAAATAGTTTGCTGAAAACAGGACTATTTTTTCTCCCACTATGCGTTCCCTTACTTCTTATTTTACCAATACATCACTGATCGTATGTATATTATTATACAATACTAACGAACTCCTTAATCTTGAAATTTCAATTAATAAATATTTTTATAATTTGTTAAATAAAAATTGATTTTTTAAAAAAATAATAATATATATATCAGTATTTTTCAATTTTCAATAAATTAAAAATTTCATTTAACATTTATATTAACCCATTTTCATATCTATGAAACATATTAGTATAAATTGTTTTTTTTTTCTTTTCTTAATTCACTGAATTATTTTTTTTTCAGTCAGGGTCAACAGATCATTGCATTTCCATTTAGAAAGCTATCAGTAGAAGTAGTTAGTTATATATATGACTTTGCACCATAAAAAGAACACATCATTTTTGTTCAATAAACATTACAACATTTGATATTGTAATTTGATTATCAAATGAAAGTTAGAGTTAAGTACTTTTATTATTATTATTATTATTAAAAAGGTGCATTTACGGTAATAATTTAATAGTATACTAATATTAAAATTTTTATAAGTAGAGAGAGAAAAAAAACTTGAATATAATAATCATTGAATTTTTCTATAGTAAATAGTTACAAATCTAACTATATTATACGAGTATGTTTATATTAATCATTTATAATCTATCTGGAGGGTAGCTTATAATTAACACTCCCACTCCCACCTCCCTTCTCCATTGTCATTTCATTTCTTTGTTAAAGATCTTTTTGTTACCTTATGTTCATTTTAAAAATACAAATGATTAATATATACACCTATGTATGTACTAAATATTTATTATGTATCAATTACAAAAGAAAATATGTCTTTTGTTTATTTATTTTTCTTTTCTAAGTATATATCAACATAGATGTAATAATTTTTACATTAATGTTGAATTTAATTAATTATATTTTTGTTTCTTTTAGCTCATTTATCATTCGTAATATTATCCTCTATTCAGAAAAACTGTATAAATTATTCTATTCCAAAATATACAAAAATAATAAATATATTTTTCAGGATTCTTTTAAAGACATCGATAAATAATACTAATTTCCATATATATATATATATATACATTCATATATTATAATATTTTATATTAAAACTTTATATATAATTTATTATTATAATTTATTAATATAACACCATCTCTCTTATATATATACAAGTTTATATATTTACTAGTATTTTTTTTTTGATCATAACTCTCTCTTTCTATCTCTCCTTGTATCTAACATAATACATACATACGAGGGTGGGGTGAAAAGTTTCCGGCCTGACCAAGGAAAACGATGTTTTTAAATTTTTTTTTGCTATATTTTTCAACATAATCTCCATCAACACTGATACATTTCTCATAACGGTCTTCTAATTAATTTAATTAATTAATTAATTAAATTTAATTTAAATACTATCAACAGTTATGAATCGACGCAAAAATTCGTTTGGATTACGCCTACACCGCCAAATTGTCGGTAGAAATGTTTTTTTGAAGCAGTTTTTGGTCTGACGTTAGCAAACGCGGCATCCACGTTGCACACAGCTTTCCATATTCAAATGGTTGTGCAAAATATAGTTCAGCTGACATTAATGTTGTAAAATAAAGCAAAAAAAAAAAATTTAAAAACATCGTTTTTCTTGTACATGCCGGAAACTTTTCACCCCACCCTCGCATATCATAAATTAATTAGTAAATCTATGTATTATAGTAACATGATAATTAAAATCATTTAATGTTTTAGATTAATTTTATAACGATTAGAAATACTTATATATTAATTAATTAAATAATTTAATATATTTAATAGAGTTAACATAGATAATCAGAAAAATATTTTAATTTTATATTGTAGATTGTGTAGGTTTATGTGTTGTAATACAATATTTGACATCTCAATTGAATGATTTTTACTAAATTGGATATATCAATTATTTCATTACCAACATATATCTAATAATACCCACATCCTCTATAATTGTTCTTAGTCGAATGGCCAAGTGCTTGGTATAATTACAATAATTAAGTACTAGTCTATTAAATTTTAGATATAGGTACACACATGCCCCTTCACAAATTCTATGTATTTAGGCGGAAATCAAGAATAATAAATAGAGTACCTGGTTCACCGAGCCGTCGCTCGGAACTTTAAAAAAATTATTCCTTATGAACTTATGAATATTTAAGAGATTAAGATTATTATTTAAAATAAATAAATGACGAAATATATGAAACAATTTTAAATAATTTAAAAAAACATAAATTAAAAAAATATTCATAAAACATACAGCCCTTAAACGTACGTATTAATGCACTGAAAGACAGAAATGTATGGCCTGTATATATTTCGTAAATTGATTACAAAATATTATTAAAATAAATATTTTTAATTGTATTTTATTTATAATATAATATGTATATAAGGAAGCGCTGTCCGGCGTTGCCCGGCGCCATTTTTTTTTTTTATTATTAAAATTTTTATTTTAAATTCAGAAAAAACTAACAAAGATGTTTATTCCTGAGGCTGAAACAAATACAGATCGATTTTTCTTTATAAAAATTACGTATGGGGTGAATTTCAAAAAAATCCCTTAGAGTGGTTTAATATCTCAAAAATACAAAAAAAATATATATTACAATTTTTGCTAATATAATAAAATAAGATAAGATATAGGAATACAATATATTTAAAATTGAATCTTAATAAATAAATAAATTGATATTATTGTATGACATACATATATTTAATAATAAAAAATTAAGATTTTTTTATTTTTGTATATTTAGAATTGATTAAATATTATATGTATAAACAATATACATATCATCTACATATAAATTGTTCCTACAATACATTTTCCAATTATTATTATGCGATAAAATAAATAAATAAAAAAAAACTATTGAATCCCAATATTCTTGCATTTCAATTTTTACTATCTCGCCATTGATAGTATTGCGCTCACGAAAATTTACGATGTCAAGATTTTGATGTTTTTATACGTTTTCAAGGTTCCTGAGTCATTTTCATGAAGGTTGAGAAAAATGTCTGTGTATGTGTGCCTTTATGTAGATATCGCAAAAACCGTTTGAGCTAGAATCATGAAATTTATGTACACGGGCATTATTCAAAATTCGTAATTTTTATTTTTTTGAAATGCTTTTTGAGAAATGTAGCTCATCCGGAAGAGGGTCATTACCTACAACGTTTTGATTTTTTTTCCTCTAAACTGACCGTAAAAATAAAGATAGATGTTTGATAGTTTTTCACATGATTAAAAATTGTATAAAACTGTTATATATAGAATTTCAACTTAATCGAATCAGTGAAAGTACCGGAATTAATTTTTTTTAAGACTGAAAATCACTCTCCAGCTACGTGGTGCTACCAACAAAGAGCCAAACACGCGCTGGTTTAATAAATATTATTTATTCATTTTAATCTCTAATTTAATTAATTTAATTTAATTAAAATATAATATATGAGTTAATTAATCCATTTCTAATTTTGGAGACACTCCAGATTTTTAAATTAGAAAGAATACTCTAAACTCTAAACATAACAAGTAATATTAAAAATATTATAAAAGTATTTTGTAATTATCCTATTATTTTAATTTTAAATAAAGTAATTCATTCAAACTCATTCATTGTAGAATATTGTAGAAAATAACATATACTAATTCTTTAACCTCGAAACCAATTAATGTGACCAATTATTTATGATGAAGATTAATTTGAATAATTTTATTTAATTTTATAATTTAATATATTTAATAAAATAAATAAAATATGACATGGTCAACATTTTTATATTATTTTTAATTAATTTTTATAGTTCAGGGTTACTTTTTCATAAATCTATTGATACACAAAGGACATCTTAATTTGGTGTAGGAAAGAAGACAATTTGTATATAGTACAAGTAATTATCCTATAAATGACATTAATGCGAAAGGTAATATTTCAATTAATATTTTTAATGAATTATTAAGTAATTTTGTTTTTTGTCTTTCTTTTTGCTTAAATTTTTTTTTTTATTTTATTTATATTCATTTTTATATTATTATAAATTTATATATTTTATATTATGTTCATTTATAATTATGCCCTGAATACTTGAATCAATATGTTTTTAATTATTATTTATTATACTTAATAATTCATTAACCTCAAATCTGATAATTTTATCGTAATCAAAGTGTAAAAATATTAATGGAAACGTCAATAAAAATGATCATTAAAAATGAATATGAATTATAATCTACCTATATACTAATACTTGTATCGTTAGTAATAATGTAGTTCTATCGTCATCGGAACAATAAAATTTCAAAAGTTCAAGTTTAAACTAAATGCCATAATGAATAATTATAAATAAAGAAAAAAATAATTTCCAAAATTGATGCAATTAATTCATAACTTCTACGTACTTATTAAATATAATAAATAAATTTAAAATAATATTGTACAATAAATTTATATTGGTGTTGTATATTTAGTCTAATGCTAGAAAATTGGATAATAGGTGTTTGGGACAAATTGTAACCCTTCAACCATTTCCCCTGACCCCTCCTTTTTATGAGTGTACTGAAGCGCGCTCTGGCGAAGACACTACATACACTTCATATATACTTTACATATAGACTTTACGTTGTGATGTTCTGTGTAGAAAAACCGCATATAATATCCGCTTTCTTACCAGTTATATATAACACCCGCTTTTCACCCGCTACATATACATCTACACACAATCATCTCACACCCGCCTATAAGCAGGAAGAAACACGCGTTTTTCCTGCCCTTTCACCGCGCATATGTATATCGCAACCCGCAAGACGGAAGGGACAGTTTAACAGCAAAGTGTTGGTCACCATCATCCTAGCGTGGTAAGTACACTCACTGTTCCTTTCATCGAACCAGCCCAACCCGCAGGAAACGGAGATTAAAACCGTCTAACTGCGAACGGTTTGCTTCGTCTCATTCATTGGTCCTTCAAGCACGGATATCCATTCATTGGTCATTCGAACAAGTATCTCCATCCGTTACATTGTTCCTTTAAGAATCAGAAATCCTTTGGTGTTTTTATACCTAGGATATCATTTCTGCATTCTTTCCAGACCGCGAACCCCCGCGGACCATCCGGTCTAAACGCTTTCATAATTTTCCTTATCTTTTATACTATTGATTGTTCTCAAACACGCCCGCAATAATAATTAATTTAATTAAGAAATTAAATAATTAATAATTTATTATTTTTATTAATTGGGTATAATATTAATATTAATATTTTGTTTAATTGCGATGAAAGCAAAGAAAATTTCATATATATTTTTTCATTCAGGATAAAGTTCAAAGTTATTTTATAAAAATATTATAAATGTATTGTTTAAATCCTATTTAAATTTATAAATAATACATATTGAGTTATAAATAATAATTCTATGTAAATCGATTTTTATTAAAACATTTTAGAATAAAAATATAAATAGTATATATATATAAATATATATTATAATTTAAAATATAAATAAAATTAAATAATTTTGACTGGAATTTAATTCAACTATATATTTATAATGAATTCTGAAATTAGGCTTTCGATCGCGGAGGCAAAGAAAGAAGCTTATTATGAGAAAATTACGGAATTATATAATAAATCAAAACATATTTCTTCTCGCGATTCTAAAGAAAATACCTCATTTTTAGCCGCAACTGCATCCATAGATAATTTAAGGGAAGAATATATTAAATTGATTGGTGAAATTAATGAATTGAATATATCTTTGGATGAAAAGTATAAACCTTCCTTTAAGGCTTGGTTAAATTTCGAGGATATTTATAATATGGTCAAAGCCGAGAGACTGTCCATCCTCGAACACCGCAAATCATCCACTACAGCTCCTGTAGGTCAATCTGATCGCAAAATAAATCTACCTCCAATTGCAATTAAGCAATTTGATGGACTACCGCAAAATTGGAGTCTATTTTATGAAAGTTTTAAAATTAATATTCACGAAAACCGCAACCTGTCTAATTCTGAACGTATTCAGTACCTCGTTGGCAGTTTAACTGGTAAGGCACGTTCAATTCTTATAGGCATTCGACCTGACGCAGATAATTACCTCCACATTTGGAAGGAATTAGAAAAAAAATATCAAGATAAACGGGCCCTCGGGGAAGCGTATTTAAACCAAATTCATGCATTGAAATATCCATCAATTAATAACTCTTCAAGTTTAGAAACTTTCATCGAACGTTTTGATGCTTCGATAGCCGCTTTTAAATCTTTAAAAATTGAAGATGCGTTAGATTTTATTTTTCTTTATTGGGGTTTAAGAAAGGTAGATACACAAACCGCGCAAAATTTTGAAATATCTGTTCGAGATAAAGAAATCCCTTCGCTTAATGATTTTATTACATTTGTTAAACAACGAGTGAAAATTTTAGACCGTATTCCGAACATAAAAAAAGATTCCGAATTTTCCGCGAAATTACAAGTTACAAAAAATAATTTTCATTCGCATTTAACAGCTAACTCTGAAAAATCTATAGATAAATGTATCGTTTGCAATTTAGAAAATCATAACTTAATTTTTAAATGTTTTAAATTCCAAAACTTTCCCGTGAAAAAAAGGATCGAAATCGTTCATAAAAAATCATTATGTTCCAATTGTTTGAGTAGTAAGCATATTGATAAAAATTGCAAATCAAAAAATACATGTTTTATCTGTAAGAAACGTCATCATACCCTCCTACACGACCCGGAGAGGAGAAGAGAGGAGGTCTCCAATTCGAAAGGAGGTGGAGATACTTCTCCTTATCCATTCGCTCACACGCCCCCTTCCACCTTTGAACCCGTAGTGGCTATGAGTCAGGCGACTAATCATATATTTTTGGCAACAGCGCAAATCAACACGCTAGACTCTAAAGGGCGTGTTCAGACGGTCCGAGCGTTAATTGACAGCGGCTCACAAAGTCATATTATCACTAATTCCTGTATTAAAAAACTAAAATTAAATTATTCTAAATTAAAACATCACTCGCTTAGCGGCATCGGTGGACATAAAACTTTCGTATTAGGTCGTTGTTCTTTTAAATTCTTTTCCCGAATGCCATCCGCAATTGAATATTCAATAGACGCGTTAGTGGTTAATACGATAACCAATAAATTACCATCTCAATCCATTTGTCCGGGAGAGTTTAAATATCTCGGAGGCATCGCTTTGGCCGATGATAGCTTTTACAAACCGGGTGAGATTGATTTGGTAATTGGAGCATCGCTGTTTTCAAAATTATTATTATCGGGACGAATTAAGGCGCCTAATAATTTTCCAGACGCTATAGAAACCACGCTGGGATATATTCTTTTGGGGGAATTTAACTCATCTCAATCGAATAATGAATGGCTTTCTCTTCACATTTGGAATGAAATGTCAATTGAAAAAACTTTAGAAAAATTCTGGGAAATTGAGGAGGTCCCTAATGAGAAATTGTTGAGTGGGGACGATAATAAATGTGAAAAACTATACGAGGATACTATTAAAAGGGAAAACGATGGAAGATATCTTGTTTGTCTCCCTTTTAAGGAAGATCCTCAATTGCTAGGCAATTCTTTTGAAATAGCAAAAAATAGATTCTTCTCACTTGAAAGAAAATTAAATAATTCACTTCAAATGCGCTTAGAATATAATAAAGTTATACAGAATTATATTGATAATAATTATTTATCGCTAGTAGAAAACCCTGATATAGATAAAGGGTATATTATTCCGCACCACGGGGTTTGGAAAGAGGACAAAATATCCTCTAAATTAAGAATTGTATTAGACGCGAGCGCTAAGAGTGATAGTCATCGCGCCCTTAATGACATTTTATATACAGGGCCTAATTTACAAAATAACTTATTTATCATATTATTAAATTTTCGATTATTTCGCTGGGCTCTAACAACGGACATTAAACAAATGTACCTTCAGATAGGGGTTAAATCGGAACATAGAAAATTTCAAAGATTAATATATAGATTTAACTCCAAGGACGCTATATCAATTTACGAATTTAATCGCCTTGCTTTCGGGTTAAATTGTAGTCCATTTCTCGCAATGAGAACTCTTCGCCAATTAGTATTTGAAGAAGGTAAAAATTTTCCATTAGCCGCAACAATCATTCAAAGAGATAGCTATATGGATGACATATGCACCTCTTTAATGACTGAAAATGAAACATATAAATCCCGTTATAAAATAGAAAATATATTGGCTTTCTCAGATTCGACAGTAGCCCTAAATTGGATACATTCCTCTCCACACAAATGGAAGTGTTTTGTGTCCAATAGGGTAGCAAAAATTCATTCGTACTTAGAAGCTAAACATTTTTATTATATTGATGGAAAAACGAACCCGGCTGACTGCCTATCCCGCGGTCTCACTCCCGCTAAATTATTAAATCATCCCTTATGGTTTCATGGACCGTCTTGGGCTTATTCTAAAAGCCCAAATGAATGGCCGGTTAAATCATTTAAATCTGATATTCATGAAACATTTCCGGAAATAAAACTTATAGCGTTAACTAACATACAAATTAATAAAAAATCTAATGTTATATATGATTTAACTTTACGAATTTCCTCTTGGAAAAAATTACTAAAAATTATAATGTATATTTTTAAATTTATAAATATAGTCTGTCCAAAAAATAAAATATCTAATAATTCTAATATAGATATTGCAGAAATTAAATTGTTAAGGACTATACAAAAGTTACATTTTTCCAAGGAATATGAAACTATTAAATTGAATAAAATTTTACCCCGCCATCTCCAAAAACTCAATCCAATAATTGAGGGAGGTTTGATCCGCGTAGGAGGTCGCTTGAGAAATGCTGATATCTCCTATGATAATAGACACCCAATTTTATTACCTAGTGATGAAATTGTGGTGGAAAATTTAATTATTTATTACCATAGAAAGTATTGCCATTCTGGGGCTAATTTATTATTATCGCTTATTAGGCGAAGATTTTGGATTATTTCTGGGAGAAATTTAATCAAACGCCTAGTTAGGCAATGCAATAAATGTTTTCGCATTCGTCCACGCCCTTTATACCCTCTAATGGCAGATTTACCCGCATGCCGCGTACGTCCCAGCAATGCCTTTCATCACACTGCTACAAATCCGATAAAAGTCGGAACTATTGTAGTGATGCAGATGGACAATGTCCATCCTTTAAAGTGGCCTATGGGAGTGGTGGAAAAAGTGATTTTTGGCTCGGACGGAATTCCGAGGGTCGCATGGATAAAAACCAAATCCGGTTCATATAAACGACCGGTGGTCCGTCTGTGTCGGCTACATACTCAATAATGGAAAACTCCATTATTTCTCCGGGCCCAAATAGGTTACGGAGAAATTTATTTTATTTATTTTATTTATTTACTTAATATTTTTTGATCTTTTCTTTTCTTTGTTTCGCATTAAAAGGGGTATCGCTAGTTTTAAGATTTTGTTTTGAAGAATCCTTCAAGAGTGGGGGCATGTTTGGGACAAATTGTAACCCTTCAACCATTTCCCCTGACCCCTCCTTTTTATGAGTGTACTGAAGCGCGCTCTGGCGAAGACACTACATACACTTCATATATACTTTACATATAGACTTTACGTTGTGATGTTCTGTGTAGAAAAACCGCATATAATATCCGCTTTCTTACCAGTTATATATAACACCCGCTTTTCACCCGCTACATATACATCTACACACAATCATCTCACACCCGCCTATAAGCAGGAAGAAACACGCGTTTTTCCTGCCCTTTCACCGCGCATATGTATATCGCAACCCGCAAGACGGAAGGGACAGTTTAACAGCAAAGTGTTGGTCACCATCATCCTAGCGTGGTAAGTACACTCACTGTTCCTTTCATCGAACCAGCCCAACCCGCAGGAAACGGAGATTAAAACCGTCTAACTGCGAACGGTTTGCTTCGTCTCATTCAATAGGATTTAAATCAAATTCTGTTTTTAATATTTAAACCCAAAACTTGAACAAAGATTTACTATGTGTTTTTGCTATTATTTTCATTTTAATATTACGCAATAATACACATAAACAAAAACATCTACAAAATCGGAAGCTTCAAAGATTTGGATAAAACTTTACCAGTGGATTCCTTGTTTAATTCCAAGTGATTATTAAATTAGCAAATAGTTCGGTCACTTATACGATAGTTTCCGAGGAAAAAATTATTAAAATTTGCATATAAATTCATTAATATTCATTTTAGCTACTATGTTTTATTCATTTGGCCGTTAGAGAGCTTCGCTAATTTTCTTGTTTTTGTTTTAGTTCGGTTTGGATATAGGAAAATTATTTAATGAAATAATTTTTTATAATTTTTCTATATCCAAACCAAATCGAAAAAAATAACGAAAATGTATGAATCAGTTAATAAAATAATACTAAATGTTCATAACTAGTTTATCTGTCAAACTTAAATAAGTTTTGTCTCGGAAACTATGTAGAAGCGACCGACAATTATTCCATGTTATAGTTTCTTTTTAATTAAAAAAGAAATTCACTATTAAAGTTTTATCCATAATCCAAAATCTAAAATCCCATTTTTGTAAATAATTACCCACATAAATTTTTATTTGAAAATGATTGAAATGAAAGGTTAAAATTTTTGTTCTTTTTCTATCCATCAGCAGATTGAAAGTTTATTAAATATTTGAACAAAAGAATTATCGTAAATTTCTCAGAGGTTTGATGAAGTGTGGGGAAGAGGAACGGTAGAAATAAGATAACCCTCATTAACATGGACAAAATTTGTCAAGAAACTACAATTACAATAGAAGAACATTTAAATAATTTGAAATACTGACATGAACATCCTTGAAATTATATACTTATTTTTTTTTATTTTTATCAATTTTGTTTTTTAGCTGGACTTTAGTTTTATTTATTTAAAACTTAATTGCAAGGTAACAGGAAGGTATGATAATTTTTATATAAACAAAAAGTCATAAAATAATAAAAAAATATTACTTATATGAATTTCTAAAGTTAATTATAAAATTTTTTGTAAATTTATAAATGCCCCTCTTAAATTAGTGACTATTTATTTCTTCAACATTTTAAAAATTAAATAATAGTCATATTTCTTTGACAAAACTCATTTTATACAATAAGAATCGTTAAATAAATACAATTGAAGAAGAGTAATAAATAAGAATGAAAATGTTTGTATAGATTTTAAATAAAATAGTAGTCATTTTGAAAAAAATTTACTATAGGGTAAAGCATACAGTCGTTAGCCCCCTTAAGCAATTCCTAGAAGTCTTTAAAGCATATCTGGGCAAATTGCGGAACAATCTGTGTCAAATTAAGTTTGCAGAACATAGATATTATGAGCATTTTGATGAATAAAAACAAAATCATTTTCTCATGACATTTTTAATAAGCACCCAAAAATCCTAAAAAATACAGTTATTGGCCCCCTGCTATAGTTATTGGTCTAGATATTCTATAGTGATTATACAACCATACAACAAACGATTACATAACCATAATTAATAGTGCAATTTTTAAAATAAAAATCTCTTATTATTTGTGTTTTAGTCATAGGGGGCCAACGACTGTATACTTTACCCTAAAATCAATTTTAAAAAATAAATCAAAGATATTATTCTGTATATTTACCATATTTTGCTGTTTCCCATCATATTCGATAATGTTTTGTATAAAATTCTACTTACTTTATATTATTATTTATTGATTATATTCTTAATTAAATATATAGGTAAGAAAATAAGAGATTTAAATTAATTTATAGGCATATACTGTTATTTATACGTATTATTTTGTAATTAAAAAATTGAACTGTGACCAGACATATATATATTACTACTATATTTTAAATGAAAAATTTCCGATAACGAATATAAAATTAATATTTTGTAAACTACCACTTCCGATTTCTGGATATGCTACAGATAGGTTAAGTAAATATACCAAATGTTATCAAAATCCGTTGAGCTAATCAAGCTTTACACGTCTACAAAAACAATATTGTACCAATATAATACCAGAAGCTTAACATAAAGAATGGTTTGAAATAGTCCAAAAACAAAAAGCAAGTAATGTTTTGGCCCGAGATGGATGGACTCAAAACACGTTAGTGAAATGTGTAAGGCTAATTATGATTGGCCAAAAAAACACGTGACTTTTTTTTTAAATAGCACAGGTAAAATTTTTGAAAAATTTTCACTTCTTCAGGTGCAAATCATATATCTTCTTGCACGCACCCTGTTAGATCTTTTATTACTACTATATTTTAAGTGAATAATTTCCGACAATTAATATAAAATTAATACTTTGTAAGCTACCACTTCCGATTTCCAGATATACGCCAAAGGTTGATGAATTCATGCTACTGAAGCATTAACTAAACATATCAAATGAGTCGTTCAAGCTGTACACGTCTATACTGACACACAATGGACAGACGGACAGACATCATTGTAAAAATACTTTTTTCTGTTAATAAAATGCATGATTTATGGAAATATTTTAAAATCTCCACATTTGATTTGGTGTGAAATTAATACCTTTCCTTCATATCGATCGCCTGTTTTGTTTTTTTGTTTGATTTTTGTTTATGTTTCTTAATGAAAATATAATATGTATTAAATAAAAGAGAAATCACATAAATTTATCGACATTTATTTTTCAAAACCTTTCAGTTTATTTAACCATAAAATTTAATTTTAAAAAATTCTCATAAATAGGACACCCATATACTTGCATATATTAGAATCATTACATATACTCTCATACAATCATTATATATATATATATACTCGAATATATATACGTAATAATGAGATATAATTGGTAAAAATAATTTTATTCATAACTGTTAAATCGACAGTCATGATTTTAATTATAATTACATGCTATCGGATATTGACCCATCAACTTTAGCTACATGGCTTTCTTTTATTTTTTTCTATCTCGCCAGAGATAGTATTGAGATAACGAAAATTTTCGATGTCGAGATTTTGATGTTTTTATACGTTTTAAAGGTTCCTAAATCATTTGCACTAAGGTTGAGAAAAATGTCTGTGTGTGTGTGTGTGTATGTAGACAAGATTACGCAAAAACGGTTTGAGCTAGAATAATAAAATTTGCTACATGATTATTCAAAATTCGTAGTTTTCAATTTTTGAGAAATGTAACTCAACCGGAAGATGGTCATTACCTACGTTTTGATTTCTATTCCTCTAAACTGACCCTAAAATAAAAATATATGTTTGATAGTTTTACACATGATTAAAAATTGTATAAAACTGCTATGTATAGAATTTCAGCTTGATTGAATCGCTGAAAGTACAGGAATTAATTTTTTAACGCTGCAAATCACGCGCCAAACACGCGCTTGTTTAATAAATTTTATTTATTAATTTTAATTTATAATTAATTAAATTTAATTTAAATATAATATATTAAGTTATTTAATCCAATTCAAATTTTGTGAGTGGAGACACTCCAGCTTTTTTTTACTATTTCCATTCATCTTTCAATGGATTTGACAAAATTACTCTGTCAACAAACACTGCACTATATTCACAACTGTTATATTTATATTTTAGCAATTGGTATTTCCTTTTTGAAAATAATTCGAATCCAATAAAAATTACTCGTATTAATATTATAAAAAAAAATATTTAAATAGTAATCTATCAAATTAATGATAGTACAAGCTTATTATGTAAATTTTGTAAATAAAGACAAGATCACCAGTAAATAGGAAATAATTTCACTTTTAATAGAAACAATTATTGAATCAATTAATCATCATTTCAACGATAATAAAATCATAAAATATCTAATTGTATTAAGTTAATCTATTAAAAAATATTATATTTATTATTATTTATCTGATTTTTTTTTAATATATTTAAAAATCAATTTAATTGTTTATATTCATCAAATATAATAATTAATTAAGTGCAGTTGATAAATATCCAAATAAAAATATTTTAACGATTCAAAATGGCATTGGAAATCAATATATATAATTATATGAATATTATTATTAATTTATATTTTATTTTAGGATTATTAAAGAGAATAATCTTAATTCAATTAAAATATTACATAACCTCCGACCTTTGTACGTCCTTCGCAAGGACAACGCCTACCAAGTCGGTGATATAAATGAGGTGTCCTATGATCAGTAGAATAGGTCCTATCAACCTTTACCTTGATTTTTTTGAACGGAGGCGCTACTTTTTATCAATTAGCTTCCCAATGTTGATCCCGGGGACTGGGTTGACACCGTCCAATAGACCCCAGCTAGAGAAATTCCCTTGCCAGACCAGAGACTTGAACCCGGGACCACGAGGATGTGAGCCAGCTACCTCCCACTGTGGCGTCCTTTTTAAAATATTACATAATTTAATTAAAATGTTAAATTTCACAATAAATTAAAAGGTTTAAATCTTTCATTATATATATATATATATATATACACTAAGATTATTGAATGCCATTTGTAAGAATCTATTCTAGTGAGATTATTTCAATCTCAAATTTGTTTGAAAAACCTCCACTAACCTCAATAATTTGGTTTATTTGAGAAATGTTGCATTTTAATGGAAGTAAGTTTATTCGATTCATTCGATATTAAAATTTTATTTAATTATAATAAAATATTAATATTATATAAAATTTATTTATTTAATTTATATTTTACTTTTTAATAATTTGTTTAGTTATGACTAGATATTATTTTTATTTTTTTTTTAGTTAACTAAGATTAACTTTTTTCTGATTCAAATCCCTCTCACAACATTTTTCATTAATTTTACTTTATTACTTATTTTGAACTAGAACTAGAAATTCTAAAAACTAAAATGAACTAAATAAAATTAATAGAGTAATAGCTATATACATAGATATTTTCTTAATGAAATTATTGTTAAAAAAAATGAGCCGTGGCCAGGTTTGGACCGACCGATAATTTGAAATATATTAATGTCCAAACATTATATATATATATAAAGTATAAATTAAAAAAAATATATTTTTAAAACTTGTATTAAAATGACTAAATTATGTTATCTTAGTTTTTATTTTTAGTTTAATTACTCCATTATTAATTACTACTATATTTTAAGTGAAATATTTTCCGACAATGAATATAAAATTAATACTTTATAAACTACCACTTCCGGTTTCCGGATATACACCAAAAGTTGTAGAATTAAGTAAATATACCAATTTTTATTAAAATTCGTTGAGCTGTTCAAGCTGTACACGTCTATACGAACACATCACTGACGGACAGACGGACAGACATGATGCTAAAAATACTTTTTTCTGTTAACAAAATGCATGATTCGTGGATATATGTAAAAATCTCCACATGTGAAAACAATACCCCCCTTACTATCGTCGGTCGTTATAAAAAAATCAAAGAGATAAATTTTATCAATTTCATACTAATTTGACATATTTACATCTACATTATTTTTATACCTATATTGATTGAATCAAGTTATTACCATTTGAAATTAACATATCTTTACTAATATATTTTTGACAAATATTATTTTTCTCTTTTGCTAAATAGATTATAATAAATAGAACCTAAACTTTGTACTCTTTCCTTTAAATGCAATATCATTGGCATCGTTTCTCTATTAGAAGAAGAAGAAGAAGAAGGTAAACCGGCCCAGTTCTTCTTCCACCTTTAACTAACTACATTCATTCATTTAAACTTTCACAATCTTTTTTTTCTTTCATTTTTTCCTTTTTTATATGAACTTATAAATATCTAACGGAGGTCATATAAATATAACGATTTTTTTTATAAATATAATTATATAAATATGATACAATTCTATTATAATTAAGGTTAAATAATTAAAAATTATAAAAATAATTATTTAATATATAGATATATAGGTATATAAAGACATATGTAGATGTGAATTAAACATAATCAATGACATGTTATTTTGGTTTTTATAAATTGAAAAAAAATTAAAAAAAAAAAACTAATTAACGACATTGAATAAACGAAAAAAAAATTGTAAGTTTTGATATAATCAAGGCTAAATCTAATGAATATAAACCATGTTTCAATATTTATATGAGTATATTTGTGTACATACATACACATGAGTGAATATATAAGTATATACTTACAGGAAACTAAATCTTGAATGAATTTTAAAGGAAGTCAAAGATTTGAGGTCAAGTTGACGTTCAAGTATCTTTAATAAATATATTTATTAACACAAAAGAGACATTATACCTCCATTTAATTTCACTTTTAAAAAAAAAATAATAAAATAATGTATAATTATAATTTATAATAAAATAAAAAATAAATGATAAAAGATCAAAAGATTATAAAGAGAGACGTTATTATTAAAAAGTAAATTTTTGTAAAATCTAGTTGTTTATTTAAAATTATTTATATTTACTTTTAAAACAGATTATTTCCTTTTATTTTATTATTATAACGTTTTTCTTAACTTCACTTGGGGTCTGTCTCTGTCTGTCCTCTCTTTTGATAAATTGAAAACGATTTTTCATCGACTTTTTATTGAGATAGACTTTTGAACATTTTTATAGATATTTCAATGGATCCCTAGAAGGAATAGAAGAAATATCATTGAATTATAATTAATTAATTTTAATGTAATTAACTATTGCTCCGATTAATTTTTTTTCAATGGATTCTGGAACATAAATATTGATTTCAGGATAGATTTGCATTTTGAACGTATTTAAAAAAAAATTATAGCATTAATGATGAATTCTTATTAATCAGTTGTATCGCCAATGAGTCTTCTTCCCCTCAAATGGCATAGAGCAAAGATCCTTTTTTTATATATGTGAAAAAAAAACAAAGCATTGATCTTTTTTTTTGAAGACAATATGAGCATAAAGTATATAATATATATAATAAAATGTTTATTATTACAAAAATTTGACTTGATTGTTCATATAAATAAATAAAACTAAATGCGCCCAACGTTTTTCGTTGAATATGAAGCAATTCATCTATAAACTTTGTCAGGCTTGTAGAAAAATTATTTTATTCTTTTTAGTCCATTGGAAAAACGTATTTTATAATTTTTTTTTTTATATTTATATTATTTTATTTCTATGTAATAACTTTCTCCTATTCTCGGTAAATTGAATTATTATATTTAAATAAATTATAGTTTATTTCACATGACTTAGGTAAAAAAAAAACGCTGATGAGATTGGTATTTATTTATTTATTAAACGATCCTCCGCCCAAGGTTCGGATAGCAATGCAAACATCTTCCGAGATCCGGTGTAATCACCATTCCATGATCGTCTACTTATGAATATAAATATAAATATTACTCAGCATTTTGTTGTTGTATACAAATTGATATTCATCTTTTTTTACTCCTACGTCGTCTATTAGGGTGTTTTCTTCTATTCAATACCTATTCTTAAATAATTCATCACCTGTTATAGATTTAACTTTTGAATAAAATTGATATAAAATTCAATCCATAAAAATTATCCATGAGAGTGAGAAAAGAAAACGAGAGAACATTCCTTACAACCAATTTAAATTTAACGAGTAGCGAATTTTAATAATAAATAAAACACATCATCGCCGAGTACAAGTACGAGGTTTATTCCAAAGAAAAGGTGAATTTTGAATTATTAGTCATCAATATCAATTTTGTCCTCTTCAAAGTAATTTATTAACTTATGCCAGCGCTTCTTCCACTCTTTTAAGCAAATCTGAAATACGCTTTTCGGTATAGCCATCAGCTCGTTCCTTGATTCCGACTTTATCTCATCAAGTGTGGCAAAACGCTTTCCTTTAATTGGACTCTTCAGTTTTGGGAATAGGAAAAAATCGCAGGGAGCCAAATCTGGTAAATACGGTGGTTGAGGCATGATTACGGTGTTGTTTTTGGTCAAAAAATCACGAACAAGCTATAATGTGTAAGCTGGTGCATTATCCATGATTTGTTTTTCCACAATTCCGATCGTTTGGAGTCGTATTGCTTCAGGCAAACGTTGCATAACTTCCTTGTAGTATTCCTTATTAACAGTACGACCTGTTGGCAAGAATTCATGATACACCTCGCCATTGTATTCGAAGAAAACAGTGAACAAAACCTTCACATTGATCAAACTTGACGTACTTTTCTAAAGCTCTTGTACCACTTATAAACATTTTTTTGAGACAAAGTAGACTCGCCGAATGCCACAGTCAAAATTTTAAGGCTTTGGAGCACTTTATTCCATATTTTATGCAAAATTTAATACAGATTTTTTGATCCATTTTTTTAAGTAAAAAATCGAAGAACACAAAATCTACAATTTTTTCATTATTGTGATTTGTTTTTTTTTTTAATATTTACAATTTTTTCAATATATTATCATATACTATATTTTTATTATAAGACTATCATCTATCTATCTATATATTAATTATATATAATAGTTTGAAACAATAATAAATTCTATCCTACATAGATTCTATACTGTAAGAAAGATTATTTTAATGATATAAAATTAATTATAAATTATTAATATATTACGAAAAATATACAATCAAATAGGACATTAATAATAATAAAAAAAATATTAGATAAGAAAAAACACAAATCAATCAATCTTAAGCTCCCTAAACACACACACACACACACTCTCTCTCTTTCTTTCTTTATTCCATGTTCATCAAATTTTCAGAAACTCTCATCCACACTAGTATCCAGTTTTCACAATAAGGCTTTATAACTAAATTTTTATAAAGTTATGTTAATTGAATTAAAGAAATATCAAATTTCTTTGCAAAAAAAATAAATAAATAAATCAAAAATTATCAAAACAAGTTTTATCTAATTAGGTAATTTTTTAAATCAAAAGAATTTAACAAATAAATTATAATAAAAAAAAGCTTTTTTTTATAATTTTAAATTAAATTTTGTTTATTTTTCGCTGATGTCTCATTGTTTTATGTATTCTCATCAATTTCATGCGATTCATAAAATAGGATAGAATAATATTGCTAGTTAATGCATGAAAATAAACTGCATTAATTGCAATAGTTAATTTATTTCGATTGTGTTTGCAATTAACATCAAACTAGAAATAAATTTTATTTTAACTCTTCTACTAAGAAAAAAAAATTCTTTGGATTCTTGTAAATAAATATTTTGATATTTTGTATACGTTTAGTATGTTGAATTATAACGTTAATACGCAGTGCATTATTCAAATATTTTACCTTGTAAAATAAAAAAACAAAAACAAAAATAACTTAAATAATCTATGTTAATTTTTTCACTATCATTATAATTAGGATAATAAAATAACTTCACTAATAATTAATTATATCTAATTGATAATTTTATATGACTTTTGTATGTCCTCCTAAGGACAACGTCTAACAAGTCGATTATATCAATGAGGTGTCCTATGATCAGTAGAACGAGTCCTATCCTTTACCTTGATTTTCTTGATCGGAGGCGCTACTTTTTATTAAGTAGTTTCCCAATGTTGTTCCCGGAGGTTGGATTGACTCCGTCCCAGCTAGAGAAATTCCCTTGCAAGGCCTGGGACTTGAACCCGGAACCATGAGAATGTGAGTCAGCTACGTAATCTCCTACCCTGAGGCACATTCGATAATTTTATAAATGATTGGTAAATAATTTTAAAATTAATGTAAATAGGGAAGATTTTTGTATTTATAATGATTCTTGTAGTTTTTTTTTTTGTTTTAAAGAGGATGATCATGATAATTTCTAAAGTAATTAAATATGATTTATTGAAAATTGTCAATATTATCGCAAAATAAAAATAATAAAAATGTTAAACTATTATTATGTAGTGACAAATTGTCAAAATTCTCAAATGAATAATTATATGCATCCAGATAGTAACTACGACAATGAGATAACACTACATAATAGGAGTTAGAGGTTGTTTTTAATTAATATATGCCTTTTTATGAAATTCTGAATATTAGTAGAGATTTTTATATTTTTTAATAATTCTTGATGGAAATTGTAAGTATTAATATAAATATATAACATATAATGATGATTAATCGATAGTAGGTAGCAGGTTTTCCCAAATGAATAAACATTGAATAATTAGGGCGGATCTTTACATTAATTCTCATCGTGTGTATTATACCAAAAATAATTTTCCTTTTTTTTTGTTTTTTTATATTTTTAAATATATAAATTGATTGATTAGCTAAAGACTATATACAAATAGAGTAGGTAATGAACCAAGTAAATGTAATAATACCTCTAAGCAAACCCTCAATATTCTCAAAATAATATTCTCAGTTTTTTATAAAGAATAAATTTTTTTTTAAATACATCTCAAAGATACTTTATATATATATTATAAGAAATTCAAATCGATTTATTTATTACAAATATAACCATTTATATGAAAAACCTATTATGGAAATAGGCTAATGACGATATGTATATATATGGTCTCTGTAAATGTTCTACGTTACCGCTCCGCATACAATGTGTTAAATACTCGAACTAATTCCTTTATGGGTTTATGGTTTTTGATCTTGAATTTTATGTATCCAAGCAATAAGTTTTGTTTTAATTATTGTATAATATTATTGGTAAGTAAGTATATAATATTGAGTTATAGGTATGTTATGTGAATAATTTATTGTGTTCGTAAAAGTAATTAATAAAATGTTTAAATTTCAATACTTTAATTAGAAATTAAATTTTGAAAATTGGATTGGTTTTAAAATGGTGAATGAATGTGTCTATAATATTATATTTTTCCATGGACCATAGTCTATCATAACCAATTAGTTTTATATTAATATAATATATGGTAATATAAATTAGTATTTAATAAATATTATTTGGAGTTTGTTGAATTGAAACAAAAATTATAATATTTCTCATGATTAATCACCTCTCTTTCTCTGTATAATTCAAATGTAATATATAAATTTAAAAAACCTCAGACTTTTGTACGTCCTACCCAAGGACAATGCCTATCAAACGGTTATATTAATTAGTTGACCTATTATCAGTAGAACGGTTCCTATCAACCTTTACCTTGATTTTCTTTATCGAAGGCGCTACTTTTTATCAAGTAGCTTCCCAATTTTGATCCCGGAGGCTGGGTTCATTCCGTTCCATAGAACTCATCTAGAGAAAGTTCGTTTGCCAGGTCCGGGACTTGGACCCTGGAGCATGAGAATATGAGTCAGCTACGCTACCTCCTACCCTGTGGAATTTTAAATTTTTTCATATATATTTATTAACAAATAGCACGAAGACAATAGCTTAGTAAGAAGTAAAATTAAAAAGTAATTCCAAAAGAGAGTAATTGAGTATTGTTCTATCAAGTATAACGAACACAAACATTTTTTTAATAGGTAAATAAATATATGAAATAATAACATTGGTAAATTAATCAATGACATAAATAATAATTATTAATGATTATTATTTTGAAAAAAAAATTTTTAATATGATATTAAATTATAATCTTGATTTATAATAAAATATCATTTATATGTATGTACCGCACATATATTATACAAAAATTAATATTTCAATTTTAAAATATATTTATATTAATATATACACATAGGATTTCTTATATATAGGAATAATATTTTTTTCAATATATTATAATATCAAAATATTATATTAATAATGGTTTTACATTTAAATACCAATCAAATTTACCTATAAATTTTTTATATCAAATTTCATAATTCAGAAATTCCATAGAAATTTTCATTTCATTTTAAATATAAGACCTTCAATTTATAATAATTTAAATAGAGTTCAGTGTTTTGTATTTTATAATTTTTTTCATGCAAAATAATTGCCTTTCTCATTAGCCATTTTAAAAATAATGATTACAAGTAATTAAAAATTTGTAAAAGGCGCCATTGGGTGTGTGGGTAGCTAACCTGCCTCACATTCACATGGTGCCGGGTTCAAGTCCCGAGCCTGGCAAGGGAATTTCTCTAGCTGAGGTTTATGGGACGGAGTCAACCCAGCCTCGGGGAACAGCATTGGGGAAAAGTTACTTGATAGCGCCTCCGATCAAGAAAATCAAGGTAAAGGTTGAGAGAACCCGTTCTACTGATCATAGGACACCTCATTGATATATTCGGCTTGATAGGCGTCCTTTCGTAGGACGTACAATGTCAGAGGTTTTTTTTTTAATTAAAAATTTGTAGAATTAATAAACAAAAATCTATACAAAATTAAATGCTTATTATTATTATTATTATGTTACTTAACATATCTCTTTTTGTTTTTTAATTATTAATGACTTATTTATTCGTTTTTCTTTTTAAATATTAAAGTAATATTCAAATTTATTTGTTTTTTTTTAAATTTTTTTCAGATCCAAGAACAAATGATTGGATGTTCATGTCGTCACCGTTCATCACACTCGGCATTTGTTTAACATACGTGTTAATTGTCAAAGTAATTGGACCTCGGTTAATGGAAAATAGAAAACCCTTTGAACTACGAAATACACTCATCTATTATAATTTATTTCAAGTATTACTCAGCTCATGGCTATTCTTTGGGGTAAGTGAAAAATTAATTATATTATTTATTTATTGATAAAAAATAAATATCAAGTGCATGGATTTTTTATTTAAGAACACCAATATAATATAATAATATTTATCATATTTATCTACTAATAAATTGTAAAAATAATTTAATATAAAATTTTTTTGTATCTATTATAATTAACAAGTGAATACTGATAATATTTCTATTCAAATTAAATATATTGAAATTTTGTTTAATATTTTGTTAACTATATAAATATAACCTATTTATTAAATTGAAAAATAATCTTATAATCAGTATACACTTATTTATATTTAATCATATATAATTTTATTTGAAATAATGTATATACTTATAGGATATATTAAAATATGACTGTTATTATTATATTACTAGAAAAAAAAAATAGAAATATTTTACAAAATAATTTAATAGTATAATTTCATGTTTAAATCATTACTAAACAGAATAATTCATAGCCTGTTTAGTAGTTTGCTTATATAAAAAAAAACGATAATGGTTTACAAAACAGGAAGCTTCAGGTATTTGGATGAAACTTTGCCAGTGGATTCCTTTTTTAATTCCAAAGAAACTTTCTTCATGAAATATTTCTCGGTCTCTTCTAGTTTTCGAGATAAAAATTATTAAAATTTGACAGATAAACTAGTTATAAATGAGCAGCCACTTAATAATATTTTATTGACTAATTCAATAATTATCCACTTATTCATTAGTTTTCGGTTTTTTAAGTTTGGTTTGGATATAGAAAAATTATTTTTTTAATTTTCACATATATTCAAACCGAACTGAAAAAAAAACCCGAAAATTAGTGTAGCCCTCTGCTGGCCAAATAATAAAATATGGTAGCTAAATTGAATGTTAATGAAATTATATAGAAATTTTATTAATTTTTATCTCGTAAACTCGAAGAGACCGAGAAATATTGCATAAGGAAAGTTTCTTTGGAATTAAAAAAAGGAATCCACCGGCAAAGTTTCATCGAAATCTCTGAAGCTACCCGTTTTGTAAATAATTACCAAAAAAACATTATTAATTATCAGGTGAGATATTCTTCTGAAGGAATGAATTAAACATATCAAAAATAGTTTAAATCTTTACCTAATATTCTTTGCGTTTGAAAATAGTTAGTTAATTTATAGCTTTTAGAATTTGATATTTGAATGAAATTATAAATAAATATATAAAAAGAATAATAAAGTATTGGTGACTTCAACGTAGGGTGACCAAACGTCCTGTTTTTAGGTGCTCTGTCCCGACATCTCGAAAAAAGTCTTCGGGACAGTCTATTGTCCCGTTTTTTTAAATATTTAGGATATTTCGTACTTTTTTTCAAAATTTTTACAATTTGCTTCTAAAAAACAAAAAGGTAAACCGTTTGTCCCGGTTTGGTGTTTTCGAAATATGGTCACTCTACTTCAATGGGATCAAAATTGACAAAATACTAACAAAAAACAATATATTAAGAAATTTAAAATAAAATTTCGTGAGGAGTTATTATAAAAATTAAAAATTACAATTATAAAATTAAATTAAAATTTTTTGTTCCATTTTATTTTAATGATTTAAGAATAAACGGATTGAGGAGATAACGAAATTTTAATTCATATTCAACATTCAAACATAATCAATTAACAAAAAAACCCAACTAATAAACAAACAAACAAATGTATTTATAATTTCATTCCAAATAAGAAATAATCATTGATAATTATAATTCTACCTAAATACGAGGGTGGGGTGAAAAATTTCCGGCCTCTGATATATTTCTCATAACGGTGTTCTAATTAATTTAATTAATTAACTAACTAATTATTTAATTAATTAAATTTGATTTAATTTAATTTAAGTCACATCAACAGTTATGAATCGACGCAAAAATTGGTTTGGATTACGCCTACAGCGCCAAATTGTCGGTAGAAATGGTTTTTCGAAGCAGTTTTTGGTCTAACGTTAGCAAACGCGGCACCCACGTTGCACACAGCTTTCCATATTCAAATGTTTGTGCAAAATATTTCGCATACGTTCAGCTGACATCGTACAGGTCTCAGCTATCTTGAATGTTGAAAAATAAAGCTCAAAAAAAAAAAATTTAAAAATATCGTTTTCCTTGGTCAGGCCGGAAACTTTTCACCCCACCCTCGTACTAGAAAATATTTTTCATTCATTTTCCTTTTAATTTTTATTATTGTACTAATAGCAATAATAATTTACTTTATATAAAATATCAATTTCTAATTTCTAGTTTTTAGTCATTTTAATAAAAAATAGAAATAATAAACTATTTTGTATATATAGGGTATATGTTGATTTTTTTATTCAGGTCATTATTTTCTTTAATTCTTACATTTAAGATAATGTCATTGTAATGTTGTTGTGTGCAGTCAATTCATGCCGGATGGTTTAACGGATACAGTTTCGTTTGTCAGCCAGTCGACTACTCGAATAATCCCAGAGCCATATGGGTACGACGTGGTCTTTAATTCTCGTCACCATTATCACCATTATCATTATCATTATGAAAGTGATCCATTCATTATCAGCATCATCAATTTCATCTTCTCTCTTGATTTTATCTCCTCTTTTTATTTTATCATTTTTTCTAGCTCTCTCTTTTTTTTTCTTTCCCATCAACTCTTTATTTTGTATCGATATTTTAAGTTGGAATTTGTTTATATTTTGTTATTTTTTTTTTATTATTTTAAACCTATTTTAGAGGTTATCAGAACAATTCAAAATTATTTAAATAAATTTAATCTTGGTATCTCATTTATATAATAATTATACCTACTATATAAATTTGTACTGGATATTCGTTTTAAACTTTTTTTTCTTCTTATATTAGTTACGATTTTTTTTTAAATATTCTTTCTTAAAATTGACTGATATATATATAGTTTAAAAATATATCAATTAAATAAACAGTTACTGTTAATATTTTCTTGACATACGAATAATTGTTCTTCCAATTAAAAAAAAAACTCCGACTTTCTTACGTTCTACGCAAGGACTACGCAAATCAAATCATTTATATCAATGAGGTGTGCTATGATCAGTAGAACGAGTCCTCTCAACCTTTACCTTGATTTTCTTGTTCGGGGGCGCTATCACGTAACTTTTGATTCCGAAGCCTGGGTTCACTCCGTCCCATAGACCTCAGCGAGAGAAATTCCCTTGCCAGGCTGGGCACTTGAACCTGGGACTACGAGAATGTGAGTCAGCTACGCTCTCTCACACCCTGTGTCGCCTTTTTTCTTCTAATTATTTGTATTTAATTAATGGGGGGAAGGGAAAAAAAAATTTTAATTTTTAATTTTAATAAAATAAAATTTTGCATGATTATTATTATCATCAACATCATAAAATCAGTTAATCTGTTTCTTTTTTGTTGTTATTGTTAGAAATTTATAAAATAAATTCTTTTAAAGAATTTCAAAGATAAATTCCTCATATCATGCATATATTTATTATTAGATAGTGCTCGCTAACATTGTGAATTATGTAAATTTTCAACTCAGATTATAAATATATATATATGAAAAAATTAAATATATAATTAATTTTTAAAATTATGTATTTTTATATTTTATGAAGGTAGGTTAGGTAACTAAATCCCATTTCTATATATATAGTTTGTTTTTTTTTGCAACAGGAATGAGAACAACAGTTTACGCAGAATATATTGGAGTCTACTTTCTCTAAAACTTTACTATATTTCTAATATAAATCTATATACATAGTATATTTTTCTATTTGTTGTTAATTTTAACATAAAAAGTGCAAATACAGGACAAGAATGCACTTGGGATGTATTGTGTATAATATTATTTGCATTTCTATATTTTTGCCATGTTTTAATTTTGTTTTTATAACATTGATGTGTAAATTCAAGACAATTACACTCTCTAATATATTTATTTAATCATAAGTTTAATATAAATAAATAAATAAATTAAATTTAAGTTACTTTTCCGTTAGCCGGGCGCAAATGCAAAATTATATATAACGATAATAATGTCAAAGTTACAAAGAATCAAATTATTATTATTATTTTTATATATTATTATTAAAAAAAAAACCTCTGACTTTTGTACGTCCTACGCAAGGACAACGCCTATCAAGCCGGTTATATTAATGTGGTGCCCTATGATCAGCAGAACGGGTCCTCTCAATCTTTATCTTGATCAGAGGCGCTATCAAGTAGTTTTTCCACAATGTTGTTCCCGATGGCTGGGTTGGCTCCATCTCATAGACCCCAGCTAGGGAAATTCCCTTGCCAGGCCCGGGACTTGAACCCGGGACCATGTGAATGGGAGGCAGGTTCGCTACCCACACACCCAATGGCGCCTGCACTAAGTATTGATATTAACATCAGATTATTATTATTATCATCATATTATATTTAAAAATAATTTAATGACTTTGATTATTTTTTTTCACTAATTCTCTTTTAAAGTGTCAAGTCTAATATATATATTATATATGCATGTAATTTAATTTCATGGTTTGTAAATTATTTTGCAAATTTGTTGATAATCCTCCTTGATATTAAAAAAATATTCGCGATATATATAATTTTTCAATTGTGTCCGACAAATGCACAAGTAGCAAAATATTACTAACTCATGCAACAAATCTAATATAATCATTCTTTTATTTATTAAAATATTCTCTAATTCTTTAAATTTATATATATTATTATATAGTTATAATAATTATCGAAAGATTTATAGTTACTTTTGATATTAAAATGTTTGTTTTTTGAACAATTATTAATACATATTCATTTTATCATTTTCTCATTCTGATCGTTATAGTTTTTGGTTTTTGTTTTGAATTAATTGATTTGTTTATATTTAAGCTAACTATTTCCATTTAGTTAGAAAAATATCTACTATATATTATATTATATATAAATTTAAAAGAATTTTTGATTATATTAATAGTTTTAAAATAAAATATGTATACTCGAATCTATAGATCAGTTATTCTCAACCAGTGTACTGCGGGATTATGACTTCTGACTTTTTTTTTCTAAATTTTTTCAAAATGGTTCTAAAAAAAAGGTAAACCGTTTTTGGGACCACAATATAGTAAACTTATCTTTTTCTTTGTGTGCCGCCAAATTTTTAAACTGTTGTGTGCCGAGGTAAAAGAAAGGTTGTGAACCACTGCTATAGATAAATAATAATAATAATATTGTTTATTACTTATATATGTTATCTTATATATATATATATATATACATTTTATGGAAATTGGTCAATACTTATTTGATATGTAAAATTGAGAATACATTTTAGTTTTCAAATCTCTTAGAACACAAACACACACACACACATAAAAAAAAAATAAATTTTTCTATTGATATTTTTTATTTAATTATTTATTACAACGAAATATTATAATTAAAATTGTGTCGTTTTATTTTTTATTTAAATTATATATATATATAATTTTATAACTTTTATTTTTTATTTTTTTTTTTTGGATTTTTGTACCAATCTCCATTGAATGATTTCTTAGAGGGATATTAATGAATGAATGTTATGTGAAAGTTCTTCTTCGCCTGGGACTGTGAAAAGTGCCATTTAGACGGCACCCATTCCAAGTCCGTTCCGCTCTTTTTTCATTTGAGCATCTTGTGGTGTTGCTTTTTGCAGTTGGGCAATTATGGATGGTTTTCTGGTGAATATAGCTATCGGTGTCAGCCAGTGGAATACGGGAACCACCCAAGAGTAATGAGGGTGAGTAAATAAAACAAAACTCCCACATTCCAACAACTATATAACTAACAATGTTCATTTAAAAAAAACTCCTATAATTATTCTTGCATCATTTTCAAATTTATTTATTTTATTTTTTTTTTTAAATGCAACGTAGACACTCCTCAATTAATTATTATTTTACATCTTTCATATAACAATACAAAAAAAAAAAATAATATTAATTAAGTTTTTGACAAAATATAATATAATATTGGATTTATTATGAAGAGAGTTTAACCAAGATTAGATTATTAGAGACAATTTAATATTCTAAATTTTTTATTGAACATATATTATACAAGAACATACTAATAGTTGAAATCAGGAATTTTCAAGTTTTCAAGGTTTTTTTTTGAGGGGACATTAACAATTTAATTTTCAGATAAAATTGTTTATTTAAAGCCTTGTTCTATTCATACCCTGATTTACTGGATAAAAATCCATCATATTTGTACAAAAAAAAGTGGCATATCTAAATTGAAAATTGTTTCTATTAATTTTGTATTTTCTGTAGTTTTTCCCCTAAAATAAAACATAAACAAATAAACAGCTCATGGAAGAGTCCAAAATATGGTAATTGTTTACAAAACGGGAAGCTTCAGGGATTTAAATGTTACTTTGCCAGTGGATTCCTTTTTTAATTCTAAAGAAACTTTATCATGCAATATTTCTCGTTCGCTTCTCCATAGTTTCCGAGATAAAACTTATTAAAGTTTGACAGATAAACTAGTTATGAACATTGAAATGTGCAGCCATTAAGTAAGGTTTATTGACTAATTCACTAATTATTTATTTTTTCAGTAATTTTCGTTTTAGTTTTCTTATATCCAAACCGAACTGAAAAAAAATACAGAAAATTAGTGAATTCCTCTGCTGGCCAAATAATAAAACATGATAGCCAAATTGAATGTTAATGAATTTATATGCATATTTTAATAATTTTTATCTCGTAAACTAGAAAGAAAAATTTTATAAAAAAGTTTCTTTTTAATTAAACAAGGAATCCACAGGTAAAGTTTCGACCAAATCCATGGAGATTCCTGTTTTGTAAATAATTACCCAAAATGTTTCTTTGACATGCATTTTTAAGTAATTCTCGTAATTTGAAAATTAAATAAACATACTTTAATATTTTGTGAGAATAATATGGATTATTATTATAAGTATAAAAGAATGCTAATCTTTATATAGATAGTGTAGAGATGTTGAGAAAAAGAAAGAATAAAATCTTGACTGATCATGGAGAGTAAAATATACTAAACTTAATCACAAAGTAATAATTATTCAACTCAAAGATTCCGATTAGATAGATACGCATGCTTAAGAGTTGATTTTTGAAATTGTTTATTTAATTTATTAAATATTATATTTGGATTATATAATTTATACAATTTATTATAAATTATTGTAAATTATAATGTACTAATTACAAAAATCTATTTTTCATATAAATTTTATTTTACGAATTAATATGTGAATTTATGTTTGTTTGTCTCGTTTTCAAATATTCATCTCTGAATGTTTAATCTAATTTCATTATTTCATTAATTTTTCACTTCTTTTTTACACATTTTCATATAAAATTAATTAATCATATCATTTAATTTTAAAATAGATTTATGTATTTTTTTTCAAATTATTTTCATATAAAATTACTATATTATAATACATATATCATTATTATAACCCAGTGATTCTCAACCACCGTGCCGCCAGGTTATGTAGCGAAGCTCTTAAACATTTCCGACTTTCTAAATTTTTTCTATAAAATAAAAAAAAAAAATAGGTAAACCGTTTTTGGGACCACTTTTTTCAATATGGTAAACTTTTACACTTATCTTTTTCTTTGTGTGCCGCCAAATTTTTAAACTCTTAAAAGTGCCGCGGTAAAAAAAAAGAGTTTGAGAATCACTGTTATAACCAATAGAAAAATATAAAAAAAAATATTTGTTTTTTCTCTCTTTTTTCTCTGAGAATAAGAGTTCTGAAGGAAATAATTTCTAAAATAATTCAAATTTTAATAAGTTTCATTTTAAGTAATAGATTTCATAAATTTATTAGTTAATTTATTTATTAATAATATCACATATATTTAATTTTTTTTTCTTTACATTATATAATTTATTATAACTAATTCTTTTGTATGTGTGTATGTGTGTGTGTGTGTATGTATGTATGTGAATTTGTTTTTATTTTTGAATTTATTCAGATGGCGCATTTATGTTGGTGGTACTACTTCAGTAAATTTACAGAATTTTTTGATACAGTAAGTTTTTTTAATATATTATTATTTTTTTATTATATTTTTATTTGAAATTTTTTCATTTTATTTAATGACCAGATTGTTATTTCAATTTTTACAATAACAAAAATTATTAAAATTAATTTTTGATTAATAAAAAATGTAAATATTGAAGTATATAATATTGTATTTTAATAAATAATTAGTGTGAGAGAGAAAGAGAGTTGGACATTAGATAACGAGTGGAAAAAAATTATAATTATAAGATTTTTAATCGTTTTATATCAAATGGAAAAAAATATTTATTTATTTATTTTTTTACAACTTATTATATCTACTGGAATAATATTAATATTCATTTTTAACTACGAATGTTTGAATATTATATAATTATACGTATTATTTGCAATGGATTATGTAAAAATAAATGTAAATTTTATAAAGTATTATCTCATCTCTTCATAGAGATATTAAAAAAAAAAAAAAAAAATTATTTTTTATTTTTTAATTTTTTTGTTGCAAATTTTTCATAATCACTTTTTATTTCAAAAAAAGGAGGAATATGGTTGATTAAATTTTTTACATGATTACAACAATTATTATTATTATTATTAATTTAATTATGTATTTTATTATATTTATATATATAAAAAAAAGAAAATTACATAAAAACTTATCCATAATATTTTTATATTGAAAGTAAAAATAAAAATAAAAAAAAATTAGTTGTCTTAGGTATTGTATTTGAAATTAACTAAAAATTGAAATATCAAACTTTGTTAATACTATTTGTATTTTACAAAAATCTCTAACACTTTTTACATATTCGTTTTAGTGAAAGTAAATAAAAATAAAAATAAAAATAGATATTTTAGTAATAAAAATTGACATATCTCTTATTATTATATATACTAATACTACACAAGTACACTACTAGTATATTAATATCAAAGTATGTCATCAAACAAACAGCCCTAATCATGATATGACATCAGTATTACATTAAAAATAAACTGTTTTTTTTTTCTTTAAAAAATAAAACAGAAATACAATCAATAATAATTTAATGTTCTAATAATATTTTATATTATTTAGTATCAGAGAAAAGGATAGAATTAATACACAAAAATCTTAATATACAAAACGTATAATTTGAAAATGTAGAAAAATTGAAAATACTGAGGTTCTATAATATTCGAGAAGAATTTATATTAAAGTTGCAATTGGTTAAAGCCCGTTATCGTGTAGAAGAGGAGTTTATTTTACTGGTTGTATTGTATGAGTGTTAGGTGAGACGTGGTCTATGACTTTAGGAGACGAGAGTAGATTTAGTTTATTTGGAAATAGGGTTCTTAGTAGTATTTATGGGAAAAAAAGGAAGATAAGTTCACCGAGGAATGGCGAATTCGGCATAACGAGCAATTTCATGACCTCTATGACATAATTAGGGTTATAAAATCGAGAAGATTGAAATGGCCTGGACTTGTAACACAATGGGAGAGAAAAAACTAGTGAGAAACTTGTTTGTGAGGAAGATACCGGTTGGAAGACCAAGGACTCAATGGGGAAACAATGTAGGAAAAGATATAAGAGAGATGGAAGAAAATAGGAGTTAAATAAAAGTGGCTCACAGTTGATAGGGAAGTTTGGAGAAATGTGATGGCTCCAGCCAAGAACTTCGTAGAGTCACAGAGATAAAGAAATAGAATAATATTTTATCATATACTAATAATTATGTGACTTTTAATGTGAATTTTGTAAATTTTTTCAAATTGATTGAATCAATATACAATATAAAAGTTTACATTTAATTTTTCAATATTTATTTAATATTTTACACTTTGTGACTGAAATGACTTAGTCATTTATACAAATAAAATAAAAATTAGAGATTTATCGTTTATTTGAATTTAAAAATCATCTTTAAATTAAAAACAATAACCATAATTGATTGAATCATTTAGTAATATCAATATACTTATATTACTAACTCTACTAAATTACTTCACTGTCTAACTTTGAAATTCTAACATATAAGTACTAGTACACATTATATAAGATAAAACCGAAGGATATGACACTTAAAATTCGGGTTTTTGTCAAATCTCAAATGCTAATACCTATTATGATATGAATATTGGTGTTAATGGTTCTTAGGGCTATTAGTTATACGTAGCGAAAATAGCAACTTTATTCTTAGAATAAGAACTAATTACTAAAATTTACAAAAAAAAAAAATAAAAAAAATAAATAAAAACTTTTCGGCAATATCCCTATCAGGGGTGGATATTGCAGAATCGGTGTGAGGGATATTGCTTATGGGAATAAACAAAAATATATAAAAACTTATAAAGTTAAAATGTTTAAATATTTAAGTAGGTATATTTGCTCATGTTTGCGACCATAAATATTTCTCTCGTCTTACTAAATTGTTTGGAGGGTCCAATTTTTAACTGTTAAGCAGTGGTAAACGCACGCCATATCCCTCGCATATGCAATCATACAGGGATATGTCAATAAATAAGTCTTAATATTTATTTTAATCACTGTAATCAAATGCTCAGAATACACTATACTTACACAAATTGCAAAAGAAAACAAATTACATATCTTTGAAATAAATATGATAAAATTTCGTTTTTGTTGATTTTCAAGATAGTAGTTCTCCTTACATGATGATTCACCTATAAAAAAGGTAGACACTAAAGAGCTTCATCTTGTTGCGTAGGTCACTGCGATTGCCCCCCCCCCTCCCAAAAAAAAAACAAAACTTTCCCACACCACACAAAAGGGTTAGTTTTCGAAATATAGAAACGCGCCATATCGTTTAGTTTTAACTTATGCAATTGTTACAATTAAAATGTAATTAAATGTACAAATTTATGTTATACATATTTTATTAAAAATACTTTTATATCATGAAATTAGAAGCAATGCCAAGTAAACCTTGTTCCATTTGGAAAATAATTTTCAAATGTCATTTAAAGATTTGAACATTAATAAATTTCATATATTATTTACATACCTAGCTTACATATATTATATAACAAGACTTTTGTGATGACATTAATTTATGTTGACTTCTAATCAACAACGAATTATTAAAATAAAAATGAATTCTTTTATCCTATAATAAAAAGTATATATATATATATATATATATATATATATACACCTATATATTAATTATGATAATATTAGATAGTTTTTAGTCAGATTTTTTTCATTCTTAATATATTATCTATTCATAATGAAAATAATTATTTATTATTTTTTCTATTTAAATTAACATATTTTTTATTATATTTACTAATTCCTAGATTTAAATAATATTTTTAATAAGTACTTTACAAATTCTTAAATATTTATTTATTTATTTTATAATTATAATTCATTATTTATATATTCAGTTATACTTATAAATAATTTTCTCTTTAATTAACTTTTATAGAATTATGGTTATAAGATGTGTAACCCAACTTTGTACTAAGATAGGCAATCCAAGGACATAATAATAAAATTTAAAAATATGGGATATTTTATCTAAATATATAAATTGGTCATTATAATAAAATAATGACTAGATTAAAGAATAAATTATTAGAATATGTGCCATTTTTTTTATATCTTTTTATATTTTTAGCTTTAAATTTTTTCAATAAGAAAAATTTACTAAACTATCTCTCTATCTAGTAAATAGTTAATAATTAAATGCTTCTTACATTGACAAAATAAAAATAAATATTATTTATGATTTTTTTTTTATATAATTTTTCTCAACTTCACTTGGCGTCTGTCTGTTCCGGTGTCTGTCTGTTCACTCTTTTGACAAATTTAAATCGATTTTTCATCGACTTTTTATTGAGATATACTTTTGAAAATTTGTATAGATATTTCAATTGGTCCCTAGAAGGTATAGAAGAAATATCATTGAATTATAATTAATTAATTAATTTTAATGTAATTAACGATAATTGGATTTAATATTTGAATAATTATTCTTTTTAGTCCATCGGAGAAACTGGGGAACTTGAATTAATAATGAGCGTTTTTTTTTCGAAATTTACGGATTTATTTTCAAATAATGGTTACAAATATATTAATCAAATTGTCCATCGTGTGGCCACTACTTTTTCCCATCATTCGGATGCCAGCTCGAAAAACGACTCGTCTTTTGAGGCAATCCAATCATTGACCCATTTTTTGCATTGTTCATATGAAGTGAACTTCTGCTGGGACAGACCATGTGTCATCGACCGGAACAAGTAATAGTCCGAAGGAGCAATGTCTGGAGAATACGGCGGGTGTGGTAGGACTTCTCATTTCAGTTTCTAGGTAGGTTTTCACCGGTTTTGCAACATGTGGTCGAGCGTTGTCATGCTGCAAAATCACTTTGTCGTGCCTTTCTTCGAATTCCGGCGTTTTTGCTTCAGTGCGCGGCTTAAACGCACTCCTGAAGCGTTTTGCATTTGTCTACATTGAATAGTGATTCCAATTCTTCGTCTTCAAACATTTTGGGTTGACCCGGCCGCTTATTGTCTTCGAGCTCAAAATCACGATTGTTCAGATAGAGCATACTCGCTGTAAACTTCCACTAAGATTCGATGACTCATCTATATAAGAGAAATAAATAAAGTCTTATCAAATTATTTTTTTTCTCTTCAATTATATATTAAATTTTAATAAATTAGTTAGAATTAAGAAGTTTTTGTTTTAATATTTTTTAAATTTTATTATCATATGCATTTAACATTGAGAAACATTGTCATACCCAAACTTTCTATCATTTATGCTAAATTTATATAATATAATTTTTAGAAAATATCTGTCCTTGGCATTATTTGCTTTTTTTGTAATCCCAATATTATTTTATTATTTATTTATCAATAGATAAAATATAATTATTGATTTATATAATATCAGAAAGGATGAATTAGCCAAAAAAAAAAACAACAAAAAAACTATAAGTTAGAAAAAATTATTATTTTGATTTCAAAATTATTTCTAAATATTATAAATATTGATGGTTGATAGATTGATAATTAATAAATTGTTATTTTTATTAATACCGAAATGTCATACCTAAATGCCTATATTAAAAAAAAAATCAAATGTTTATATAAAATTCATTTTCACTTTTAAATTACCATTTTTTTTTTTTTTTTTTGTTTTATTAAATCAACAGGTAAATTCCCATTGCAATTTATCATTTAATCTGTTTATTTGCTGGCTCATTGTCTTGATAGAGTCAAGTCATAAGAAGGCTCGCTTATCGTAACATGTCTTGTCTCGTAACACTTCCTATACAAAACTTGATGTTGCTTTAGATGAATATTTAACTCCTCTCTCTCTCTCCCTCACCACCCTCTTTTTTCTTCATCTTCATTAGTATGATGACATAATTTGTCCTCATTTATTCACCTGATGGTATTATTCTTTTATGATTCGACAATTTTGATTCATCTTTAATGAAAAGTGCAAGTAATAGAAAGTATTTAGTAAAAAGTGCAAGTGAGAGTACATATAAAAAATAAATAAATAACTCATCTCTATTTCTCAATTCTATTTTGTTTGGTTTCCCAAGTCCAGCAATTATTTTCAGCCCATTTTTTTTTTAAATTTGACATTACAAAAACAATTCTTTTAAAAAAACAAAAAAAAGAAAGAATATGTTTAACCTTTTTAACCTTTGACATTTATATTTGACAAAGATAATGTATAATTTCTTTTTTGAAAAATAAGTTGACCTGTAGCCAGGCGCAGAACCAACCGACGGTTTGAAATAAATTAATTTTCAGCTACAGAAACAATTTCAAATAATTTAAATGTATCTATTAATGCAATAAACAAAAGATATGGATAGAACATAAATATTTTTAATTTTAATTTATTTATAATATATAAGGAGGCACTGACTGTGACCTCATTAAGGGCTGGGTGACGTCATATAATTTTAAATTAAAAAAAAATTAATGAAAATGATTTTCCCCGAGAATAAAACCAATACAAAGTGCATGATCCGTCGAGATATGTAAAAAATCTCCTCATGTGAAATTTGATAACCCTTACCTTCCTATCGTCAATCGGTAATTCTACCACTTCCGGTTTACGGATATACACCAAAAGTTAATGAATTCATGGGATTGATGCATTAAGTAAATATACCAAATTTTATCAAAATACGTTGAGCCGTTCAAGCTCTACACATCTATACCGACGGATGGTCAGACGGACAGACATCATGCTAAAAATACTTTTTACTTTCCCGCATACTTCGTATAAGGAAAGTATTGGAATTGTCAAAAATTTCGACTTCGAGATTTCGATAGATCTTGACGTTTTAGACCTCCCTGAGTCGGAAAATACCATTTTTCGAATTATGTCTGTGTGTGTGTATGTATGTATGTATGTATGTATGTAATGTCTGTGAGCAAATTTACTCAAAAAGTAATCAAGCTAGGACTGCGAAATTTGGTACACCGATATTATTCACAGTTTGTAGATTTCTATCAAAATTTTGTCAAAATCGGTTAACCGGAAGTGGTACTTTACCTACACTGGTTGCGTTTACCTTTCAAGTAAAGTACCAGTTTGCTTCGAGATATTTGCTTCCTATTTTGTATATAGATTTAAAAATATGAAAAAAATTCAGATACCGAATTTCATCATGATCTGACTACCGGAAGTGACATTTTACCTATACAAGTAGCGTTAGGTGTAAATTATAAATATATATAATAGTGTTAAACCATTTTACTTTATAATTTAAATTAATTAGTTTGTTTATTTTTATTGTTGTTAAAACATAATAATAATAACCTAATTACCTATTTATATGCGGGAAAGTCTAGGGGAGGACACTCCCGAATTTTTTCTATTAATAAAATGCATGATTGGTGGAGATATGTAAAAATGTCCACATGCGAAATTTGGTGTGAAAACAATACCTCCCTTACTATCGTCGGTCGATAATTATATAAATCATAACTATTTATAAGAAAATTATACTTATACATTTCCAAGAATTTTTTTTTTATCATATATTAATAACATACTTAAATCCAATTTCATTTTGAATTGAATCGAAGTTTTAATAATTTGGAGTGAAAACGCTTTCCTCCTCCTCCTCCTCCTACTTAATTTGCGGCCATTTAATTCTTTGGTACTTTTCTCTCTCCCTCTCTCTCTCAATTCAAGAATTCTTTTAAAAACAAATTATTTTCTTAATTTGAATTTATATAATACACAATATACTTTAAAAAAAAGAATTTTATCAAGTTTAAGTCAAAAATTTAGATCTAGATATTTTAAGTAAATTAATTATTATATCCGAAATTTATTTCGTATAATTACCTCATTATTATTTTCTCATATGCCATTATAACCAGTGGTAAAATAAGAAGTAAGGGAACGCATAGTGGGGGAAAAAAAATTCCTATTTACAGCAAACTATTTTTTCAATATAAGTTTTTGTTTTCTTATTCTTACTATACAAAGTATTAAGGAACACAAAAAAAGAAATTCTAACAGTAGATTTAAATGGAAGTTGTCGGGACATGAAAAAGTACTGGAACGCGTTCCGGTTCTGAAAAAAGGTAAGGGAACGTCGTTCCCCTCCCAATAAACCACTGATTATAACTTTTACGAGTAAAAAAGGTATATAAAACCGAGGGAGATGATGTGTTTTCTATATTGTTTAGAAATAAAATAAAATGGCATATTTTTAAGTCAGTATAGATTAAGAATATAAATTTTTAGATGAGAATAAAGAATGAAATCACATTACAATTACAATTCGTATATCTCCTCAAACATGATAAAATCAGGGGATTTCGATAAACTGCAAATTTGTTGGAAAAATCGCGAAATTGTTTTCTCAACATATATAATAAGTAAAATTATGTAAAAATCACGCAAAAAATGTATAATATATTTTATATTGTTCATAGATTTGACATCGATGGAAAAAATAAAATTTCTTGAATTTTTTTCATCTTAATTTAATATATACATATTAGGTCAATTATTAATTAGTTTAAATTTTTCTTGTGACAATATTAAAAGTAGTAAAAAAAAGTTTCATAAATATATATAAATTTTAAAATTAATTTTCAATTATCAAATGACTGATGTGTTTATATTATATTATTATATTTATTTATATTATTATACAATCAAATCTAAGATATAGGTATATTTTACAAATATAATTTAATTTAATATATATATGTGTATATATATGTATTTTAAGTTATTTATATTATTTATTTTCTTTTTAGTTTTTCTTTGTACTTCGTAAGAAATTTGAGCATGTTTCTACCCTTCATGTAATTCATCATGGAATTATGCCAATGAGTGTATGGTTTGGCGTTAAATTAACACCAGGTAATTTAAATAGTCATTTGTAGCAATAAATTATATATATATATATATATATATATATATATATTAGTGGGTAGCGAACCTGCCTCACATTCACATGGTCCCGGGTTCAAGTCCCGAGCCTGGCAAGGGAATTTCTCTAGCTGGGATCTATGGGACGGAGTCAACCCAGCATCCGGGAACAACATTGGGGAAAAGCTACTTGATAGCGCCTCCGATCAAGAAAATCAAGATAAAGGTTGAGAGGACCCGATCTACTGATCATAGGACACCTCATTGATATAAACGGCTTGACAGGCGTTGTTCTTGCGTAGGACGTATAAAGTCAGAGGTTTTATATATATATATATATATATATATATATATTAAAAAAAACCGTGTCATACCAAAATTCTCTCCGATATTTTGAGTGATTATATTTATCTTTTTTATTAAATGTATTCTTAATTTGGTTAATTATTAAATAAAATAAAATTTCATTCCGAGCCCAACCTCAGGGGGAATTTTTGTCGGAGGGAATTTTGGCGCAGAGGGAATTTTGTTTCGGAGGGAATTTTTGTATGTATTCAAAAAAAAAACAGATAAATGAAAAAAATCCACATATTATAATTTTTATATTCCATACAAAAATTCAGAAAAAAAATTTACCAATATTATAAGTTTATTATTAAAACTAATTATTACTTTTCACTTTCATTGCAAATAAAAAATAAACTATGCTTTTTATAATTTCACTAAAGATTTCATATTTCCTAGTATAAATTTTTTTAAAAAAAGAAAAATTTCTCAGGTAAAAATATCTATGATTAAATTCATTGATAATTTTTTTGTCCAATATGATTATTTAGTTTTTTTTTTTAATATAATTAATGTTTTTCAAGTCATTTTTTTCCTCCTTTATGGATTATTTACTCTTAAAATGATATCAAGATAAAAAAACAAAAATAAAAATCAAATAATATTAATAACATTAATTTATTTTGATTATAAAATAGGTGTTATATAAATTTATTATACATAGATCAGTGATTCTCAACTTTTTTTTACCGCGGCACACTTTTAATGCTTTAAAAATTTGGCAGCACACAAAGGAAAAGATAAGTGTAAAAGTTTACCATATTGAAAAAAAAGTGGTCCTTTATTTTTAGATCAAAAAAAAAACGTTTTTGGGACTAGGTTTTTAAACATTTTCGACATTTTTCTAAATTTTTTTTCTTTGTGTGCCGCCAAATTTTTAAACCGTTAAAAATGTGCCGCGGTAAAAAAAAGGTTGAGAATCACTGATTTAGTAAGTAATAATAATAATAATAATAAATAATTTGATTTCAGGTGGCCATGCATCATTTTTTGGCTTCATTAATTCATTTGTACATATCATCATGTATACATATTATCTTTTAGCAGCTATGGGACCTAAATATCAAAAATTCCTTTGGTGGAAAAAATATTTAACTGGCCTTCAAATGGTATTTATTATTTATTAAATAACATTATTCATTATAATATTATTAATTGTATTTGTTTTGTTTTGTTTTTTGTTCTTTCAGGTACAATTTATCATGATCATTCTTCATGCGTTCCAATTACTTTTCATTTCATGTGACTTTCCGAAAGGTTTTGTTTGGTGGATTGGCGGTCACGCTGTTATGTTCTTCTTCCTTTTTAAAGCATTTTATACAAAGACATACAGTCATAAGGACAAAATGAAAAATGGCATTGCTATCAAGGTAGATACTTTAATTATTAGTTAATAAATCTTATTAATAAATTTAAATATTTTTATTATTTCTTCGAAAATGAAAAAAAAACAACTAAATATTATTAATTATATCGATTAGAGCAGTGATTCTCAACCTTTTTTTTTTTTGCCGCGGCACACTTTTAACGGTTTAAAAATTTGGTGGCACACAAAGAAAATGATAAGTGTAATAATCATACCAATTTTTCCCTTTTTTTAGAACCATATTGAAAAAAAATTAAAAAAAAGTGGGAAATGTTTAAGAGCCTGATGAACATTTTACCTTTTTTTCACATACATATAAAATAAATAAGTACTTTTTCTTAATTTGAACTTTACATTTGTAAAATCTCGCGGCACAGTAGTTGAGAATCACTGGATTAGAGAGCTTATATTAAAATTTACAAACATTTCAACTTTTCTGTCTAATTAATTCAATTTAAAATTTAAAATATAATATCCATTCTGACAATAATATTCCTCTTCACTTTAAATAATTCTAAAATAAAAAAAAAAAAATTTTAAATTTACAGGCAAATGGTGTTAAAAAATCAGACACAAATGATTCAACAAATGGTTCAACAAAATCAATCGTTGGTGCAGCAGATTATTATGTGAAAGCATCTGATGATATTCATTTACGAGCGAATGTAGCAAAAATTAATTCTGGATATATTCAATAGCAGTGAAGAGAGAAATCCATTTAATGTTTGTTCCTCATCAAAAAGTGCAATCGATATCATTTCATATCCCAAATTATAATTATTAAAAATAATTATAATAAAAAAAATCATCTTTGATTATTATTAATATAATTTAAGTTTTTTTTTTATTTTTTTATTATTTTTTTTTTTGTTTTTTGTTTGTTTGTACAAGAACTGATGTATAAAATTTCAGTTTCGTATTTTTTTTAATATATGAAACATTATATTATGGAATAGCATATATATATATATATATATATACTATACAATAACTAATAAGAATGTTATATATAATAACAAAATTAAAAAAAAAAATAAAATAAAATAAATAAACACCAAGTGTACTTAATTAATTTATTTGAACATTAGTATATCTATATATTATAATAATGATATATAATAAAATTAAACTAAAATTTGATAGATTTATGGTAATTTTAATAAAATAAAATAAATAATCTATTTTCTGAGATAGAATTTTTTTTATTTTTTAAATATTGTTAATGTTTTAATATTTGTTATATATACATAAATCTATAATATGTATATCTATAATCTATAGATATATTATGTATATATCTACTATATAAATATGACAAATGTTTATATAATAATATTTATATTTATATATAAAATTTGTATTATATTATAAAAATAATAATAGTAATATCGATGGTATATTATTGTATATCATTTAAAAAAAAATAAAAGTTTTGTTAGTGATATATATTAATTATTATTCAAAAAAAAAAATAGAATAAAACAAATTAATCAAATTATTCGTGCAAATTCTTTTTTTAATCAATTTTTCTTCATCAATCATTTTTTTATTTTTGTATTTTTTTTTATTGCGATGTGGCATCTCAGGGTAATTTTATTTTTCTTCAAATTTGTATAATCCAATTATAAATAGTTTTAATATTAAATATATATATATATATATATTTAAAAAATCATGTTTGTTTTTTTTTTATAAATGAAAAAATATAAATTAATAAATAAAGGTTTTATAAACTTGTCTTTTATTTTTATTTAGCAGCTTGGATCAATCGACCACTCTGCCCATTATACCCTAAAAGTGATGAATAGTATTTAGTTAAACGTACATACGTAGTAAGTTTTCATTTATTTTATTTAAATCAGTATATCATCCCTAAGTTAGAAAAATTTAAAACTATTTTTTTTTTTATATTTTTTTAGAATTTTATATAATATACTTATATAAATCATTTTTACCCGTAATCTTTAAAATACATATTTTTGACTTCAAAATAAATATTAGATATTCAGAAAATGTATAGTCCATATATATATATTTATCTGTATATATGTTTATAAATAGAAAAGAAAATCATATTCAAATCAAATAAAAATGATTTTAAAAAATAATAATTTAATAAATATGATCTAATAAATAATTAAATTAATTAAAATGAAAACATTTAGAATAAATTAATAAAATTAAAATAAAAATTGAAATATTATAATAATTTTGAGTTGGAATTGCTAAAATTTTATTAAAATTAATATTATATATTCATTTCCGAGCCGGTGAAGACTTCGAATGATCCACACCAGTGATTCCCAAAGTGGGTTCTACCGCCCCCTCGTGGGCGCTGGAGCAATCCAGGGGGGCGGTCATGGCCTCAGGTGCATTTAGCGGAAACTACTTGTATATTACTTTTTTATTCTGAGATACATAAATTCCATGTTTCTAATTTACACCTTTATTTATAATATTTTGCAAATAGATACATTTATCTTTCTGTTGAATTGTTATTAAAATTAAAAAAAGGTAATTTCCAAGGGGGCGCTGAGTAAATTATTTTCTGGAAAGGGGGCGCTTGTCCAAATAAGTTTTGGAACCACTAATCTCCACAAACTCTTATAAAATTTTTTAAAAATTAATTTCTAAGCTTGTGTATTAGAACATTGTGATGTAATTTCATTTGTATTAATTGGTTTAGTCAATTTTGAATCCATTATAACCTTACAATTTTATACAATCAACTGTTCGCTGTATACTTTCATTTAATTAGTGATTTGATAATAAACAAAAAATCTTAAAAATCTATAATCATCTTTATTAATTAATTATATAATATATAAAAAGTTTATTTAAAAAAAAAATAATTATTTACTTAAAATGATATGTTATAATTACTTATTTTGAAAATTTATTCGAATTAAAACCACATACTTATGTTACCAACGATATTATAAATAAGTCACAGACCATCCTTTAATAATTATTATCCGAAATAAATATTATCTGTTATATTGTCCTATTATTTCTTACTTTAGTATTTTTATTCTTTGTATTTTCTATATATACATTTAATTTAATGAAATATAAACCATTTTTGAAAAGAAAGACTAAAATGTTCAATTTTACTACAACATTGCTATGTACAAACATAATTATTATCTATCTATATTATTATAAATAGATTCATTTAGATATTTATTTAATTTATTCATAATTGATGTCTATGTCTCAAATAATATAAAGTTTAAATCAATAAATTAATGAGGTTTGAGAAAAATCTCGTCTCTATAAATATAATATATAAAATGATGACAATCTGTGATCAAAACATAAACAAAAACACTCCCCCCCTTCCTTCCAATCACAGACAGATGAAATATTTTCCAAACATGTTTATCATAAAATTGTTTAAACTGTTTTTGTTTAATTAGAAAACTTAAAATAGAGTTTACATCACAATCGTGCATATAACATTTTATTTTAATATTTTGAAATTGCTAAACCATTATTTATAAAAAAAACCTCTGACTTTGTACGTCCTACGCAAGAACAACGCCTATCAAGCCGGTTATATCAATGAGGTGTCCTATGATCAGTAGAACGGGTCCTCTCAACCTTTACCTTGATTTTCTTGATCGGAGGCGCTATCAAGTAGCTTTTCCCCAATGTTGTTCCCCGAGGCTGGGTTGACTCCGTTCCATAGTTCCCAGCTAGGGAAATTCTCTTGAATCCGGGACCCTGTGAATGGGAGGCAGGTTCGCTACCCACACACCCAATGGCGCCTTTTTATTTATAAAAAGTATACTTTTTTTAAATTTATTGTTTTATCTTTCCAGTGAACACAGAATTTAATATTGCCACGTTGCTCTAATGACGACATTGCACAATCCGACGAAAGAAAGAAACTACGATCTACAATATTAAACACCGAACGCACGGAACCAACTACAACTGCCTGCTAACCTCAAAAGCACATTCACTACCAGCTATGCCAACCTCACAAACAAAAATTTCCCTTCCAGCTAAGAAATACTTGACTATAAGCGACCATTCCGCGAACTTTTTGACCCTACCTCGTATATCGTTACTGTTTATTGACAATTAGTAAACTTGTAAAATTTTATGCTAACATTTGCATTCTTATTAATCGCTTTTTTAGCAATTAACCTTAACACTTGTTTGTAAATTTGTATCATTTACTTTTGATCATCTTGGATAGCAAGTCACCAGAAGTTGGATCATAGGAGAGAGAATAATAATAAAAACAATTCAAATTGGAGAAAGGATTGCAAATCGAATCTTAACAAGGTAACGGAGGACATTTTCAGAATTTTTCTGAATGCATTATAAACTTAGAAACTCATACCTTTCCAAATACATTTTTAATAGTAGAATAATATATGATGGATGATCAAGCAGTCAATAAATAACCAATCCGTAAAGGGTCACTTTCTTTATAGTTCCCAGTCTTAATACTTGGTTCATTTTACTTGATTTCTACCACCACGGTAATTGTTTAGTAAAAATGATAAATAATGGATTTGGATAAAACTTTACCAGCAGATTTCTTTTTTGATTCAAAATAAAATTTCCTTAAGCAATATGTGGCGGTCGCTTCTAATTTACGAGATAAAAATTATTAAAATTGATTTGATTTTCTATTTAGCTACCATGTCTTATTATTTGACCGCCAGAGGGCTCCATTAATTTTTGTTTGAATATAAGAAGATTAAAAAATTCATTAATTAAATATTTTTCTATATCCGAACCGAACTGAAAAAAAACCCCCGAAAATTAGTGAATAAGTTAATAATTAGTGAATTAGTCAATAAGACATTATTAAATGGCTGCTCATTCATAGCTGGTTTATATGCAAACTTTAATAATTTTACCACTTATTTTAAAATCCATTGATTTATTTGTTTAAATATTTAGTTAGTAAGTATGCGAGAACAAAAAATTTGTATATTATATTTTTGTTTATATAAATAAATATATTTTATTATTTTGCTTAAATTAAATTTTCAAATATAAGTATTGATTTATATCTCTTAATTTTTTTTTTAAAACCATGCATTTCAAGTCAAAAACAGTGAATTCTTTTATTTAACAGTTTTCCAGCAAGAAAATTTATTTAAACTTTAAACCAACCCTTGAAATAAAAAGAATATCTTGCAATTCTTATGGAAAGTCCTTCTTGGACCAACAAGATTTAAGGGAAATTCTATTTTTAGAAACTTTATATATTATCAATTTATTTATAATTTTTGAGATTATGTAATTATAAGAATAAATCAATAATAATCACTTATATACATTTGTAGTCCTTTAATATTATTATTGATAATGGATTTTCCCAAAATTGAAAAATATGATTTTTTGTTAATTTTCACCTAAATTTGAAGTAGGATACGTGTGTATTAAAGCTGTAATAATAATAAATAATATATCAAGGTATTCAGTTTGTTTGTTCTTTACAATTATGACCTATGATTCATTTTAGTACATTACCTTTATCTAAAACTCATATCTAAAAAAATAAGCTTATTTTTTTTGTTAATTTTCACTTATAAAATATAACTTTATGAAATATTCAAGTTATAATAATAAATAATATATAAATGTTATTCACAGTTGGTTTTCTAGAAAATTTCATTTTATTTTAATATCGATAATAATTTTAATAATATTGCCTTTTCCATAACTTATGTGATTATTTGCTAATTTTCACCTATAATTTTCAACTGTATAAAATATTATAGCTTTAATAATAAATTATAATATATTTAATATTTATTTTTACTAGAATCAAAATCTAAGTAATTTGATATATGATTTGTTTTTTCAATTTTTTTTTCTATTAGGTACCTTTATTGTTTTGAAAATTGATTGAAATGATTAATTATATAATTTATAAATTTATTTATTTATTAAATATTAAATTAATTTTCAATTACATTAATATTTGTAAAAATTTATTTTCATCCGATTACAGTATCAATTTATTACAATATTTTTTAATTCTATTTAAAACTTTTAATATTACTGGAAAAATTTGCGAAAGTTTCAGGCTATATAGTATGAGTTTAATAATAATAACAGATATAATAATACAGATAATTAGAAAATAATTTAACTTAATCTGCACAACATTATAAATCAGGGATTTTCAACCTGTGGGGCGCGCCCTCCTAGGGGGGCGCGAGCCTATCCAAGAGAAAATGATATTTAAAAATATTGATTAAGTTCCTGAAAGGAAAGAACACACACACATACAAAACAAAATACATTTCGACATATATAAATAATTAACTTATTAAATTAAAACAACATACTAAATTAAAAACAAATTTAATTATTATTAGTGACTTCCTTGGGCCTGTCTTGCAGAGCAAAGTTTTTCTAAGCAGGGTTTAATATTAGAAATACACACTCTCAGTATTCTTGGTAATTTATAAAGTTTAAAATTAAGGTTGTAGTGTAGGTTTAAAATACTCAAAATACATTATTATTGAATACATTTTATAGTATGCGGCGGGGAGGGGGGGGGGGGGCGATGAAAATTGGGTCGTGAAAACTAAAAGGTTGAGAAACACTGTTATAAATTTATCTCGCCAGATAGTATTGCGATCACGAAAATTTTCGATGTTGAGAATTTGATGTTTTAAAACGTTTTGAAGGTTCCTGAATCATTTTCACTAAGGTTGAAAAAAATGTCTGTCTGCCTGTGTGTGCGTGCGTGCGCGCGCGTGTGTGTGTGTGTGTGTGTGTGTGTGTGTGTGTGTGTATTTATGTAGACAAGATAACGCAAAAACAGTTTGAGCTAGAATCATGAAATTTGGTACATCGGCATTATTCAAAATTCGTAGTTTTCTATCAACTTTTGAGAAATGTAGCTCAACCGGAAGAGGGTCATTACCTACAACGTTTTGATTTTTTTCCATTAAAGTGACCGTAAAAATAAAGATATAGGTTTGATAATTTTTCACATGATTAAAAATTGTATAAAACTCCTATATATAGAATTTGAGGTTGATTGAATTGCTGAAAGTACCAGAATTAATATTTTAACACTGCAAATCTCACGTGCCAGCACGTGACGTGGTGCCATCAACAATGCGCCAAACATGCGCTGCTTTAATAAATATTATTTATTAATTTTAATTTATAATTTATAATTAATTAAATTTAATTTAAATAAAATATATTATGTTATTTAATCCAATTCAAATTGCGAGATAGTCGAGTGGAGACACTCCAGCTAATTAAATTTCTTATCTAAAATAAAAAACTCACTCAAAAAAGAGTGAAAAAAATTATATTAATGATATAAAATAATAATGGCCCTAAACACCTATACAAAAGAAAAAAAAACACAAATTAATAATATATTGGTATATTAAAATAGCTAGATTACAGAATGTCTTTTTTTCTTAAATTAATTTTAAATTTTTTTTTTAATTATTATTTGTTAAATAATTCTAAAAGTTGCAAAAATGAAACAAACGTCCAAGTCCAATTATAGTACCATCACTTATCCATGGAGTTTTATTCGACATCTTATGTCATAATTGCAAATTTTTTTTTTTTTAAATAATTATGATATTTTAACTCCAGCAAATTAAAAAGTAAATTTATTTTTTAAATTATAATTTTTCTATACATATTGACTAAAAATAAATAAATTAAATTTTCCAAAGTTTATTAGCTAATGCATCATAATTAAAATGACCTTAGAATTGAAAATAAAAAAAAAAATTATAAATTAGCTCGTTAACAAAATGTTGTTAAATCAACTTTAATTCACGTGATAGACAAATGAATTTTAATTATTTATTCAATAAATCTTCTATGTAGGTAGATATATAATATATTATTGTATGGAACAAAATCTCATTTATTTTTTTTTTATTTTATATATAATTAGATATATTTTTTTCCTAATTATTTTCATTTATTGATTGTCAAATAACTACAAGATAAAGAGCTTAAATCAATTCAAATATATTGATACATAATAAAATAGATTTCTTTGTAGTATATCTTAATCTTAAATTTATTATAAGTTTAAAACAGAATTCTTAATTAAATTAATTTAAAAGATAATAAGATAAAATCAAGGGATATGACACTAAAATTCGGTTTTTTGTTAAATCTCAAAATGATTCCTAAGACTATTATGTATTTATAGAAAAAATTGCAGTTTTATTCTTAAAATAGGAAGTACTAATATTTACAAAAATAAAAAAGTCAACTTTTGGGGAATATTGCTTATTAAGGGAAATTAAATGTAAAACAAAAGTGATTAAATTTATAAAGTTGAAATGTTTAAATATTTAATTAACTAAGTTAGGTATATTTACACAAGTCTGCGACTATAAATATTTTCCTTGTCTTACTAAATTGTTTGGGTTCAATTTTTCACTTTTAAGTAAGAGGCAAAACGCACGCCATATCCCTCGCACACATAATGCTTCATCTCACTTCTTCGAGACAATTTTAGATAAAGAAATAGCAAATAGTAAACCATGAGGCATATGTCAATAAATAAGTTTTAATATTAATTTTAATCAATGTAATCAAAAAATCAGAATACACAATACCTTCAAAAATTGCAAAAGAAAACAAATTACGAGTCTTTGAAATAAATATGATGAAATTTCTCTTGTGTTGATCTTTAAGATGGTGATCAAATTCTCCTTACATGACGATTCGCGTATAAAAATCAAAAGGGTTAGAGAGAGAGAGAGAGAGAGTTTTCGAGATATAGAAAACCCGCGATATCATTAACATATTCATATTTTTCGATTATACCTAATGTAAAAAAATGTTTATATACATAAATATTTTTAAATTAATTAATTTGAATTTTATATATATATATATATATTAAAAATTCAGAAAAATTAATATTTATTTTTTTATTTTCATATTTTCATAAAGGACTTTCAAATTGATATTGAGATGGAATGGAAAGAAGAATGAATGATTAATGTATTATTGTAGTAACAAATTAATTAAATTAATTATGTAATTTGCTAAATAATTAATCTATTTGCTTCTACTTGATGTATTGGATTGCTTTGTTAATAGTGATAGTAGTAAGTGAGACTAACTTAATAAACCAAAAACTAATTATCTAACAAATGATAGAGATGATTTGAAAGCTCCTCCCCTCTCGTATGCCCTTTAGGATTTATTATTAACATTTTGATTGTCAACTTTCATTATTATTATTATTATTATTATTATCAAGTTAACCTGAAACGAATGCCATTTATATTTATGAAAGCAACTACATTATAACAACAAACAACAACACTTAATTAACCCGTGTCAAAAAATTTCAACATCTTGAAAACCAGATCATCATTCTCTTCTTATGGAATAATACTACCAACAATAAATATTAAATAATATATTTAAAGTAACACCTATATTTACTAATATAATAGATACAATTTTTTTTCTTATTTTTATAATTATAACGTTTTTCTCAACTTAACTTGGCGTCTGTCTCTCTGTCTGTTCGCTTTTTTGACAAATTGAAATCGATTTAGATTGAGATAGACTTTTGAAAATTTTTATAGATATTTCAATGGATCCCTAGAAGGTATAGAAGAAATATAATTGAAATATAATTAATTAATTGTAATTAATTAGTGAATAATTACTTTTAGTAACTAACTCCTTTTGTATTGATTCGATTCTTATATTAATAAAAATGATTTATTTATAAATAAATATAATAATTATTATTCAATAATAGCATTTACTTAACATAAATACATAAAATCAATTTTTTAGAAGTTTAATACATATTTTTGTTTTATTCAATTTGCAAATTTTCAAACTTCATTTTTTCTATTTCTCTTGTTATATTAAATAAAATTATCAAATTAAAATTGCATTAAAAAGAATAAAATAATATAAATATAAAAAACTTTTATGAAATAACGTTTTTCTCATGGACTAAAAATAATAAAATAATTTTTCTATAAGTCTGACAAAGTTTATGGATGAATTGCATCATATTCAACTAAAATGTTGGGCGCTTTTAGTTTTCATTTGATTTCTAACTTCCTTTATAGAGCTATAATTCATATATATAATACATACCACACTAAAACACTATTTCTTGTAATATAATCAACCAATTTGTATTTGGTTGATAATATGTAAATTTAATAAAAATTCTTTTAAATTTTGATACATACTTTTATATAAGTATATTTTACGTTGAAAAATAATAAAAGATTAATTTCTTAGTTCTTAAACTATCAATTTTATTGCTTAATAAAAAATGTTAAGTGTTTAATAAAATCTTTATTATTACAAAAATTTGACTTAATTTTTCATATAAATAAATAAAACTAAATGTGCCCAACGTTTTTCGTTGAATATGAAGCAATTCATCCATAAACTTTGTCAGGCTTATAGAAAAATTATTTTATTCTTTTTAGTCCATTAGAAAAACGTTATTTTATAAAAAAAATTTATATTTATATTATTGTTTTTTATTTTTATTTCTGAGTTACGGAGCCTGATAATATCTTATAATTTATTAAAAGTCACTATATGTATTTAATATCTCATTTATTTATTAAAATATTTTGATTTTAAATCAAATTCAATAATTTTTTTATGAATAGAATTTATATGTTCATGATAAGTTGATGAGATATCCTTTAAACTCTAAATGTTTACAATATCTTTAAAAGTATTCTCATTTTTTAGTTTTATGTGTATTAACTTAACATTTTTATGAGTTCTCAATCAATAACTTAACTGAAATTAATGAAGAAACGTGAGCCCGATCTTTCAGTTTGTGATTTGTTTAAAAAGTAAATTGTTAGATTTTTTTTCAATATCAAAAAAGCTGGAGGGTTTCCACTCGACTATCTCGCAAATTTGAATTTCTCAAATACAATATATTATATTTAAAAATTAAATTTAATTAATTAAATAATATTTACTATTAAACCAGCGCATGTTTGGCTCTTTGTTGATTGCACCATGTCACGTGCTGGCGCGTGATCTGCATTGTTAAAAAATTAATTCCGCTACTTTCAATCAAGCTGAAATTCTACATATAGCAGTTTTATACAATTTTTAATCATGTGAAAAACTATCAAACATATATCTTTATTTTAGGGTCAGTTTAGAGGAAAAAAAATCAAAACGTTGTAGGTAATGACCCTCTCCCGGTTAAGATACATTTCTCAAAAGTTGATAGAAAACTACAAATTTTGATTAATATAAATTTCAATGTATCTCAAACCATTTTTGAGTAATCTTCTCTACACACACACACACACAGAGAGAGAGAGAGAGAGAGACAGACAGACATTTTTCTCAACCTTAGTGAAAATGACCCAGGGACCTTCAAAACTTATAAAAACATCAAAATCTCGACATCGAAAATTTTCGTGATCGCAATACTATTTCTGGAAAGAGTAAAAACGAGTTCATTCAAAATAGTAGTTTGTAGCTGTTCATGCTGATCGAACTCAATTTAAAGACAACCATAATTTTTATTAACTTAATACATTATTTCAATGATAAAAGAGGATCCTGTAAGTAGATCGTTAACATCTTAGATATTAATCATTAATTAATTATAATTAATAATAATATTGATTAATTTATTATACATTATATTATGCATTATTATATTATGAATTTAATTAATTAATATTAATAAATATTAATTAAATTAAGATCGAAAATATAAGTAGCAAAATAATAATCAATAATCTGTTACCAGAAAAACAAGGAATTTCAAACATGATTTTAATCAAGAGGAAAATGATTCCCTAAATAAACAAAAATTGATGTATAGAGATTTAAATATCATTTTTGGTTTTTTCCAAACTATCGTTCTGATATTTTTGTAATTTTTTTTTTTTTATATTTATATTTTTTTAATATTACTTATTAATATAATACCAAAAAGTAACACCACAGTAAAGATAATTTTATTTGATTGATAATGATTTCATTTGAAAATCCCGCTATTATATTACAGTTCTGTTATATGCCAAATATATCGCTAGCTCAATAAAATATATCGCTTTGATAAGAATATCAATATATCGTGGTATTTGCTTCTCAATTTGTTCTCAATGGAGGTGAGAGAAAATTGTCAAAAATAAATATAATTTTAGTTAATAGCATTAATATCCATTTTACAATAATCGTTTCTCTTTTATTCTATATATATATCATTAAATTCATGAAATAATGAATGATAGAGGTAATTAGACATCTTTTAAAATATTTATTTATTTTCTAATCTTTAATTGAAACAGTTTTAATATATTTTATTATATTTATTAATTTTTAATAATAATTAATAAATACAAATAAAATTTGAATGTCTATTAATTATATATAAAATTATATAATTATTTTTTTCAAATTTTAGTGATTGGATAGTTTATATATATATATATATACTTCAATATTAATAATGTACTTGTCAAAATTATAAAGATTTTAAAAATTTTAAATAAATAATTCATCAATTAATCTATTTTTTGATATTTTCTTCGTGATTGATTATTTAATTTTGTTGAAATTAATAAATTTGAATTATATATATACATATATACATATATATATTGTATCTTGTCTACCTCTTTTATAATATATAAGTAAAAGTTATTTTATTTTTAAAAGAAATCTAATTTTTTGAATTTATTTAAATTCTTTAAATTCGATGAATATTAAATATTAAATAATAATAAAAACGTTATAAAATGGTGCTGTATAGATATTTGACATTTTGACATTTTTTTTTTAATTTCAATATACAATCACTTACCATTTATGTACTTTTATTCAATTTTTTTTAATTAATACCGACATATTTTAAATAATGAAATTTTAAATTGATTTACAAAGTTAATAATTAATCTTTTCTTTTTTTTTTTATTTTAGGTTTTAATTTAATGATATACCTAGAAGGGAATATTGCATTTTATTAATGCTTATAAATTATTTTCTATCGAACTAACAAATAATGGAATATGATTATTCGACATTCAGGAGAGAAGCTGACCAACACAATCGATGTTGTGGGGGTTGGGTATGGTGTATCAAGGTATCTCATTCATTTAATCATTAAATCAAATCTTATAATATATAATATTTTATTATTTTTAATTTCTAAATCAATAAATATTTTTAGATTTTTCTAGTAATATAAAATAAATTATTAATGCTTTGGTGGCTGTTTTTATTTATAAGGGAATTTTGTAAATAAAACCACATATTGATATTTTTTATTGTAAATTTATTCAAAAAAATACAAAAAATACACAACGTTTCGATTGTTACTTCTACAGTGCAGTCGCTTGATAACGATTGCAGAAGTAGCAATCTAAACGTGTATTTTTTGTATTTTTTTGAATAAATTTACAATAAAAAATATCAATATATGGTTTTATTTACAAAATTTCCTTATAAATAAAATAAATTAGTTTTTAAAGATTAAACTAAACTAAACATTACTAATTTTAATTTCTTACTCTCCCCTAATAAAGAAAAAAATATATGAATCTCATCTTATTAATAATATAACTATTTGAGTGTGAGTGTACATTAGAAAACTTAAAAAATGAAACATATTAATTTTTCCATGGATAATATTTAATGGATACAGCAAGAAATGACAAATTTTCTTTTTTGTTTTTAATGTTTAAATAACTTTTAAAAAAATCATCTGAATAACTTTTTAAATACTATTCTTATTCTAAAAAAACATTTAATCTCCAAAAGATTTTTTTTTAATTTCAAAATGTTAGTACCAAATAAAATGTCCGATTATAATATTAATTTTATTAATATATATATATATATATATATTCTTTATAACAAATTTATATATAAAGTAAGATTTGAAATATTATCTAATATTATATAATCGATTTCAAATTAGTTGATTACTGATAATATGTAAAATAATTACTTTATAATATCAAGTAATAATCTATATATATATCATTAGCAAATATAACAATTTTTTTTTTGTGGGGGAGGGAGCAATGGTTACAAAACAAAATTCAGTTTCGTTTTTCATTTTTACCATTGATATTTTTATAATAATTTTTTCTTGATTCTTTTGTGTTTTATTTTACAATAGTGAAATTATTTAATTAATAATATTTTATATATATTTATATATATTATTGTTTTATGCATTACATTTATTCTCATGATTAATTCAATTAATTAATTTATGAAACTTATTAGTATATTGTCAAATAAAGTAATAATAAAGACTGAATGATGAATCATTTAATAACTAGTACATTTCCCAACATTTTTACATTAATTTTTTACCGACCGACGATAGTAAGGGAGGTATTCTTTTATATATAACCCAGTGATTCCCAAACTGTGTGAGCCGCGAAAAAATTCCCTAATATTTGAAATTTTTTGGTTCTAAAAAAAAACAAAAGTTAGATGATTTTGTGGGGGAAACTTTTGAACATTTTCGATTATTTTTAAATTTTTTTCAATATGCTTCTAAAACAAAAATATGGTCACCCTAATTAAGGGTATTCAGTATATTTTATATTATTAATTAATTTACCTAAACATTCTTCTTTTATTTTTATCCTTTTTATATTAATATTACATTCATTCAAAATAATAGAACCCTAAATTTATATGAATATAATTTATATTTACATCAATTTTTTACAGGATATATGTGGCATTATTTGCGCGATCATGACATGGCTCTTAATATTATATGCCGAATTCGTAGTAATGATGGTGATGCTAATTCCTAGTCAATATCCTTTTTATAGTAGTGTAAATATTGTTATTTTTCAAACATTTGCATTTCTTGCTTTTGCTTCTCATCTACGTGCTATGTTTACTGATCCAGTAAGTATTGATTTTCTATCAAAAATTTAATTTTATATTTTTTTCTTCTTTCTTTAATTCCCGTTTTATTTATCTATAATTTTATAGGGTGCGGTACCAAAAGGGAATGCAACAAAAGAAATGATTCAACAAATGGGACTTCGAGAAGGACAAGTAATATTTAAATGTCCAAAATGTTGTAGTATTAAGCCTGAAAGAGCTCATCATTGCTCTGTATGCCAAAGGTATTTATTGTTTAATATGATTTAATCGAATTATCTGAAACATTGTTTATCTAAATGATAATTTTGTTTATTTCAATAATTATTATTTTTTAGATGTATTAGAAAAATGGATCACCATTGTCCTTGGGTTAATAATTGTGTTGGTGAAAATAATCAAAAATATTTTGTACTCTTTACTGTAAGTTATTAATAATTATCTATTATAAATTAAAATAATATATAATTTATATATGTATTCCGTTTTAGTTTTATATTGCCATTATATCTCTTCATTCACTTTTTCTCGCTGTAAATCAAGTCATTACCTGTGTTAAGAACGAATGGAAAGAATGCAGTTCATATTCGCCACCTGCAACAGTCATTTTACTTCTTTTCTTAGTGTTTGAAGCTCTTCTATTTGCTATTTTCACTGCAGTTATGCTTGGAACCCAATTACAGGCCATTTGGAATGATGAAACAGTAAGAATGTTTGTTTAAATTTGAATTTTTAAAAATTAAAATTAAATTTCAAGTAATGTCATATATATAATCTATTACTTAAATTATAAGCTATTTTATTTGATTTTTTTTTTATTCTATCACCATAATCATTTATTATTGATTTTTTTTATCTTTAATTTTTAGGGTATTGAACAACTCAAAAAAGAGGAGGCTCGTTGGGTAAAGAAATCTCGGTGGAAGTCAATTCAAGCTGTGTTTGGACGTTTCTCTCTTGCTTGGTTTTCTCCATTTACACGGCCTCCCAGTAAAACCAAACTCGAAAGTTATCTTTATCCAGTCTAAGCTAATTCACCTTACATTTTATTCCATTGTGAATATAATACATTTATAATTTTAGTAATCAATATTATAAGAATTAAATTTTTGTGCTTTGTTCTATCATATCTATATCGCTTCAATATAAATCATGAAAACTAACGCCAAGGTAGAACACACAGAAAAATTCACACATTTTATATATATATCTATCTATCTATCTATATATATATATATATAACTTTTTTTATTTTTACTATCACAATTTTCAACACGCACATATACTTATAACATTAATGCCAATCACTTTTTATTTAGTTTGCAACACATCATTTTTTTACATTGAAATATGTAATTTTGACTGCGTTTTATATATGTATATACTATTATATAAAAAGTAAATTGCAATTTCTATGAAAATTCATAAATATTATAAACAAATTGAAGGAGTATTAAATTTTTAAAAATTTTAAATTTTTATTTCAAAATAAGAATATTTTTATATGATAATTAATGAATTTTTTTTTAACTAAAAATAATTCTATATTTCATTAATTAAAGAGGAGTTTTCATAAAATTAATAAATTCTTTAATATTTAACTTTAGATTGATAAAATTAAATAAATAAAATTAATTTAGTTCATTTAAAAAATGAATTTCCCGACCAAATTAATCTATTAAATATTATTAATTTATTTAAAACGTGTAGAGAAATCTACTAATAATAATTATTTGTGATTAGTTTTCATACCAAGTGCTTGAAATAAATGGAAAGGAATTTCTCATAAATTTTGAATTATATATTATAAATAATAACTATAATTTGGAAAAACAAATTAAAATATTGAATTTAATTTTTAAAATTTTTAATATTCATTAATGATAATCACGTATGAGTAATCAAATTTTCTACTTACTTTTATACTTTATTATTTTATTTGTTTGATTTTTATTATATTTCTTAAATTGTAAATAGCAAAGCCTATCACTGTAAAATACAATTTATTATATATTAAAATTAGAAATATATTTGTAGTATTTTAAATTAAAAAAAAAATTACGTAACTTAATATAAAATTTTCATATAGTATTTTTTTTTAATATTTTTGAAATTTCATACAATTTTGAACTTGTATATATATTTGAATATAAAAATCTTTGCCTATATATATAGATTTTGTTGCATATGAAAATTGAATGACGACATATGAAATTATGTTTGCCGAGGATGATTTCAGGACCATTTTTTTATATTAGTAAAAAAAATTGGTAATATAATATATATACATATATATTATAAATAGAAAATTTTATGTTTAAATTTTATTATAATTTTAAATTATTATTTTCTTTTAAAGGTTAGATAGATATGATATAAATTACATCCAAATTTATTTCATCATTTAATCTTTTGATTTCAACCTTTCTAATATTCCCTTCAAAAACATTTTTATGGTTGATTAATATATTTGTATTTATACAAGAATTAATTATTATTTTTATACATATTTATTTTTCTATTTTTTATTAAAAAAATATTTGTATAATATTATTATATCTTATTTTTTAATTATAATATAAATTCTTATTTTTTTAAAATCAATATTTTATTTTCAAATTGTAAATATATTATTCTTTAAATTAATTGATATTTGTTGTCTGTTAATCAACTTATTATTTGTTATTATTTTTATTATCATCTATATTTATATATATATTATATATCCTAAAATTTAATTGTTTTTAATATATATAATAACCATTTTTTTTTGTTTTTATTTTTTATTTTTCAAAAATTATTTTAAAAACATAAATAAGTCTTTATAAACCAGTTAATGAAAAATACTTTTTTAATATTTATTTTATAAATTAGAAAAATAGCTTTGAAGAAAATTATTTATTCCAATATATAAATATGATTAGCTAATTGACAAATTCAAATCATTTAAAAATAACGTAACTTATGGTTGGATAAATTATTATTCTAATTAAAGAATAATTCTTAACTTTCATAAAAACAAAATTTAATTAAAAAAATAAATAAAATGACTGCAGAGTTAGCCATTTCCCTATTGGAACTACAGGGTTTTTTTATTTTTTCGATTATAATATTTATTATCCTATATTATTTATAATTTATTTTTACTTTTAAACAATATTTTCTATAAAACTAACTTTTTTCTCTTGTTAATAATGAAAGTAGTCCAAAAATTTATTTATTCGAAATATTTATTTATGATGAATTCATAAAGTAACTTTAGTTCATTTATTGATTTAATCTTATTTATATATTAATAATTAAAATTGTTTTGGAATGTTTTTTTTTATTTAAGTATATTAATAAGCAGAAGATATTTATACTAATCTTTAAATCAAATGGATTGAAAAAACTAATTCACATTGTAGTGATATCAAATAAATTAAATTAAAGGGGGCTGAGGGAGGAGGGTTCATAATAAATTATTATTATTGGTTCACCTCTTAAGTGCTAAATACGCCTCTGATATTAATATTTATGTCTTAAGAAAACTATATAGAATACAATGTGAATTTCGTCTATTAAATAATTTTAAATTATATAGGTATAATATATATAATCTTATGGTATATTTTTCATCAATTTGTGAAATGGAAAATATCCTTTATTCATATACGTCTTAAGTAATTATATTTAATTTTTCAACGATTTGATTTATCTATCTATATTTCATTTCTCTTTAATTTTTTTTATATTTTATAAATTAGAATATTAATCTAGAATATTCTCACTAAACTTATTAGTAAAAAAAACATTCCTGAAATTCAATATATTTTTAATTTAGTTTTAGTATGATTGATAAAATAAATCATCATTGGAATTCTAAAATCATAAGAAACAAATCAAGTTTAATGATTAAAAAAAATAAAAATAAAAAAAATATAATATGGTGTATTTATTTATTATCTAGTGTTGGATCCTTGTCCATTTTGTAAAAAAATATATTGCTTTAAATAATGTAAAAATCAATCTTAAACAAGATTTTAATATTATATCTAACTTTCATAAATCTAATTTGTTTATTCTTATAATAATAGAATATTTCAAAAATATTTGAACATTCATCTTAAAAAAAATATTCAAAAACTATAAATTATTATCTAATTAATAAGAGGCAAATATCTTCTTTTTTTTTTTTTTTTTTTTATAAAAAAAATTGACTTATAAATTATATAAAAAAAATTATCCATTTAATAATATATAAATAATAAATATTTAATAAATTTCATAAATTGATGTTGATTAATGCTTTAATAAATGTTTTAATTTACAATCAATATGGTATTTTTCTTTTAATATTAAAAGAAAAAGAAAATTATTATATATACAATTATAAATTTCTATAAATTATATATTATATAAATAAAAAAAAGCTAAAATTTTAAAATTAATAATAATAGATATTTACTTGTATATTCATACAAGATATGTAATGAAATTATTATCAAGTTTTTATTAAAGAAATTGTTTAATTTTTAATAAAATTCATATTTGTTTAAAAAAAAATATTTATTTAATTTATATTAATATTGTCTATAGTATTTAGCTGATTATATGTTGTAGTATAATTTTGAATATTTTTAAAAAAGTAAAATAGTTTACAAAAATTTTAATTTAAATTATATATATCATTAATAATAAATTTAAATTCGCATTGGTGGTTAATAAATTATTAATCTCAAGTCCTTATATTTTAATGCGAATTTTAATAAGAAAACAAAAATCAAGCTTATTTAGTGAAATAGTAAAATAAATAATTTTTCTCAAGTTTGATAATAATTTTATAATATTATTGAAAATTAATAGATTTTTTTTTAAAGAACATAAATGTAATAAATTTCATTTTAATTGTATAAAAAAATATTAAAAAATATTTTGTTCAATTTATCCTATTGGTTTTTGTTTTTCTTGTAGGTATTTTACTATAGGACATAAAGCATAAACATAATAAACTTTAATAATTTTTTTTTTTTTTATTTTTATTTAAGGTTGTGATTTCTCATTCAGTATTATATATATATATATATATTTATTTATTATAAATATTATATTATTCTATTCTTTGTTAATTAATTTAACTTAGATAAATGAATAATTATTGTCAAGTCTGAAAATAAAAACCTAAGAATTGTTATTCATCGAATATTAATCAAGTTTTCTTAATTCTAATTGTAATTTTTGTAATAATGAACATTTTAACTTTTAAGTTACATAATTATTTTCCCAATGGATAATAAATTATAATTTATTTCGAAATATGTTTTTCCTTTATTATGAATTGTAAATTTTAATAATAATTTTTTCAAATGAAATTATACTTGTGTTTAATTATAACTTTATTCATTAAGAAAATTTAGCATATATGTTGTGTAATTAATATAATTAAACATTATCCAAATGTGTCACATTGAATTAAAATAAAAAATAATTATTTAATAATGTGTTTGTAATCATACAATAATTCATATTAGATTGGATAATGTAGGTACGTAATTTTTTTCACTAATTCAAAAAAAAAAAAATTATTTTTATTTTTTAATTTATGAAATTTATATCTTATCTTATCTTATTATGCTAGCTAAAATTGTATATATGTATTTATCTATATATATTGGTTCTCAAAAACCGCTCTAACGATTTTTTTCAAATTCACACTAGATATAGTATTTATAAAGAAAAATTAAGTTTTATTGATGATATCTCTTGAAACATACAGCTTCATTATTAATTTCTTAATTGAAAATTATATATGGAAAACGTCAAAATTTTTAATACTGCCTGCTAAGACAGTAAAAAAATGACAATTTTTTATCTAAATACATATAGTCCAGCGGTTGGACTGATGTTTTAACGAGTGGATTTCGTCGGTTCGAAACTCGCCGGGTGAATCGTTATTTAAAAATGAAAATAATGATTTTGTTATTTTTTTTCTTTTTATCTATTGTTTACTTTTTAATAAATTACTATTCTATATTTATTTATTCATTGTTCTTTTATTAATAAAGTTTTAGATAGTTTTATAAGTTTTAATATTTTTTCAATAAAATATTATTCAATATATTTATTAATATTATTTTATTTATTATTATTGAGTACCCGAAGTTCCATTCATTTTAATCAGATTGATGCAATGATGCAACAGTTAATAATTGTAATATTGTAATAAATTTCTATCTTGAAAATTGTTACATATTATTCAGGATATTTTAAAAACTATTTCTTTCTTTAATTAATATTCATTTTTTCTATAAGTCAGATATATTTCCAAATATTAAATAATTTTTGAAGTGAAAACTTCTTTAGCGGCGTTGAGCACTTTTGCGGGATGGGGAAAAAGTATAGAACTCGCGTGATCGTGACCAACACCATGAAACCATCTGCTTTCAAATTTCTTATAACAGAGCGCGAAATTTGAATTGTCATTAGAACTGTTTTATAAATTATCTCTAACATATAAATATATATTTATTATGTAAAGTTCATTTCATATATACATATATAATCAAAATTATACGAAATGAACTTCACATAATAAATATATATTTTATGTTAGAGATAAGAATTATAAAACAGTTCGTATTGCAATATTTTAAACAAAGTTGTGTATTTATATATATATAAATATAAGTTACAAATTTGTTTAAAATATATGTTTAAAATAATATATAAGTTATATATATATACATGCATATGAAATTCATCTTTCTCGTGAAATAGCGCGAATTTCGTCTGTTTTAAAATTTCTTACGCAGAAGTTTTCACTTCTGTCGGCCAGTCCCACGACTGCCAATTTTGCTTTTTTAATTCCGAAAAGCTGCAAAGCACGTTTTTTTGTCTTTAGTTTGTTTTATAACCACTTGGGGCGCTAAACAGTTTTTCAAAAAAACACTATAGAAAAAAAATATATGTACCTATATATTATATATTTATGTATTATTGAGGAGCACAAGTTCATTAATTTTAATCAGATTGATGCAAATGTGTAACATTTAATAATTGTAATAAATAATTAAAGAATTGTGTATCAATATTTTTTAAAGGGTAGAGCGAGAGCTCGGTGTCCCAGGTATTAATATTACCAGCCAAATCCAATAATAATGAATCATTTTTTTTAACTTAAGTACCGAGCCGAGGCTCGGGGTCCCGGTACTGTTAATAATTATATCAATATTACATTACATATAATTGTGTCATTAAAAAAAAATCTGTTTCAATATGTGATTGTATCATATCTCTTTGAAGTTTATCATCTAAAAATGTTTTGTAAAATTGCTATAAATTGCTATAATAATAGTATTTCTTTAATAAATATAATTTAAATTTGTCTATAGGCCTAAATTAAAGAAAATATTAATAAATCGAATAAAATATAAATTCGATTTTCAAATTTTAGGTCTTTACAATAATATTTAATTTTAGTTATTTTTAATTTAAGTATATATATATATATTATTTTAATAATTTATCATGGATTGTGTATAATAAGGTCATTCATTCATTTTGATTATATTTGTGTAATTGATTAGTTATTAAGATCACGGGTAATTTTCGTACATGTAGAATGTACATAATAAAAATCATTTTTTTTTATAACATACTCTATTATATTTTATTTATAGAAAATTATATATAAATGTCCTATATTAAGATTTGAAAAAATTTTTACAAATTTTTATAAAAAAACAAACTATATTTGTAGTTGGCTACACGCAAAAAAACTTTGGTATTTCAGAAATATTTAAAAAAAAAACAAAACAAAAACAACTTAAAAAATCATTTTGCATTCTTTTCATATTTTTTTTTTCTTAATTTAATAGAGAATTTTATAAGTATTTTAATTTAGAAGTAACTGGTTCACCGAGCCGCCGCAGCTCGGTCAATAAAAGAAATTCTTCCTTATTATCGGGTTTGGCTGGTAATATTAATAAATTTGTTGGGGCGTTTATAATGATAATCCTCTTTTCTACTATTCTTATATTATAATCTGACTTTGGTTTCTATTTATACTTAGAAACTATAAATTAATTTCTTTGTTTTAATTTAGATATAAAACATTTTATAAGAATTTATTAAAAGCTGTGCGCTGTTCATTTGATACTATTTTTTCCTCCATTTATTCATACATGTTTAACACAATGAATACAAAATTATTAATATATAATTTTTTTTATTTATAATAATCAAATACCATTTAAATTATTTAATATAATTTATTGTAAAATTTGTTACTTTATTTTAAAAACATCTATTTTTTCTTTTTTTTTTTATATAAAACTTTAATAAAGTAATAACAACCCTTCGCACCTTTCGCTTAATCTGGCGAGTCCCATATTTTTCTCATTCCTATTCTAAATTACTGATACACAGATGGATGCTGGAACGATCCAGGGAGGTGGTGATGTCCACAAGGTGCATTTGGTGAAAATTGAACTGAAATAAAGGATAATAATAACAAAAAAATAAGTATAATTAAATTTAAATTAATTATTTTTTGTTTTGTTAATATTCATTAGGCGATTATAGAGATATATATTAAACTATATTATGGAAGTTATACAAATCGATCAAGATTAACCATTGATAGAGGAGATTGAAGAGAGAAAAGTATATTTAGAATTGGTAGATTGCAAAGCGTTAATCTCAAAGTGTGGCTAATCTTTGAATTATTTTCTTGTCAGGGAATTTCAGGTGGTTGCCTGACTTCCATCGAGGGATACATGTCCTCGTTCTACTAATTTCTAAAGTAGATTAGAATTAATAAATAAAATCAAATAATTTTAATATATCTATTAATGTAATAAAAATGTGGGTGATTAATAAAGTGCCATGATAATATTTAAGGCAGTGTTTTCCAACCTGTGGGGCGCGCCCTCCGTGGGGGGCGCGAATGTATTAGAACCAATTTTTTTTTTCTAAAATCTATAATAATCTATAAGATATTATGTTTTTGCTTAATTGAGTGTGTGTGAGTGTGTAATGTGTATGTGTTATTTTGTAGCCCATTAAATAAATAACTATATTATGTGAGTATTTATGAAATTAGATTATTACAAAAATTAAGAGGGCTCAAGAATTTTTTTTAAAAAAAGGGGGACACCGGTACAGAAAGGTTGGAAACCACTGATTTAAGGGATGGGTTGCATTAACTGCACAAGTCTGAATTCTACCTTCTTGTATTGCTGAGAGAGTAGTTGGGGTGGATTTTTTTTAATGAACGGACATTAGGGAGAGGAGATGTCCTATTAAATTTTCAATTGTTGTTTTTTTATTTAATTAATAATTGAAAAAAAAATTGAATATCGGGATTATTATATTTTATATTTATTTATAAGAATTCAAAAGAAAGGGGAATTTTGAATTTTCGCGGGCCGTGTACATTCGATTATCGAATTGTTGTTTTTACTTTCCCGCATACTTCGTATAATTACTTTCCCGCATACTTCGTATAAGGGAAGTATTGGAATCGTCAAAAATTTCGACTTCGAGATTTCGATAGATCTTGACGTTTTAGACCTCCCTGAGTCGGAAAATACCATTTTTCGAATTATGTCTGTGTGTGTGTATGTATGTATGTATGTATGTATGTATGTATGTATGTATGTATGTATGTATGTATGTATGTATGTATGTATGTATGTATGTATGTATGTAATGTCTGTAAGCAAATTTACTCAAAAACTAATCAAGCTAGGACTTCGAAATTTGGTACACCGATATTATTCACAGTTTGTAGATTTCTATCAAAATTTCGTCAAAATCGGTTAACCGGAAGTGGTACTTTAGCTACACTGGTTGCGTTTACCGTTCAAGTAAAGTACCAGTTTGCTTCGAGATATTTGCTTCATATTTTGTATATAGATTTAAAAATATGAAAAAAATTGAGATACCAAATTTCATCATGATCTGACTACCGGAAGTGACATTTTACCTATACAAGTAGCGTTTCTTTTTTACCGACCGACGATAGTAAGGGAGGTATTGTTTTCACACCAAATTTCACCTATGGATATTTTTAGGTACATATCTCCACGAATCATGCATTTTCTTAACAGAAAAAAGTATTTTTAGCATGATGTCTGTCCGTCCGTCCGTCTGTCCGTCCGTCCGTATAGATGTGTACAGCCTGAACGGCTCAACGGATTTTGATGAAATTTGGTATATTTACTTAATACATCAGTAGGATGAATTGATCAACTTTTGGTGCAAATCCGGAAACCGGAAGTGCTAGAATTGCCGATCGAAGAGAGGAAGTGAAGGGTTATTTTCATATCAAATTTCACGTGAGGACATATCTCCACGTGTTATGCACTTTGTATTGGTTTTATCCACGAGAAAAATCATCTTCATTAGTTTTTTCTTAATTTAAAATTATATGACGTCACCCAGCACTTCATGACGTCACAGCCAGCCCTTATATATTATAAATAAAATAAAATTAAAAATATTTATATTATATCCATATCTGTTTTTTTTACATTTAAAATATCAGTTAACCGGAAGTAGCACTTTATTCTATATATATATTATATATATATATATATATATAAATGTTACCAAATATCAAATTTGACACCAATAAACTAATACGAACTGGCTCTTTATCAATACCAAGTTTACACATTCTAAATATTCATTCACAACTCTTTATACCTATTTATATGCGGGAAAGTCTAGGGGAGGACACTCCCGCTTATTTTGTTTTGTTGATACACATATGTTTCTCATATGATGACATTATCAGCTATTTTGGATTAGTAGTTGGTGTTTGACAACTGAAAAAGTTAGTCGCGTTTTTTGTGTGTTCTTCGAATTTTTACTTAAAAAAAAATATATATATCAAATAATCTGTATTAAATTTTGCATTAAAAATGGAAGTACTCCATGTTGACTGTGGCATTCGGCGAGTGTACTTTGTCTCAAAAAAATGTTTATAAGTGGTACAAGCGCTTTAGAAAAGCACGCCAAGTTCGATCAATGTGAAGGTTTTGCTCACTGTTTTCTTCGATTACAATGGCGTGGTGCATCATGAGTTCTTGTTTATTAACAGGTTGTACTGTTAATAAGGAATACCACAAGGAAGTTATGCAACGTTTGCGTGAAGCAATTTGGCTCAAACGATTGGAATTGTGGAAAAACAAATCATGGATAATGCACCAGCTCACACATCATTGCTTGTTCGTGATTTTTTGACCAAAAACAACACCGTAATCATGCCTTAATCACCGTATTTACCTGATTTGGCTCCTTGTGAATTTTTCCTATTCCCAAACCTGAAGAGAACAGTGAAAGGATAGCGTTTTTCCACAATTGATGAGATAAAGTCGGAATCAAGCAACGAGCTGATGGCTATACCGAAAATCGCAATTCAGATATGTTTGGACGATTGGAAGAAGCGCTGGTATAAGTGCACTATAGCTGAAAGAAATTACTTTGAAGAGGATTAAATGGATATTGATGAATAAATAAATACTTTTCGTAGTAATTCAAAATTCACCCTTTCTTTTGAACAAATCTCGTATAATGTATTGTATGTGTTTAATATCATTTAAAATTCTGACTATTCATTACTCAAATTTAAAATTTAAATAAATAAATAAAATAATATAATTTTTTTATTATTTCTTTTTAACTTACCAACAATAATAATATTTTATTATACTTTTTTTCATAATCAATATAGGAAATATTTCAGGTGAATATATATATATATATATATATGTATATTGGGTTAACGAATACTATGACTTTGTTCAATAATAATATAATATTACTAAATTATCAAATATTTTTCTTATAATTGAAGACCTTAGAGCGAAACAGTGGTAAGCCACAAAATCAAAATGTTGAGATATTGCAGTTTAAAGTTTAGAGAAAAGTTAAAAAACATTGGGTTTACTGCATATATTTCAAATTTGCTCAATATGTAATATCAGTAAAGGGAAAAAGTCAGCAACTATTATTTCTTTAAATAAAACATTCTTTCTACAAAAATTAGAATTTATTTTGAAAAAATGTGGCTTAACATGTTTTTGCTAAAACTAAACTAAACGGATGATAAAAATAACTAAGATATAAATATAATACATCTATAACACATCTAAAATTTCAACATCTTTATCTACTATATTTTTTTTCACAAAAAAAAAAAAATAGAATTTATATAAAATGTAGCTTCACGTGTTTTTGCTTTATCTAAATTAAAACAAAATAAAGAAAAGAATGCAATACTTATTAATCATCTAAAATTTCAACCTCATCATCTACAGTATAAACAGTTACATGTAATTGAGTGTAAAATGATTGATAGGCTGGAGGTATATAAGGCAATAATGTTTGTACATTTTTAATTTTCTTTTCTGCTATTTTTAATGGCTCGTTGTATTTAAATTTAATATCTGACAAGGTTATCATTACAGGTCTACCTTGTTTTAAGACATTAATTTTCCTGTATCCTCCATTAACTGTGTTTTTAACAAAAAATGATCCAATATTCTCTGATTTAAAGCAAAAGCTATACGTTCCTGAAAATTCCAAGTTTGTCTTATCAGAAAAGCGTGCTTTTTTGTTTATATTCGCCAACAGAGGCTCATAAGAATAAAAGTCTTTTTGATTAATTTTTGTTACTATAAATGGGTTTTTTCGGTTTGATTTTTGAATGACATCTAGCCAACCTTCTGGTGTTGGGCAATAACATCTTAAGCCACATGGCATACAATACTTTTGCATAAATTATTTACAAAATATTTTTACATAAAAACGTGGTAAGCCAAAAAAATAAAAAACTATAACCTATCTCAGAAAAATCTGTCGACATATTATCGTTATTTGGTACAAAGTCTTTGTCGACACAACTGTCATCACTCTCCTCAAAAAACTCAGGACTAGAACGGTTATTTTCACGAATAATTGCTCTTGAACGAAGACATAAACCAGAAGTCGACGCCATATTGATGTGGCTTACCATGCTTCACGTAAGAAAATGAAGTAATTTTGCCAACACCAACAACATGATTTAGCGATAACAGCGCCATTTATTACGAAACAGTCAAAATAACTTTTTTAGTGGTTTAATATTGTTCCCGCCATATGGTAAATGCAATAAAACAATTTTCTGCAAAAGTGTGGCTTACCACTGTTTCGCTCTAAGGTCTTCATTTCATTTTGATATTTTAATTTCATTGCTTGATTTTTATTGAATATTTTTAATTATAATAAAATTTGAGAAAATGCCAAGTTAGAGACTTGAGACAATTTATAAAAATTAATTTATAAAAATTAACGGTATAAAAGTATTGATAAAACTAAAGATAAATTAGCAATATATACATTCATTAATAGTATTAATTTAAATTAGTGGATTTATTTGATTTTTACTATATCGTAAGAGATAGTATTGCGATCACGAAAATTTTCGATGTCGAGATTTTTATGTTTTTATACGTTTTGAAGGTTCCTGAATCATTTTCACTAAGGTTGAGAAAAATGTCTGTATGTGTGTGTGTATGTAGACAAGATTACGCAAAAACGGTTTGAGCTAGAATGATGAAATTTGGAACATGAGCATTATTCAAAATTCGTAGTTTTCTATCAACTTTTGAGAAATGTAGCTCAACCGGAAGAGGGTCATTACCTACAACGTTTTGATTTTTTTTCCTCTAAAGTGACCGTAAAAATAAAGATATAGGTTTGATAATTTTTCACATGATTAATAATTGTATAAAATTGCTATATATAGAATTTCAGCTTGATTGATTCGCTGAAATTACCAGAATTAATTTTTTAACACTGCAAATCTGCAACGCCAACATGTGACGTGGTGCCATCAACAAAAAGCCAAACATGCGCTGATTTAATATTTATTATTTATAATTTATAATTAATTAAATTTAATTTAAATATAATATATTATGTTATTTAATCCAATTCAAATTGCGAGATAGTCGAGTGGAGACACTCCAGCTAATTTTTTATTATTAAGTTCATTTATTAATTTTTTTAGATCATAGTTAATTCCCTCCCTTATAATAAAAGAAGTATTCAAATATAGAAAGAATAAATACAAAATAATTTAAGTTAAATATGATTTAAATATTTTATTATATTAATTAAAATGAGAACTTTTAGAATAAATTATTTAATTGAAATGATATTTTAATATTAGAATTTAAAATAAAAAGATAAATATTATAATAATTCTTTGATTGGGAATAGCTAGAGTTATATACATTGTGTAAAATGAGTCCGCCAGTCAGTGGGCCACGCCTGGCTCTTGAATGAACAACACGGAGAACTATATAAACTTTAAAAAATTAAATTCTGCGGTTATTGATTAGATATTAATAAAATCTATAGCCTATGTTACCATAGAGGTATATAAGAATATTGTGATGTAATTTCATAGAAATCGTTTCTTATTTTTTGATGTTCATAATTCTAAATTATCAAGTGTCGATTAAGTAGGAAATTTCTTTTTTGTTTGTTTCTATGACAGCAAAAAAGTAAACAAATTACATACATACATACATACAAACACTCTCCTTTATATATATAGATAAAATAAAATTAAAAATATTTATGTTATATTCATATCTGTTTTTTATTACATTAATAGATATATTAAAATTATTTGAAATTGTTTCTGTAGCTGGAAATTAATTTATTTCAAAACGACGCTCGGTTCGGACCTGGCCACAGGTAATCCACTTTTAAAAAAAAAATGTTATTATTTGATGAATTTGTATAAAAGAATTGTGAAAATATTTGTCTTTATCAATAGAAAATATTTTCTCTCAATCTCTTTGTTCTAGAGCATAGGTTCTTAAACTTATGTACTCCACGGACCCCCACTTGAAAAAATTTTTTTTGACGGACCCCCATCACAACTTTAGGTACTTTACGTCATTTTATTAATTAATTTCTGGCTTACGATCTCATAAGGACAAGGATATATGATGAATATTTCTAACAGTGATTGGTGAATAACGATTTTTTTGCATATTGTAGAACACATTTTATTAGAAATTATAATATTGAAGAAAGAAAATACAAACATTGTCATAGCAACAAATCTCACAAATTATAATGGGTACTTACATTAAATTCATATAAATATTTTATAATTTTTTTCAGAAAATATTAAATAAGAAATATTTTAAAAAATAACTGCATCTATCTCATTAAATATAACTTACATATTTAATGAGATGTATGCAGTTGTTTTCTTGAAACAAGAATCTCAATATCTGGCTTAATATTGGAAACTTTTAATCTAAGATCCGGCTCTACATTTAATTTGTTTCTATATTTAGACTTAATATAAAATAGTACCGAAAAAGCTTGTTCGCATAAATATGTTGTGCAGAATGGAATCAAGTGTTGAAGTGCTTTATTTGCAAGCGCAGGATAATCTGACCTGAGAAGTAACCAAAAGTTGCTCAATTCAGTTTTGTTAAATTTTAGTTTATAAGTTGTATCACATGATAATTCCACGAGAATATCTTGTTCAGGTGCAGATAAATGTTTAGCATTTGTAATTTCCATATTAAATGGATCTCTGATCCAGTTATTGCAAGGATCAGGAGTAGAAAAATACTTCCTGAAGTTGCTTTTCAAAGTAATTAAATGTTCAACAAATAATTGACGCGTTTGATTAAGCAATTTTTCACTGGAGCTTTCTATGAAATCATTGAGAGTTGGAAAAGACTCATATACACCGTTCTGGATGCGTTTCGACCACAAGTCGATTTTTTTAATCATTGCTTCTATTTTATCTTCAACTTTAAATATATTTACAACAGTACCTTGCAGGCTCAAATTAAGTTCGTTCAATTTTGTAAAAATATCAGTCAAGTAAGCCACCTTAGCTAACCAGATAAAATCATTGAAACATTCGGTCAGTTCAAAATGCGCATCTATTAAAAACAATCGTATTTCATCTCGAAGCTCAAAAAGGCGAATGAGTACTTTCCCGCGGGACAACCAACGTACATCTGTATGTAATAATAAATGTGTATGTTGACTACCCATTTCCTCACACAAAATTTTAAAAACTCTGGAATTAAGTGGACGAGCCTTAATGAAATTGACAATTTTAACTACTTCGTCTAATGTTCTTTTCAAATCTGGTGACATATTTTTGGCTGCTAATGATTCTCTGTGAATGCAGCAATGATTCCAAACAACCTGAGGCGCAACATTTTTAATAAGAGCAATCAATCCAGTTCTTGTACCTGACATTGCACGAGCACCATCAGTGCAAATTCCAACACATTTTGGCCACTCTATTTCATTTTCGGTTATAAAATTATTCAAACTGTTAAATATGTCATTAGCTGTCGTTCGTGAAGGTAGTGAATCACAAAACAATACATCTTCTTGTATTTGATTTTCAAACTCATATCTAATGAAAGCTAACAAATTGGCATTATTAGTGACATCAGTACTTTCATCCAATTGTAATGAGTAATAGTGACTTTTGCGCACTCTCGATATTAATTCTTCTTTTATATTACATGACATGTCTTCAATCCTATTCTTAACCGTATCATTTGATAATGAAATCAAATTTATATCGTTTGCTGCTTTAGTTCCTAACATTATATTTGTAATTACTTTTGTAGCAGGAAGAATTAATTGCTCTGCTATATTATGCGGCTTTCCTGCTTTAGCAATAAGTAGAGCTACTTCATATGATGCCATTACTGCTTTCTTACTCATACCACCAGATCCCGTCTTTACCATCAATTTCTGACTTGAATTAAGTTCTTCTTTTTTCATTTTAAAAAATTCGATAGACTTACTAACATGCTCGCTGTGCTTTGTTTGTAAATGACGTCTGAGATTAGCAGGTTTCATACTTTCATTGGATAAACTTTCCTGACATAGAACGCAGACTGGTCTTTCCACATCATTGTTGCAAATATAAGTAAATCCAAATGATAAATAATCATCCGAATATTTTCTAGTTTTGCGTTTCTTGGTAGAGTTTGCTGTTGATGCCTCATCATCTGATTCTTTCCGTTTCTGTGTTGAACCAGTTTGTAGCCAACGATCCATTTTATGGAGTAATTTATTAACATTGAACTACAATAATATAAATATAATATAAATATAATATAAATATAACGAATTATTATTTACTAGCTATGTTTTAATATGATTTTAAATGAATGTTTTAATATCATTTTAAATGAATGTTTTAAATCATTTTAATAAATGTTTTAAATCATTTTAAATAAATGATTTAATATCATTTTAAATGAATATTAATTTATATAATAAATATATTTCGTAATTTGATTCTAAAATATTATTAATTTCGTAATTTGATTCTAAAATATTATTAATTTCGTAATTTGATTCTAAAATATTATTAAAATAAATATTTTTTATTCATAAAACTAACTTATACTTACTCTCAAAAACAGCCTTTCTGGGAAATTGCAAAATGTGTTTAGTGTTTTTATAAAATAATGATCATGCAAATTACACTAAAAATTAAAAAAAATTATTAGCTATAATAAACTATTATTAGCTATAATTTAATTATAATTAATTAAATTAATAAAAATAATTTAAAGATACAACTCGTTGAGAAATGAACTTATAATTAACATTAATAAAAATAATTTAAACATACAACTCGTTGAGAAATGAACTTATAATTAACATTTGCTTTAAAACTGTTTAAAACCCCAGAGTGGACGCTGACAATTTGGGTTTTTCCGGGTAAGACTGTCCCCTCCCCTGGTTTTCCCCAATAACAAAGTGAAAGAAAATTCCCTTATATGCCTCCCCTTCCGAGCCCCTAAGAGGGGTTATTTTAAAGGAACAATCGAAAAATGATTTTAAATGAATGAATGGATGAAAATTCAAATTTTATATATAGTTTTTTATATATGTTTATTTATTCACAAAAAATTAATTGACATAATTATCAATTTAATAAAATAAAATAGTATTATTAATAGTATTAAATTATAGCCGTAATTCTCTAGGAGGATATAGTTAAACAATGAACTTTAAATATTTATATATGTATATATTTTTACGATGATTTTTTTCCGAGGACCGCGGACCCCCAGTAAAGGCTTCGCGGACCCCCAGGGGTCCGCGGACCACAGTTTAAGAACCACTGTTCTAGAGGGTTAGTATGTTCTTTAGAAATGTCTTTCTAGAATTTTCTACATTTTTGTCTATTAAAAGCATATTCATCAAAATATTGAGAAAATATAATAGGGAGGTAGAAAAAAGGTTCGAACCCCACTCTTCTTATTTTCACTTAAGGGGTCTTCTGATTGGTTGCCTTTTTGTTCACTACCCTTTTTTCGACTTAAACGGCACCCTCAATTTCCTTCAGTTACCATTTGCTCTCTGCATCTCACCAAGTGAACATTACCACGCTTGCTAACTGAGTGTACTTTTCAATTTGTTTTGTTGTGTTTTTGTTTTTTAATCATGCCATCCAAAAAGATGAAAAAAACCAACCATTGTGTTCAGAAGAATACTTCTCAATATCAACAGTAAGTATTGCACATTTTTAAAAGATATTTATGTAGAATAATAATAAAAAAACATTTTTTAATTTTGTAAATCTGTTTATCTGTTAATTATAGTGATGATGAACAATTCGATCAACATATGAGGAGATTACCGCAAGAATTAGTAGGTCATATTCTGCAATATACAACAATCCAAGAATTGGTTCTTTTTAGTGACGACCCATATTATTATGATGTGATTATCAATACTGGAATTGTTTATTCTTTGCCTGCTATTTTATTCGACGGTCCAAATTCCTTCTACGCTGAACAGTTTTTTGAACGATTCCATTTTTTAATAGAAACTGTTGATGTAAGTGAATCGAATTTGGAATTTTTAATCAAGTTGCTAAAACATTCATCCATGCCAAGATTAAAAAAAATTGTTTTTCAAGATTTCTCCAAAAGTCAATTAGTTATAATAGGAGATCTTCTAATCAAATTATCAAGTGAACTCCAAGAAGGTAAATTGCCAAATTGTCCTATTTTCAATAAGGTAGAAGAAATTATTATCAAAGGGTCCAGACTAAATTATGATATTTTTCTAAGGGATATTAATTTGTTTTTTCCAAATTTAAAAAAGTTAAGTCTTCCAAATGAATGTTTTTGTAGTAAAAGTATAAATAACTTAATAACGAAAATGAACAAACTTGTAACATTAAATTTGCCGATCTTATTGATAAAAAGAATGGAACCCTTGAAATCCATAGTTAACTTTTCAAATTTAAGAAAATTGGAAATCGCTTTTCATTCTGATAATAAAACCTGGCCATCTTATTTGTCAAAATTACAAAATTTAGAACATCTACAAATTAGATATAATGGCCCTGAAGAAATTCTCAGGAGTTATTTTGAAATTGCACCATTAGGTAAATTGAAAAAAGTAATGTTAATAGAAATAAAATCCTTTACAAAACAACTAGTTAAAGTGTTTCTTGAAAAAAGGTTACCATTAACAAATTTGAAAATAGAATCATGCGACGATATTCATAGAAATGCCTTGAAAATGCTTAATCAGTTTGAAAATTTAACAGATCTCCGATTAGAATACTGTGATTTATTAAGAAGTAGTTATCTAAAAGATATCCATCAAATAAAAAAATTAAATATTTTATCATTGTTTGCATGTGATAAAATATCGAATAAAGTACTTCCATACATTTTTAAATGTAAAAAATTATATCAATTAATTCTTCCATTGACAAAAAAGACACAAGTTAATTCATTAATTAAAATGAACAAATACTTGCGTCTTCATACATTGATCATTTATACAACTGATACAAATGATGATGATGATGATGATACAATAACAGAGGAAGTTGCCATTTGTAAAAAATTGTTACCTTGTGCATGTGATATCAATACTATTTCAATGTATATGATCGATATTTTATAATACCTATAGAATAATAAACTTTTTATTATTAAAAATACAACTTTAATAAAAAAAAAACAAATAAATTCTCATTGTATGGTTGTATTGAAATAAAAAGAGTATAGGTGTACTTGTATGTACTTATAGTATTAAAAATAGATTTATGTACTTTTTATGAATTATGTATATAGACAACTTTAATATTAAAAATGTAAAAAATTATCAATGTATGTTGAACTAAAAATTTAACAAAATATTTATTGAATTTTGAATATTATTACGATGTGAAAATATTACTTTCATATAAAAATTAAATAAATTATGTACTCTTATATATTTGTATTTAAATGAAAAATTGATGTTTTATTTAAAAAAGACGATTGTATTTAAGGTTTTTTCGATGAAATTAATGAAAAAAATTATGATATCAATGAAATATGAATCAAATCGAATACAGGATCAAAAATGGAAGAAAATGATATATAAAAACTAAATATTATATTTCTATTTAAAAAAGTAGCTTTTTTGTGAAAAAATATTACAAATTCAGGTTTTTTCGATTAAATTAATGAAAAAAATTATGATATCAATGAAATTTTAATTAATTCTTGATTAGGACCAGAAATGGAAGAGAATGATATATAATAAATAAATTTTACATTTCTATTTAAAAAAGTAGCTTTTTAAGTGAATTAATATGAAAAATTCTGGTTTTTTCTATGAAATCAATGAAAAAAATTATGATATCGATAAAATATGAATTAATTCTTGATTAGGACCAGAAATGGAAGAGAATGATATATAATAAATAAATTTTACATTTCTATTTAAAAAAGTAGCTTTTTGCGTGAAATAATATGAGAAATTCTGTTTTTTACTATGAAATCAATGAAAAAAATTATGATATCGATAAAATATGAATTAATTCGTGATTAGGATCAGAAATGGAAGAGAATGATATATAATAAATAAATTTTACATTTCTATTTAAAAAAGTAGCTTTTTGCGTGAAATAAGATTACAAATTGAGGTTTTTTCAATGAAATTAATGAAAAAAATTATGATAACAATGAAATATTAATTAATTCTTGATTAGGACCAGAAATGGAAGAGAATGATATATAATAAATAAATTTTACATTTCTATTTAAAAAAGTAGCTTTTTGCGTGAAATAATATGAGAAATTCTATTTTTTTCTATGAAATCAATGAAAAAAATTATGATATCGATAAAATATGAATTAATTCGTGATTAGGATCAGAAATGGAAGAGAATGATATATAATAAATAAATTTTACATTTCTATTTAAAAAAGTAGCTTTTTGAGTGAAAAAATATTACAAATTCAGGTTTTTTCGATGAAATTAATGAAAAAAATTATGATATCAATGAAATATGAATTAATTCTTGATTAGGACCAGAAATAGAAGAGAATGATATATAATAAATAAATTTTACATTTCTATTTAAAAAAGTAGTTTTTAGAGTGAAATAATATGAGAAATTCTGGTTTTTTCGATGAAATCAATGAAAAAAATTATGATATCGATAAAATATGAATCAAATCGAATATAGGATCAAAAATGGAAGAGAATGATATATAATAAATAAATTTTACATTTCTATTTAAAAAAGTAGGTTTTTGCGTGAAATAATATGAGAAATTCTATTTTTTTCTATGAAATCAATGAAAAAAATTATGATATCGATAAAATATGAATTAATTCGTGATTAGGATCAGAAATGGAAGAGAATGATATATAATAAATAAATTTTACATTTCTATTTAAAAAAGTAGCTTTTTGCGTGAAAAAATATGAGAAATTCTGGTTTTTTCTATGAAATCAATGAAAAAAATTATGATATCGATAAAATATGAATTAATTCGTGATTAGGATCAGAAATGGAAGAGAATGATAAATAATAAATAAATTTTACATTTCTATTTAAAAAAGTAGCTTTTTGCGTGAAAAAATATTACAAATTCAGGTTTTTTCGATGAAATTAATGAAAAAAATTATGATATCAATGAAATATGAATTAATTCTTGATTAGGACCAGAAATGGAAGAGAATGATATATAATAAATAAATTTTACATTTCTATTTAAAAAAGTAGCTTTTTGCGTGAAAAAATATTACAAATTGAGGTTTTTTCGATGAAATTAATGAAAAAAAATATGATATCAATGAAATATGAATTAATTCTTGATTAGGACCAGAAATAGAAGAGAATGATATATAATAAATAAATTTTACATTTCTATTTAAAAAAGTAGCTTTTTGCGTGAAATAATATGAGAAATTCTGGTTTTTTCTATGAAATCAATCAAAAAAATTATGATATCGATAAAATATGAATTAATTCGTGATTAGGATCAGAAATGGAAGAGAATGATAAATAATAAATAAATTTTACATTTCTATTTAAAAAAGTAGCTTTTTGCGTGAAAAAATATTACAAATTGAGGTTTTTTCGATGAAATTAATGAAAAAAAATATGATATCAATGAAATATTAATTAATTCTTGATTAGGACCAGAAATAGAAGAGAATAATATATAATAAATAAATTTTACATTTCATTTTAAAAAAGTAGCTTTTTGCGAGAAATAATATGAGAAATTCTGGTTTTTTCGATGAAATTAATGAAAAAAATTATGATATCGATAAAATATGAATTAATTCGTGATTAGGATCAGAAATGGAAGAGAATGATAAATAATAAATAAATTTTACATTTCTATTTAAAAAAGTTGCTTTTTGCGTGAAAAAATATTACAAATTGAGGTTTTTTCGATGAAATTAATGAAAAAAATTATGATATCAATGAAATATGAATTAATTCTTGATTAGGACCAGAAATGGAAGAGAATGATATATAATAAATAAATTTTACATTTCTATTTAAAAAAGTAGCTTTTAGAGTGAAATAATATGAAAAATTCTGTTTTTTTCTATGAAATCAATGAAAAAAATTATGATATCGATAAAATCTGAATTAATTCTTGATTAGGACCAGAAATGGAAGAGAATGATATATAATAAATAAATTTTACATTTCTATTTAAAAAAGTAGCTTTTAGAGTGAAATAATATGAGAAATTCTGGTTTTTTCGATGAAATCAATGAAAAAAATTATGATATCAATGAAATATTAATTAATTCTTGATTAGGACCAGAAATGGAAGAGAATGATATATAATAAATAAATTTTACATTTCTATTTAAAAAAGTAGCTTTTTCCGTGAAAAAATATTACAAATTGAGGTTTTTTCGATGAAATTAATGAAAAAAATTATGATATCGATAAAATATGATTTAATTCTTGATTAGGACCAGAAATGGAAGAGAATGATATATAATAAATAAATTTTACATTTCTATTTAAAAAAGTAGCTTTTTGCGTGAAAAAATATTACAAATTGAGGTTTTTTCGATGAAATTAATGAAAAAAATTATGATATCAATGAAATATGAATTAATTCTTGATTAGGACCAGAAATGGAAGAGAATGATATATAATAAATAAATTTTACATTTCTATTTAAAAAAGTAGCTTTTTGCGTGAAATAATATGAGAAATTCTGTTTTTTTCTATGAAATCAATGAAAAAAATTATGATATTATAAAATATGAATTAATTCTTGATTAGGACCAGAAATGGAAGAGAATGATATATAATAAATAAATTTTACATTTCTATTTAAAAAAGTAGCTTTTTGCGTGAAATAATATGAGAAATTATGTTTTTTTCTATGAAATCAATGAAAAAAATTATGATATCAATCAAATATGAATTAATTCTTGATTAGGACCAGAAATGGAAGAGAATGATATATAATAAATATATTTTACATTTCTATTTAAAAAAGTAGCTTTTAGAGTGAAATAATATGAGAAATTCTGTTTTTTTCTATGAAATCAATGCAAAAAATTATGATATCGATAAAATATGAATTAATTCTTGATTAGGACCAGAAATGGAAGAGAATGATATATAATAAATAAATTTTACATTTCTATTTAAAAAAGTAGCTTTTTGCGTGAAAAAATATTACAAATTGAGGTTTTTTCGATGAAATTAATGAAAAAAATTATGATATCAATGAAATATTAAATAATTCTTGATTAGGACCAGAAATGGAAGAGAATGATATATAATAAATAAATTTTACATTTCTATTTAAAAAAGTAGCTTTTAGAGTGAAATAATATGAAAAATTCTGTTTTTTTCTATGAAATCAATGAAAAAAATTATGATATCGATAAAATATGAATAAATTCTTGATTAGGACCAGAAATGGAAGAGAATGATATATAATAAATAAATTTTACATTTCTATTTAAAAAAGTAGCTTTTAGAGAGAAATAATATGAGAAATTCTGGTTTTTTCGATGAAATCAATGAAAAAAATTATGATATCAATGAAATATGAATCAAATCGAATATAGAATCAAAAATGGAAGAAAATGATATATAATAAATAAATTTTACATTTCTATTTAAAAAAGTAGCTTTTTGAGTGAAATAATATGAAAAATTCTGTTTTGTTCTATGAAATCAATGAAAAAAATTATGATATCGATAAAATATGAATTAATTCTTGATTAGGACCAGAAATGGAAGAGAATGATATATAATAAATAAATTTTACATTTCTATTTAAAAAAGTAGCTTTTTGCGTGAAAAAATATTATAAATTGAGGTTTTTTCGATGAAATTAATGAAAAAAATTATGATATCAATGAAATATGAATTAATTCTTGATTAGGACCAGAAATGGAAGAGAATGATATATAATAAATAAATTTTACATTTCTATTTAAAAAAGTAGCTTTTAGAGTGAAATAATATGAAAAATTCTGTTTTTTTCTATGAAATCAATGAAAAAAATTATGATATCGATAAAATATTAATTAATTCTTGATTAGGACCAGAAATGGAAGAGAATGATATATAATAAATAAATTTTACATTTCTATTTAAAAAAGTAGTTTTTAGAGTGAAATAATATGAGAAATTCTGGTTTTTTCGATGAAATCAATGAAAAAAATTATGATATCAATGAAATATTAATTAATTCTTGATTAGGACCAGAACTGGAAGAGAATGATATATAATAAATAAATTTTACATTTCTATTTAAAAAAGTAGCTTTTTGCGTGAAATAATATGAGAAATTCTGTTTTTATCGATGAAATTAATGAAAAAAATTATGATATCAATGAAATATGAATCAAATCGAATATAGAATCAAAAATGGAAGAAAATGATATATAATAAATAAATTTTACATTTCTATTTAAAAAAGTAGCTTTTTGAGTGAAATAATATGAAAAATTCTGTTTTTTTCTATGAAATCAATGAAAAAAATTATGATATCGATAAAATATGAATTAATTCTTGATTAGGACCAGAAATGGAAGAGAATGATATATAATAAATAAATTTTACATTTCTATTTAAAAAAGTAGCTTTTTGCGTGAAAAAATATTATAAATTGAGGTTTTTTCGATGAAATTAATGAAAAAAATTATGATATCAATGAAATATGAATTAATTCTTGATTAGGACCAGAAATGGAAGAGAATGATATATAATAAATAAATTTTACATTTCTATTTAAAAAAGTAGCTTTTAGAGTGAAATAATATGAAAAATTCTGTTTTTTTCTATGAAATCAATGAAAAAAATTATGATATCGATAAAATATTAATTAATTCTTGATTAGGACCAGAAATGGAAGAGAATGATATATAATAAATAAATTTTACATTTCTATTTAAAAAAGTAGCTTTTTGCGTGAAATAATATGAGAAATTCTGTTTTTTTCTATGAAATCAATGAAAAAAATTATGATATCGATAAAATATGAATTAATTCTTGATTAGGACCAGAAATGGAAGAGAATGATATATAATAAATAAATTTTACATTTCTATTTAAAAAAGTAGCTTTTAGAGTGAAATAATATGAGAAATTCTGGTTTTTTCGATGAAATCAATGAAAAAAATTATGATATCAATGAAATATGAATTAATTCTTGATTAGGACCAGAACTGGAAGAGAATGATATATAATAAATAAATTTTACATTTCTATTTAAAAAAGTAGCTTTTTGCGTGAAATAATATGAGAAATTCTGTTTTTATCGATGAAATTAATGAAAAAAATTATGATATCAATGAAATATGAATCAAATCGAATATAGAATCAAAAATGGAAGAAAATGATATATAATAAATAAATTTTACATTTCTATTTAAAAAAGTAGCTTTTTGAGTGAAATAATATAAGAAATTCTGTTTTGTTCTATGAAATCAATGAAAAAAATTATGATATCGATAAAATATGAATTAATTCTTGATTAGGACCAGAAATGGAAGAGAATGATATATAATAAATAAATTTTACATTTCTATTTAAAAAAGTAGTTTTTAGAGTGAAATAATATGAGAAATTCTGGTTTTTTCGATGAAATCAATGAAAAAAATTATGATATCAATGAAATATTAATTAATTCTTGATTAGGACCAGAACTGGAAGAGAATGATATATAATAAATAAATTTTACATTTCTATTTAAAAAAGTAGCTTTTTGCGTGAAATAATATGAGAAATTCTGTTTTTATCGATGAAATTAATGAAAAAAATTATGATATCAATGAAATATGAATCAAATCGAATATAGAATCAAAAATGGAAGAAAATGATATATAATAAATAAATTTTACATTTCTATTTAAAAAAGTAGCTTTTTGAGTGAAATAATATGAAAAATTCTGTTTTTTTCTATGAAATCAATGAAAAAAATTATGATATCGATAAAATATGAATTAATTCTTGATTAGGACCAGAAATGGAAGAGAATGATATATAATAAATAAATTTTACATTTCTATTTAAAAAAGTAGCTTTTTGCGTGAAAAAATATTATAAATTGAGGTTTTTTCGATGAAATTAATGAAAAAAATTATGATATCAATGAAATATGAATTAATTCTTGATTAGGACCAGAAATGGAAGAGAATGATATATAATAAATAAATTTTACATTTCTATTTAAAAAAGTAGCTTTTAGAGTGAAATAATATGAAAAATTCTGTTTTTTTCTATGAAATCAATGAAAAAAATTATGATATCGATAAAATATTAATTAATTCTTGATTAGGACCAGAAATGGAAGAGAATGATATATAATAAATAAATTTTACATTTCTATTTAAAAAAGTAGCTTTTTGCGTGAAATAATATGAGAAATTCTGTTTTTTTCTATGAAATCAATGAAAAAAATTATGATATCGATAAAATATGAATTAATTCTTGATTAGGACCAGAAATGGAAGAGAATGATATATAATAAATAAATTTTACATTTCTATTTAAAAAAGTAGCTTTTTGCGTGAAATAATATGAGAAATTCTGTTTTTTTCTATGAAATCAATGAAAAAAATTATGATATCGATAAAATATGAATTAATTCTTGATTAGGACCAGAAATGGAAGAGAATGATATATAATAAATAAATTTTACATTTCTATTTAAAAAAGTAGCTTTTAGAGTGAAATAATATGAAAAATTCTGTTTTTTTCTATGAAATCAATGAAAAAAATTATGATATCGATAAAATATTAATTAATTCTTGATTAGGACCAGAAATGGAAGAGAATGATATATAATAAATAAATTTTACATTTCTATTTAAAAAAGTAGCTTTTTGCGTGAAATAATATGAGAAATTCTGTTTTTTTCTATGAAATCAATGAAAAAAATTATGATATCGATAAAATATGAATTAATTCTTGATTAGGACCAGAAATGGAAGAGAATGATATATAATAAATAAATTTTACATTTCTATTTAAAAAAGTAGCTTTTTGCGTGAAATAATATGAGAAATTCTGTTTTTTTCTATGAAATCAATGAAAAAAATTATGATATCGATAAAATATGAATTAATTCTTGATTAGGACCAGAAATGGAAGAGAATGATATATAATAAATAAATTTTACATTTCTATTTAAAAAAGTAGCTTTTTGCGTGAAATAATATGAGAAATTCTGTTTTTATCGATGAAATTAATGAAAAAAATTATGATATCAATGAAATATGAATCAAATCGAATATAGAATCAAAAATGGAAGAAAATGATATATAATAAATAAATTTTACATTTCTATTTAAAAAAGTAGATTTTTGCGTGAAATAATATGAGAAATTCTGTTTTGTTCTATGAAATCAATGAAAAAAATTATGATATCGATAAAATATGAATTAATTCTTGATTAGGACCAGAAATGGAAGAGAATGATATATAATAAATAAATTTTACATTTCTATTTAAAAAAGTAGCTTTTTGCGTGAACAAATATTATAAATTGAGGTTTTTTCGATGAAATTAATGAAAAAAATTATGATATCAATGAAATATGAATTAATTCTTGATTAGGACCAGAAATGGAAGAGAATGATATATAATAAATAAATTTTACATTTCTATTTAAAAAAGTAGCTTTTAGAGTGAAATAATATGAAAAATTCTGTTTTTTTCTATGAAATCAATGAAAAAAATTATGATATCGATAAAATATTAATTAATTCTTGATTAGGACCAGAAATGGAAGAGAATGATATATAATAAATAAATTTTACATTTCTATTTAAAAAAGTAGTTTTTAGAGTGAAATAATATGAGAAATTCTGTTTTTTTCTATGAAATCAATGAAAAAAATTATGATATCGATAAAATATGAATTAATTCTTGATTAGGACCAGAAATGGAAGAGAATGATATATAATAAATAAATTTTACATTTCTATTTAAAAAAGTAGCTTTTTGAGTGAAATAATATAAGAAATTCTGTTTTGTTCTATGAAATCAATGAAAAAAATTATGATATCGATAAAATATGAATTAATTCTTGATTAGGACCAGAAATGGAAGAGAATGATATATAATAAATAAATTTTACATTTCTATTTAAAAAAGTAGCTTTTTGCGTGAAATAATATTACAAATTGAGGTTTTTTCGATGAAATTAATGAAAAAAATTATGATATCAATGAAATATGAATTAATTCTTGATTAGGACCAGAAATGGAAGAGAATGATATATAATAAATAAATTTTACATTTCTATTTAAAAAAGTAGCTTTTTGCGTGAAAAAATATTACAAATTCAGGTTTTTTCGATGAAATTAATGAAAAAAATTATGATATCAATGAAATATGAATTAATTCTTGATTAGGACCAGAAATGGAAGAGAATGATATATAATAAATAAATTTTACATTTCTATTTAAAAAAGTAGTTTTTAGAGTGAAATAATATGAGAAATTCTGTTTTTTTCTATGAAATCAATGAAAAAAATTATGATATCGATAAAATATGAATTAATTCTTGATTAGGACCAGAAATGGAAGAGAATGATATATAATAAATAAATTTTACATTTCTATTTAAAAAAGTAGCTTTTTGCGTGAAATAATATTACAAATTGAGGTTTTTTCGATGAAATTAATGAAAAAAATTATGATATCAATGAAATATGAATTAATTCTTGATTAGGACCAGAAATGGAAGAGAATGATATATAATAAATAAATTTTACATTTCTATTTAAAAAAGTAGCTTTTAGAGTGAAATAATATGAGAAATTCTGTTTTGTTCTATGAAATCAATGAAAAAAATTATGATATCGATAAAATATGAATTAATTCTTGATTAGGACCAGAAATGGAAGAGAATGATATATAATAAATAAATTTTACATTTCTATTTAAAAAAGTAGCTTTTTGCGTGAAATAATATTACAAATTGAGGTTTTTTCGATGAAATTAATGAAAAAAATTATGATATCAATGAAATATGAATTAATTCTTGATTAGGACCAGAAATGGAAGAGAATGATATATAATAAATAAATTTTACATTTCTATTTAAAAAAGTAGCTTTTTGCGTGAAAAAATATTACAAATTCAGGTTTTTTCGATGAAATTAATGAAAAAAATTATGATATCAATGAAATATGAATTAATTCTTGATTAGGACCAGAAATGGAAGAGAATGATATATAATAAATATATTTTACATTTCTATTTAAAAAAGTAGCTTTTAGAGTGAAATAATATGAGAAATTCTGTTTTTTTCTATGAAATCAATGCAAAAAATTATGATATCAATGAAATATGAATTAATTCTTGATTAGGACCAGAAATGGAAGAGAATGATATATAATAAATAAATTTTACATTTCTATTTAAAAAAGTAGCTTTTAGAGTGAAATAATATGAAAAATTCTGTTTTTTTCTATGAAATCAATGAAAAAAATTATGATATCGATAAAATATGAATTAATTCTTGATTAGGACCAGAAATGGAAGAGAATGATATATAATAAATAAATTTTACATTTCTATTTAAAAAAGTAGTTTTTAGAGTGAAATAATATGAGAAATTCTGGTTTTTTCGATGAAATCAATGAAAAAAATTATGATATCAATGAAATATTAATTAATTCTTGATTAAGACCAGAAATGGAAGAGAATGATAAATAAGAAATAAATTTTACATTTCTATTTAAAAAAGTAGCTTTTTGCGTGAAATAATATGAGAAATTCTGTTTTTTTCTATGAAATCAATGAAAAAAATTATGATATCAATCAAATATGAATTAATTCTTGATTAGGACCAGAAATGGAAGAGAATGATATATAATAAATATATTTTACATTTCTATTTAAAAAAGTAGCTTTTAGAGTGAAATAATATGAGAAATTCTGTTTTTTTCTATGAAATCAATGCAAAAAATTATGATATCGATAAAATATGAATTAATTCTTGATTAGGACCAGAAATGGAAGAGAATGATATATAATAAATAAATTTTACATTTCTATTTAAAAAAGTAGCTTTTTGCGTGAAAAAATATTACAAATTGAGGTTTTTTCGATGAAATTAATGAAAAAAATTATGATATCAATGAAATATTAAATAATTCTTGATTAGGACCAGAAATGGAAGAGAATGATATATAATAAATAAATTTTACATTTCTATTTAAAAAAGTAGCTTTTAGAGTGAAATAATATGAAAAATTCTGTTTTTTTCTATGAAATCAATGAAAAAAATTATGATATCGATAAAATATGAATAAATTCTTGATTAGGACCAGAAATGGAAGAGAATGATATATAATAAATAAATTTTACATTTCTATTTAAAAAAGTAGCTTTTAGAGAGAAATAATATGAGAAATTCTGGTTTTTTCGATGAAATCAATGAAAAAAATTATGATATCAATGAAATATGAATTAATTCTTGATTAGGACCAGAACTGGAAGAGAATGATATATAATAAATAAATTTTACATTTCTATTTAAAAAAGTAGCTTTTTGCGTGAAATAATATGAGAAATTCTGTTTTTATCGATGAAATTAATGAAAAAAATTATGATATCAATGAAATATGAATCAAATCGAATATAGAATCAAAAATGGAAGAAAATGATATATAATAAATAAATTTTACATTTCTATTTAAAAAAGTAGCTTTTTGAGTGAAATAATATGAAAAATTCTGTTTTTTTCTATGAAATCAATGAAAAAAATTATGATATCGATAAAATATGAATTAATTCTTGATTAGGACCAGAAATGGAAGAGAATGATATATAATAAATAAATTTTACATTTCTATTTAAAAAAGTAGCTTTTTGCGTGAAAAAATATTATAAATTGAGGTTTTTTCGATGAAATTAATGAAAAAAATTATGATATCAATGAAATATGAATTAATTCTTGATTAGGACCAGAAATGGAAGAGAATGATATATAATAAATAAATTTTACATTTCTATTTAAAAAAGTAGCTTTTAGAGTGAAATAATATGAAAAATTCTGTTTTTTTCTATGAAATCAATGAAAAAAATTATGATATCGATAAAATATTAATTAATTCTTGATTAGGACCAGAAATGGAAGAGAATGATATATAATAAATAAATTTTACATTTCTATTTAAAAAAGTAGCTTTTTGCGTGAAATAATATGAGAAATTCTGTTTTTTTCTATGAAATCAATGAAAAAAATTATGATATCGATAAAATATTAATTAATTCTTGATTAGGACCAGAAATGGAAGAGAATGATATATAATAAATAAATTTTACATTTCTATTTAAAAAAGTAGTTTTTAGAATGAAATAATATGAGAAATTCTGGTTTTTTCGATGAAATCAATGAAAAAAATTATGATATCAATGAAATATTAATTAATTCTTGATTAAGACCAGAAATGGAAGAGAATGATAAATAAGAAATAAATTTTACATTTCTATTTAAAAAAGTAGCTTTTTGCGTGAAATAATATGAGAAATTCTGGTTTTTTCTATGAAATCAATGAAAAAAATTATGATATCGATAAAATATGAATTAATTCGTTATTCGGACCAGAAATGGAAGAGAATGATATATAATAAATAAATTTTACATTTCTATTTAAAAAAGTAGCTTTTTGCGTGAAATAATATTACAAATTGAGGTTTTTTCGATGAAATTAATGAAAAAAATTATGATATCAATGAAATATGAATTAATTCTTGATTAGGACCAGAAATGGAAGAGAATGATATATAATAAATAAATTTTACATTTCTATTTAAAAAAGTAGCTTTTTGCGTGAAAAAATATTACAAATTCAGGTTTTTTCGATGAAATTAATGAAAAAAATTATGATATCAATGAAATATGAATTAATTCTTGATTAGGACCAGAAATGGAAGAGAATGATATATAATAAATAAATTTTACATTTCTATTTAAAAAAGTAGTTTTTAGAGTGAAATAATATGAGAAATTCTGTTTTTTTCTATGAAATCAATGAAAAAAATTATGATATCGATAAAATATGAATTAATTCTTGATTAGGACCAGAAATGGAATAGAATGATATATAATAAATAAATTTTACATTTCTATTTAAAAAAGTAGCTTTTTGCGTGAAAAAATATTATAAATTGAGGTTTTGTCGATGAAATTAATGAAAAAAATTATGATATCAATGAAATATGAATTAATTCTTGATTAGGACCAGAAATGGAAGAGAATGATATATAATAAATAAATTTTACATTTCTATTTAAAAAAGTAGCTTTTAGAGTGAAATAATATGAAAAATTCTGTTTTTTTCTATGAAATCAATGAAAAAAATTATGATATCGATAAAATAATAATTAATTCTTGATTAGGGCCAGAAATGGAAGAGAATGATATATAATAAATAAATTTTACATTTCTATTTAAAAAAGTAGTTTTTAGAGTGAAATAATATGAGAAATTCTGGTTTTTTCGATGAAATCAATGAAAAAAATTATGATATCAATGAAATATTAATTAATTCTTGATTAAGACCAGAAATGGAAGAGAATGATAAATAAGAAATAAATTTTACATTTCTATTTAAAAAAGTAGCTTTTTTCGTGAAATAATATGAGAAATTCTGGTTTTTTCTATGAAATCAATGAAAAAAATTATGATATCGATAAAATATGAATTAATTCGTTATTCGGACCAGAAATGGAAGAGAATGATACATAATAAATAAATTTTACATTTCTATTTAAAAAAGTAGCTTTTTGCGTGAAATAATATTACAAATTGAGGTTTTTTCGATGAAATTAATGAAAAAAATTATGATATCAATGAAATATGAATTAATTCTTGATTAGGACCAGAAATGGAAGAGAATGATATATAATAAATAAATTTTACATTTCTATTTAAAAAAGTAGCTTTTTGCGTGAAAAAATATTACAAATTCAGGTTTTTTCGATGAAATTAATGAAAAAAATTATGATATCAATGAAATATGAATTAATTCTTGATTAGGACCAGAAATGGAAGAGAATGATATATAATAAATAAATTTTACATTTCTATTTAAAAAAGTAGTTTTTAGAGTGAAATAATATGAGAAATTCTGTTTTTTTCTATGAAATCAATGAAAAAAATTATGATATCGATAAAATATGAATTAATTCTTGATTAGGACCAGAAATGGAATAGAATGATATATAATAAATAAATTTTACATTTCTATTTAAAAAAGTAGCTTTTTGCGTGAAAAAATATTATAAATTGAGGTTTTGTCGATGAAATTAATGAAAAAAATTATGATATCAATGAAATATGAATTAATTCTTGATTAGGACCAGAAATGGAAGAGAATGATATATAATAAATAAATTTTACATTTCTATTTAAAAAAGTAGCTTTTAGAGTGAAATAATATGAAAAATTCTGTTTTTTTCTATGAAATCAATGAAAAAAATTATGATATCGATAAAATAATAATTAATTCTTGATTAGGGCCAGAAATGGAAGAGAATGATATATAATAAATAAATTTTACATTTCTATTTAAAAAAGTAGTTTTTAGAGTGAAATAATATGAGAAATTCTGGTTTTTTCGATGAAATCAATGAAAAAAATTATGATATCAATGAAATATTAATTAATTCTTGATTAAGACCAGAAATGGAAGAGAATGATAAATAAGAAATAAATTTTACATTTCTATTTAAAAAAGTAGCTTTTTTCGTGAAATAATATGAGAAATTCTGGTTTTTTCTATGAAATCAATGAAAAAAATTATGATATCGATAAAATATGAATTAATTCGTTATTCGGACCAGAAATGGAAGAGAATGATACATAATAAATAAATTTTACATTTCTATTTAAAAAAGTAGCTTTTTGCGTGAAATAATATTACAAATTGAGGTTTTTTCGATGAAATTAATGAAAAAAATTATGATATCAATGAAATATGAATTAATTCTTGATTAGGACCAGAAATGGAAGAGAATGATATATAATAAATAAATTTTACATTTCTATTTAAAAAAGTAGTTTTTAGAGTGAAATAATATCAGAAATTCTGGTTTTTTCGATGAAATCAATGAAAAAAATTATGATATCAATGAAATATTAATTAATTCTTGATTAAGACCAGAAATGGAAGAGAATGATAAATAAGAAATAAATTTTACATTTCTATTTAAAAAAGTAGCTTTTTGCGTGAAATAATATGAGAAATTCTGGTTTTTTCTATGAAATCAATGAAAAAAATTATGATATCGATAAAATATGAATTAATTCGTTATTCGGACCAGAAATGGAAGAGAATGATATATAATAAATAAATTTTACATTTCTATTTAAAAAAGTAGCTTTTAGAGTGAAATAATATGAAAAATTCTGTTTTTTTCTATGAAATCAATGAAAAAAATTATGATATCGATAAAATATGAATTAATTCTTGATTAGGACCAGAAATGGAAGAGAATGATATATAATAAATAAATTTTACATTTCTATTTAAAAAAGTAGCTTTTTGCGTGAAATAATATGAGAAATTCTGTTTTTTTCTATGAAATCAATGAAAAAAATTATGATATCAATGAAATATGAATTAATTCTTGATTAGGACCAGAAATGGAAGAGAATGATATATAATAAATAAATTTTACATTTCTATTTAAAAAAGTAGCTTTTTGCGTGAAAAAATATTACAAATTCAGGTTTTTTCGATGAAATTAATGAAAAAAATTATGATATCAATGAAATATGAATTAATTCTTGATTAGGACCAGAAATGGAAGAGAATGATATATAATAAATAAATTTTACATTTCTATTTAAAAAAGTAGCTTTTTGCGTGAAAAAATATTACAAATTGAGGTTTTTGCGATGAAATTAATGAAAAAAATTATGATATCAATGAAATATGAATTAATTCTTGATTAGGACCAGAACTGGAAGAGAATGATATATAATAAATAAATTTTACATTTCTATTTAAAAAAGTAGTTTTTAGAGTGAAATAATATGAAAAATTCTGTTTTTTTCTATGAAATCAATGAAAAAAATTATGATATCGATAAAATATGAATTAATTCTTGATTAGGACCAGAAATGGAAGAGAATGATATATAATAAATAAATTTTACATTTCTATTTAAAAAAGTAGCTTTTTGCGTGAAAAAATATTATAAATTGAGGTTTTTTCGATGAAATTAATGAAAAAAATTATGATATCAATGAAATATTAATTAATTCTTGATTAGGACCAGAAATGGAAGAGAATGATATATAATAAATAAATTTTACATTTCTATTTAAAAAAGTAGCTTTTAGAGTGAAATAATATGAAAAATTCTGTTTTTTTCTATGAAATCAATGAAAAAAATTATGATATCGATAAAATATTAATTAATTCTTGATTAGGACCAGAAATGGAAGAGAATGATATATAATAAATAAATTTTACATTTCTATTTAAAAAAGTAGTTTTTAGAGTGAAATAATATGAGAAATTCTGGTTTTTTCGATGAAATCAATGAAAAAAATTATGATATCAATGAAATATTAATTAATTCTTGATTAAGACCAGAAATGGAAGAGAATGATAAATAAGAAATAAATTTTACATTTCTATTTAAAAAAGTAGCTTTTTGCGTGAAATAATATGAGAAATTCTGGTTTTTTCTATGAAATCAATGAAAAAAATTATGATATCGATAAAATATGAATTAATTCGTTATTCGGACCAGAAATGGAAGAGAATGATATATAATAAATAAATTTTACATTTCTATTTAAAAAAGTAGCTTTTTGCGTGAAATAATATTACAAATTGAGGTTTTTTCGATGAAATTAATGAAAAAAATTATGATATCAATGAAATATGAATTAATTCTTGATTAGGACCAGAAATGGAAGAGAATGATATATAATAAATAAATTTTACATTTCTATTTAAAAAAGTAGCTTTTTGCGTGAAAAAATATGAGAAATTCTGGTTTTTTCTATGAAATCAATGAAAAAAATTATGATATCGATAAAATATGAATTAATTCGTGATTAGGATCAGAAATGGAAGAGAATGATAAATAATAAATAAATTTTACATTTCTATTTAAAAAAGTAGCTTTTTGCGTGAAAAAATATTACAAATTGAGGTTTTTTCGATGAAATTAATGAAAAAAAATATGATATCAATGAAATATGAATTAATTCTTGATTAGGACCAGAAATAGAAGAGAATGATATATAATAAATAAATTTTACATTTCTATTTAAAAATGTAGCTTTTTGCGTGAAATAATATGAGAAATTCTGGTTTTTTCTATGAAATCAATGAAAAAAATTATGATATCAATGAAATATGAATTAATTCTTGATTAGGACCAGAAATAGAAGAGAATGATATATAATAAATAAATTTTACATTTCTATTTAAAAAAGTAGCTTTTTGCGTGAAATAATATGAGAAATTCTGGTTTTTTCTATGAAATCAATCAAAAAAATTATGATATCGATAAAATATGAATTAATTCGTGATTAGGATCAGAAATGGAAGAGAATGATAAATAATAAATAAATTTTACATTTCTATTTAAAAAAGTTGCTTTTTGCGTGAAAAAATATTACAAATTGAGGTTTTTTCGATGAAATTAATGAAAAAAAATATGATATCAATGAAATATGAATTAATTCTTGATTAGGACCAGAAATGGAAGAGAATGATATATAATAAATAAATTTTACATTTCTATTTAAAAAAGTAGCTTTTTGCGTGAAAAAATATTACAAATTGAGGTTTTTTCGATGAAATTAATGAAAAAAAATATGATATCAATGAAATATGAATTAATTCTTGATTAGGACCAGAAATAGAAGAGAATGATATATAATAAATAAATTTTACATTTCATTTTAAAAAAGTAGCTTTTTGCGAGAAATAATATGAGAAATTCTGGTTTTTTCTATGAAATCAATGAAAAAAATTATGATATCGATAAAATATGAATTAATTCGTGATTAGGATCAGAAATGGAAGAGAATGATAAATAATAAATAAATTTTACATTTCTATTTAAAAAAGTTGCTTTTTGCGTGAAAAAATATTACAAATTGAGGTTTTTTCGATGAAATTAATGAAAAAAAATATGATATCAATGAAATATGAATTAATTCTTGATTAGGACCAGAAATAGAAGAGAATGATATATAATAAATAAATTTTACATTTCTATTTAAAAAAGTAGCTTTTTGCGTGAAATAATATGAGAAATTCTGTTTTTTTCTATGAAATCAATGAAAAAAATTATGATATCGATAAAATCTGAATTAATTCTTGATTAGGACCAGAAATGGAAGAGAATGATAAATAATAAATAAATTTTACATTTCTATTTAAAAAAGTAGCTTTTTGCGTGAAAAAATATTAAAAATTCTGTTTTTTTCTATGAAATCAATGAAAAAAATTATGATATCGATAAAATCTGAATTAATTCTTGATTAGGACCAGAAATGGAAGAGAATGATAAATAATAAATAAATTTTACATTTCTATTTAAAAAAGTAGCTTTTTGCGTGAAAAAATATTACAAATTGAGGTTTTTTCGATGAAATTAATGAAAAAAATATGATATCAATGAAATATTAATTAATTCTTCATTAGGACCAGAAATAGAAGAGAATGATATATAATAAATAAATTTTACATTTCTATTTAAAAAAGTAGCTTTTTGCGTGAAATAATATGAGAAATTCTGGTTTTTTCTGTGAAATCAATCAAAAAAATTATGATATCGATAAAATATGAATTAATTCGTGATTAGGATCAGAAATGGAAGAGAATGATAAATAATAAATAAATTTTACATTTCTATTTAAAAAAGTAGCTTTTTGCGTGAAAAAATATTACAAATTCAGGTTTTTTCGATGAAATTAATGAAAAAAATTATGATATCAATGAAATATGAATTAATTCTTGATTAGGACCAGAAATGGAAGAGAATGATATATAATAAATAAATTTTACATTTCTATTTAAAAAAGTAGCTTTTTGCGTGAAAAAATATTACAAATTGAGGTTTTTTCGATGAAATTAATGAAAAAAAATATGATATCAATGAAATATGAATTAATTCTTGATTAGGACCAGAAATAGAAGAGAATGATATATAATAAATAAATTTTACATTTCTATTTAAAAAAGTAGCTTTTTGCGTGAAATAATATGAGAAATTCTGGTTTTTTCTATGAAATCAATCAAAAAAATTATGATATCGATAAAATATGAATTAATTCGTGATTAGGATCAGAAATGGAAGAGAATGATAAATAATAAATAAATTTTACATTTCTATTTAAAAAAGTAGCTTTTTGCGTGAAAAAATATTACAAATTGAGGTTTTTTCGATGAAATTAATGAAAAAAAATATGATATCAATGAAATATTAATTAATTCTTGATTAGGACCAGAAATAGAAGAGAATAATATATAATAAATAAATTTTACATTTCTATTTAAAAAAGTAGCTTTTAGAGTGAAATAATATGAAAAATTCTGTTTTTTTCTATGAAATCAATGAAAAAAATTATGATATCGATAAAATCTGAATTAATTCTTGATTAGGACCAGAAATGGAAGAGAATGATATATAATAAATAAATTTTACATTTCTATTTAAAAAAGTAGCTTTTAGAGTGAAATAATATGAGAAATTCTGGTTTTTTCGATGAAATCAATGAAAAAAATTATGATATCAATGAAATATTAATTAATTCTTGATTAGGACCAGAAATGGAAGAGAATGATATATAATAAATAAATTTTACATTTCTATTTAAAAAAGTAGCTTTTTCCGTGAAAAAATATTACAAATTGAGGTTTTTTCGATGAAATTAATGAAAAAAATTATGATATCGATAAAATATGATTTAATTCTTGATTAGGACCAGAAATGGAAGAGAATGATATATAATAAATAAATTTTACATTTCTATTTAAAAAAGTAGCTTTTTGCGTGAAAAAATATTACAAATTGAGGTTTTTTCGATGAAATTAATGAAAAAAATTATGATATCAATGAAATATGAATTAATTCTTGATTAGGACCAGAAATGGAAGAGAATGATATATAATAAATAAATTTTACATTTCTATTTAAAAAAGTAGCTTTTTGCGTGAAATAATATGAGAAATTCTGTTTTTTTCTATGAAATCAATGAAAAAAATTATGATATTATAAAATATGAATTAATTCTTGATTAGGACCAGAAATGGAAGAGAATGATATATAATAAATAAATTTTACATTTCTATTTAAAAAAGTAGCTTTTTGCGTGAAATAATATGAGAAATTATGTTTTTTTCTATGAAATCAATGAAAAAAATTATGATATCAATCAAATATGAATTAATTCTTGATTAGGACCAGAAATGGAAGAGAATGATATATAATAAATATATTTTACATTTCTATTTAAAAAAGTAGCTTTTAGAGTGAAATAATATGAGAAATTCTGTTTTTTTCTATGAAATCAATGCAAAAAATTATGATATCGATAAAATATGAATTAATTCTTGATTAGGACCAGAAATGGAAGAGAATGATATATAATAAATAAATTTTACATTTCTATTTAAAAAAGTAGCTTTTTGCGTGAAAAAATATTACAAATTGAGGTTTTTTCGATGAAATTAATGAAAAAAATTATGATATCAATGAAATATTAAATAATTCTTGATTAGGACCAGAAATGGAAGAGAATGATATATAATAAATAAATTTTACATTTCTATTTAAAAAAGTAGCTTTTAGAGTGAAATAATATGAAAAATTCTGTTTTTTTCTATGAAATCAATGAAAAAAATTATGATATCGATAAAATATGAATAAATTCTTGATTAGGACCAGAAATGGAAGAGAATGATATATAATAAATAAATTTTACATTTCTATTTAAAAAAGTAGCTTTTAGAGAGAAATAATATGAGAAATTCTGGTTTTTTCGATGAAATCAATGAAAAAAATTATGATATCAATGAAATATGAATCAAATCGAATATAGAATCAAAAATGGAAGAAAATGATATATAATAAATAAATTTTACATTTCTATTTAAAAAAGTAGCTTTTTGAGTGAAATAATATGAAAAATTCTGTTTTGTTCTATGAAATCAATGAAAAAAATTATGATATCGATAAAATATGAATTAATTCTTGATTAGGACCAGAAATGGAAGAGAATGATATATAATAAATAAATTTTACATTTCTATTTAAAAAAGTAGCTTTTTGCGTGAAAAAAATTATAAATTGAGGTTTTTTCGATGAAATTAATGAAAAAAATTATGATATCAATGAAATATGAATTAATTCTTGATTAGGACCAGAAATGGAAGAGAATGATATATAATAAATAAATTTTACATTTCTATTTAAAAAAGTAGCTTTTTGCGTGAAAAAATATTATAAATTGAGGTTTTTTCGATGAAATTAATGAAAAAAATTATGATATCAATGAAATATGAATTAATTCTTGATTAGGACCAGAAATGGAAGAGAATGATATATAATAAATAAATTTTACATTTCTATTTAAAAAAGTAGCTTTTTGCGTGAAATAATATGAGAAATTCTGTTTTTATCGATGAAATTAATGAAAAAAATTATGATATCAATGAAATATGAATCAAATCGAATATAGAATCAAAAATGGAAGAAAATGATATATAATAAATAAATTTTACATTTCTATTTAAAAAAGTAGCTTTTTGAGTGAAATAATATGAAAAATTCTGTTTTTTTCTATGAAATCAATGAAAAAAATTATGATATCGATAAAATATGAATTAATTCTTGATTAGGACCAGAAATGGAAGAGAATGATATATAATAAATAAATTTTACATTTCTATTTAAAAAAGTAGCTTTTTGCGTGAAAAAATATTATAAATTGAGGTTTTTTCGATGAAATTAATGAAAAAAATTATGATATCAATGAAATATGAATTAATTCTTGATTAGGACCAGAAATGGAAGAGAATGATATATAATAAATAAATTTTACATTTCTATTTAAAAAAGTAGCTTTTAGAGTGAAATAATATGAAAAATTCTGTTTTTTTCTATGAAATCAATGAAAAAAATTATGATATCGATAAAATATTAATTAATTCTTGATTAGGACCAGAAATGGAAGAGAATGATATATAATAAATAAATTTTACATTTCTATTTAAAAAAGTAGCTTTTTGCGTGAAATAATATGAGAAATTCTGTTTTTTTCTATGAAATCAATGAAAAAAATTATGATATCGATAAAATATGAATTAATTCTTGATTAGGACCAGAAATGGAAGAGAATGATATATAATAAATAAATTTTACATTTCTATTTAAAAAAGTAGCTTTTTGCGTGAAATAATATGAGAAATTCTGTTTTTTTCTATGAAATCAATGAAAAAAATTATGATATCGATAAAATATGAATTAATTCTTGATTAGGACCAGAAATGGAAGAGAATGATATATAATAAATAAATTTTACATTTCTATTTAAAAAAGTAGCTTTTAGAGTGAAATAATATGAGAAATTCTGGTTTTTTCGATGAAATCAATGAAAAAAATTATGATATCAATGAAATATGAATTAATTCTTGATTAGGACCAGAACTGGAAGAGAATGATATATAATAAATAAATTTTACATTTCTATTTAAAAAAGTAGCTTTTTGCGTGAAATAATATGAGAAATTCTGTTTTTATCGATGAAATTAATGAAAAAAATTATGATATCAATGAAATATGAATCAAATCGAATATAGAATCAAAAATGGAAGAAAATGATATATAATAAATAAATTTTACATTTCTATTTAAAAAAGTAGCTTTTTGAGTGAAATAATATGAAAAATTCTGTTTTTTTCTATGAAATCAATGAAAAAAATTATGATATCGATAAAATATGAATTAATTCTTGATTAGGACCAGAAATGGAAGAGAATGATATATAATAAATAAATTTTACATTTCTATTTAAAAAAGTAGCTTTTTGCGTGAAAAAATATTATAAATTGAGGTTTTTTCGATGAAATTAATGAAAAAAATTATGATATCAATGAAATATGAATTAATTCTTGATTAGGACCAGAAATGGAAGAGAATGATATATAATAAATAAATTTTACATTTCTATTTAAAAAAGTAGCTTTTAGAGTGAAATAATATGAAAAATTCTGTTTTTTTCTATGAAATCAATGAAAAAAATTATGATATCGATAAAATATTAATTAATTCTTGATTAGGACCAGAAATGGAAGAGAATGATATATAATAAATAAATTTTACATTTCTATTTAAAAAAGTAGCTTTTTGCGTGAAATAATATGAGAAATTCTGTTTTTTTCTATGAAATCAATGAAAAAAATTATGATATCGATAAAATATGAATTAATTCTTGATTAGGACCAGAAATGGAAGAGAATGATATATAATAAATAAATTTTACATTTCTATTTAAAAAAGTAGCTTTTTGCGTGAAATAATATGAGAAATTCTGTTTTTTTCTATGAAATCAATGAAAAAAATTATGATATCGATAAAATATGAATTAATTCTTGATTAGGACCAGAAATGGAAGAGAATGATATATAATAAATAAATTTTACATTTCTATTTAAAAAAGTAGCTTTTTGCGTGAAATAATATGAGAAATTCTGTTTTTATCGATGAAATTAATGAAAAAAATTATGATATCAATGAAATATGAATCAAATCGAATATAGAATCAAAAATGGAAGAAAATGATATATAATAAATAAATTTTACATTTCTATTTAAAAAAGTAGATTTTTGCGTGAAATAATATGAGAAATTCTGTTTTGTTCTATGAAATCAATGAAAAAAATTATGATATCGATAAAATATGAATTAATTCTTGATTAGGACCAGAAATGGAAGAGAATGATATATAATAAATAAATTTTACATTTCTATTTAAAAAAGTAGCTTTTTGCGTGAACAAATATTATAAATTGAGGTTTTTTCGATGAAATTAATGAAAAAAATTATGATATCAATGAAATATGAATTAATTCTTGATTAGGACCAGAAATGGAAGAGAATGATATATAATAAATAAATTTTACATTTCTATTTAAAAAAGTAGCTTTTAGAGTGAAATAATATGAAAAATTCTGTTTTTTTCTATGAAATCAATGAAAAAAATTATGATATCGATAAAATATTAATTAATTCTTGATTAGGACCAGAAATGGAAGAGAATGATATATAATAAATAAATTTTACATTTCTATTTAAAAAAGTAGTTTTTAGAGTGAAATAATATGAGAAATTCTGTTTTTTTCTATGAAATCAATGAAAAAAATTATGATATCGATAAAATATGAATTAATTCTTGATTAGGACCAGAAATGGAAGAGAATGATATATAATAAATAAATTTTACATTTCTATTTAAAAAAGTAGCTTTTAGAGTGAAATAATATGAGAAATTCTGGTTTTTTCGATGAAATCAATGAAAAAAATTATGATATCAATGAAATATTAATTAATTCTTGATTAGGACCAGAAATGGAAGAGAATGATATATAATAAATAAATTTTACATTTCTATTTAAAAAAGTAGCTTTTTCCGTGAAAAAATATTACAAATTGAGGTTTTTTCGATGAAATTAATGAAAAAAATTATGATATCGATAAAATATGATTTAATTCTTGATTAGGACCAGAAATGGAAGAGAATGATATATAATAAATAAATTTTACATTTCTATTTAAAAAAGTAGCTTTTTGCGTGAAAAAATATTACAAATTGAGGTTTTTTCGATGAAATTAATGAAAAAAATTATGATATCAATGAAATATGAATTAATTCTTGATTAGGACCAGAAATGGAAGAGAATGATATATAATAAATAAATTTTACATTTCTATTTAAAAAAGTAGCTTTTTGCGTGAAATAATATGAGAAATTCTGTTTTTTTCTATGAAATCAATGAAAAAAATTATGATATTATAAAATATGAATTAATTCTTGATTAGGACCAGAAATGGAAGAGAATGATATATAATAAATAAATTTTACATTTCTATTTAAAAAAGTAGCTTTTTGCGTGAAATAATATGAGAAATTATGTTTTTTTCTATGAAATCAATGAAAAAAATTATGATATCAATCAAATATGAATTAATTCTTGATTAGGACCAGAAATGGAAGAGAATGATATATAATAAATATATTTTACATTTCTATTTAAAAAAGTAGCTTTTAGAGTGAAATAATATGAGAAATTCTGTTTTTTTCTATGAAATCAATGCAAAAAATTATGATATCGATAAAATATGAATTAATTCTTGATTAGGACCAGAAATGGAAGAGAATGATATATAATAAATAAATTTTACATTTCTATTTAAAAAAGTAGCTTTTTGCGTGAAAAAATATTACAAATTGAGGTTTTTTCGATGAAATTAATGAAAAAAATTATGATATCAATGAAATATTAAATAATTCTTGATTAGGACCAGAAATGGAAGAGAATGATATATAATAAATAAATTTTACATTTCTATTTAAAAAAGTAGCTTTTAGAGTGAAATAATATGAAAAATTCTGTTTTTTTCTATGAAATCAATGAAAAAAATTATGATATCGATAAAATATGAATAAATTCTTGATTAGGACCAGAAATGGAAGAGAATGATATATAATAAATAAATTTTACATTTCTATTTAAAAAAGTAGCTTTTAGAGAGAAATAATATGAGAAATTCTGGTTTTTTCGATGAAATCAATGAAAAAAATTATGATATCAATGAAATATGAATCAAATCGAATATAGAATCAAAAATGGAAGAAAATGATATATAATAAATAAATTTTACATTTCTATTTAAAAAAGTAGCTTTTTGAGTGAAATAATATGAAAAATTCTGTTTTGTTCTATGAAATCAATGAAAAAAATTATGATATCGATAAAATATGAATTAATTCTTGATTAGGACCAGAAATGGAAGAGAATGATATATAATAAATAAATTTTACATTTCTATTTAAAAAAGTAGCTTTTTGCGTGAAAAAAATTATAAATTGAGGTTTTTTCGATGAAATTAATGAAAAAAATTATGATATCAATGAAATATGAATTAATTCTTGATTAGGACCAGAAATGGAAGAGAATGATATATAATAAATAAATTTTACATTTCTATTTAAAAAAGTAGCTTTTTGCGTGAAAAAATATTATAAATTGAGGTTTTTTCGATGAAATTAATGAAAAAAATTATGATATCAATGAAATATGAATTAATTCTTGATTAGGACCAGAAATGGAAGAGAATGATATATAATAAATAAATTTTACATTTCTATTTAAAAAAGTAGCTTTTTGCGTGAAATAATATGAGAAATTCTGTTTTTATCGATGAAATTAATGAAAAAAATTATGATATCAATGAAATATGAATCAAATCGAATATAGAATCAAAAATGGAAGAAAATGATATATAATAAATAAATTTTACATTTCTATTTAAAAAAGTAGCTTTTTGAGTGAAATAATATGAAAAATTCTGTTTTTTTCTATGAAATCAATGAAAAAAATTATGATATCGATAAAATATGAATTAATTCTTGATTAGGACCAGAAATGGAAGAGAATGATATATAATAAATAAATTTTACATTTCTATTTAAAAAAGTAGCTTTTTGCGTGAAAAAATATTATAAATTGAGGTTTTTTCGATGAAATTAATGAAAAAAATTATGATATCAATGAAATATGAATTAATTCTTGATTAGGACCAGAAATGGAAGAGAATGATATATAATAAATAAATTTTACATTTCTATTTAAAAAAGTAGCTTTTAGAGTGAAATAATATGAAAAATTCTGTTTTTTTCTATGAAATCAATGAAAAAAATTATGATATCGATAAAATATTAATTAATTCTTGATTAGGACCAGAAATGGAAGAGAATGATATATAATAAATAAATTTTTACATTTCTATTTAAAAAAGTAGCTTTTTTGCGTGAAATAATATGAGAAATTCTGTTTTTTTCTATGAAATCAATGAAAAAAATTATGATATCGATAAAATATGAATTAATTCTTGATTAGGACCAGAAATGGAAGAGAATGATATATAATAAATAAATTTTACATTTCTATTTAAAAAAGTAGCTTTTTGCGTGAAATAATATGAGAATTCTGTTTTTTTTCTATGAAATCAATGAAAAAAATTATGATATCGATAAAATATGAATTAATTCTTGATTAGGACCAGAAATGGAAGAGAATGATATATAATAAATAAATTTTACATTTCTATTTAAAAAAGTAGCTTTTAGAGTGAAATAATATGAGAAATTCTGGTTTTTTTCGATGAAATCAATGAAAAAAATTATGATATCAATGAAATATGAATTAATTCTTGATTAGGACCAGAACTGGAAGAGAATGATATATAATAAATAAATTTTACATTTCTATTTAAAAAAGTAGCTTTTTGCGTGAAATAATATGAGAAATTCTGTTTTTATCGATGAAATTAATGAAAAAAATTATGATATCAATGAAATATGAATCAAATCGAATATAGAATCAAAAATGGAAGAAATGATATATAATAAATAAATTTTACATTTCTATTTAAAAAAAGTAGCTTTTTGAGTGAAATAATATAAGAAATTCTGTTTTGTTCTATGAAATCAATGAAAAAAATTATGATATCGATAAAATATGAATTAATTCTTGATTAGGACCAGAAATGGAAGAGAATGATATATAATAAATAAATTTTACATTTCTATTTAAAAAAGTAGTTTTTAGAGTGAAATAATATGAGAAATTCTGGTTTTTTCGATGAAATCAATGAAAAAAATTATGATATCAATGAAATATTAATTAATTCTTGATTAGGACCAGAACTGGAAGAGAATGATATATAATAAATAAATTTTACATTTCTATTTAAAAAAGTAGCTTTTTGCGTGAAATAATATGAGAAATTCTGTTTTTATCGATGAAATTAATGAAAAAAATTATGATATCAATGAAATATGAATCAAATCGAATATAGAATCAAAAATGGAAGAAAATGATATATAATAAATAAATTTTACATTTCTATTTAAAAAAGTAGCTTTTTGAGTGAAATAATATGAAAAATTCTGTTTTTTTCTATGAAATCAATGAAAAAAATTATGATATCGATAAAATATGAATTAATTCTTGATTAGGACCAGAAATGGAAGAGAATGATATATAATAAATAAATTTTACATTTCTATTTAAAAAAGTAGCTTTTTGCGTGAAAAAATATTATAAATTGAGGTTTTTTCGATGAAATTAATGAAAAAAATTATGATATCAATGAAATATGAATTAATTCTTGATTAGGACCAGAAATGGAAGAGAATGATATATAATAAATAAATTTTACATTTCTATTTAAAAAAGTAGCTTTTAGAGTGAAATAATATGAAAAATTCTGTTTTTTTCTATGAAATCAATGAAAAAAATTATGATATCGATAAAATATTAATTAATTCTTGATTAGGACCAGAAATGGAAGAGAATGATATATAATAAATAAATTTTACATTTCTATTTAAAAAAGTAGCTTTTTGCGTGAAATAATATGAGAAATTCTGTTTTTTTCTATGAAATCAATGAAAAAAATTATGATATCGATAAAATATGAATTAATTCTTGATTAGGACCAGAAATGGAAGAGAATGATATATAATAAATAAATTTTACATTTCTATTTAAAAAAGTAGCTTTTTGCGTGAAATAATATGAGAAATTCTGTTTTTTTCTATGAAATCAATGAAAAAAATTATGATATCGATAAAATATGAATTAATTCTTGATTAGGACCAGAAATGGAAGAGAATGATATATAATAAATAAATTTTACATTTCTATTTAAAAAAGTAGCTTTTTGCGTGAAATAATATGAAAAATTCTGTTTTTATCGATGAAATTAATGAAAAAAATTATGATATCAATGAAATATGAATCAAATCGAATATAGAATCAAAAATGGAAGAAAATGATATATAATAAATAAATTTTACATTTCTATTTAAAAAAGTAGATTTTTGCGTGAAATAATATGAGAAATTCTGTTTTGTTCTATGAAATCAATGAAAAAAATTATGATATCGATAAAATATGAATTAATTCTTGATTAGGACCAGAAATGGAAGAGAATGATATATAATAAATAAATTTTACATTTCTATTTAAAAAAGTAGCTTTTTGCGTGAACAAATATTATAAATTGAGGTTTTTTCGATGAAATTAATGAAAAAAATTATGATATCAATGAAATATGAATTAATTCTTGATTAGGACCAGAAATGGAAGAGAATGATATATAATAAATAAATTTTACATTTCTATTTAAAAAAGTAGCTTTTAGAGTGAAATAATATGAAAAATTCTGTTTTTTTCTATGAAATCAATGAAAAAAATTATGATATCGATAAAATATTAATTAATTCTTGATTAGGACCAGAAATGGAAGAGAATGATATATAATAAATAAATTTTACATTTCTATTTAAAAAAGTAGTTTTTAGAGTGAAATAATATGAGAAATTCTGTTTTTTTCTATGAAATCAATGAAAAAAATTATGATATCGATAAAATATGAATTAATTCTTGATTAGGACCAGAAATGGAAGAGAATGATATATAATAAATAAATTTTACATTTCTATTTAAAAAAGTAGCTTTTTGAGTGAAATAATATAAGAAATTCTGTTTTGTTCTATGAAATCAATGAAAAAAATTATGATATCGATAAAATATGAATTAATTCTTGATTAGGACCAGAAATGGAAGAGAATGATATATAATAAATAAATTTTACATTTCTATTTAAAAAAGTAGCTTTTTGCGTGAAATAATATTACAAATTGAGGTTTTTTCGATGAAATTAATGAAAAAAATTATGATATCAATGAAATATGAATTAATTCTTGATTAGGACCAGAAATGGAAGAGAATGATATATAATAAATAAATTTTACATTTCTATTTAAAAAAGTAGCTTTTTGCGTGAAAAAATATTACAAATTCAGGTTTTTTCGATGAAATTAATGAAAAAAATTATGATATCAATGAAATATGAATTAATTCTTGATTAGGACCAGAAATGGAAGAGAATGATATATAATAAATAAATTTTACATTTCTATTTAAAAAAGTAGTTTTTAGAGTGAAATAATATGAGAAATTCTGTTTTTTTCTATGAAATCAATGAAAAAAATTATGATATCGATAAAATATGAATTAATTCTTGATTAGGACCAGAAATGGAAGAGAATGATATATAATAAATAAATTTTACATTTCTATTTAAAAAAGTAGCTTTTTGCGTGAAAAAATATTATAAATTGAGGTTTTGTCGATGAAATTAATGAAAAAAATTATGATATCAATGAAATATGAATTAATTCTTGATTAGGACCAGAAATGGAAGAGAATGATATATAATAAATAAATTTTACATTTCTATTTAAAAAAGTAGCTTTTTGCGTGAAATAATATTACAAATTGAGGTTTTTTCGATGAAATTAATGAAAAAAATTATGATATCAATGAAATATGAATTAATTCTTGATTAGGACCAGAAATGGAAGAGAATGATATATAATAAATAAATTTTACATTTCTATTTAAAAAAGTAGCTTTTTGCGTGAAAAAATATTACAAATTCAGGTTTTTTCTATGAAATCAATGAAAAAAATTATGATATCGATAAAATATTAATTAATTCTTGATTAGGACCAGAAATGGAAGAGAATGATATATAATAAATAAATTTTACATTTCTATTTAAAAAAGTAGTTTTTAGAGTGAAATAATATGAGAAATTCTGGTTTTTTCGATGAAATCAATGAAAAAAATTATGATATCAATGAAATATTAATTAATTCTTGATTAAGACCAGAAATGGAAGAGAATGATAAATAAGAAATAAATTTTACATTTCTATTTAAAAAAGTAGCTTTTTGCGTGAAATAATATGAGAAATTCTGTTTTTTTCTATGAAATCGATGAAAAAAATTATGATATTATAAAATATGAATTAATTCTTGATTAGGACCAGAAATGGAAGAGAATGATATATAATAAATATATTTTACATTTCTATTTAAAAAAGTAGCTTTTAGAGTGAAATAATATGAGAAATTCTGTTTTTTTCTATGAAATCAATGCAAAAAATTATGATATCAATGAAATATGAATTAATTCTTGATTAGGACCAGAAATGGAAGAGAATGATATATAATAAATAAATTTTACATTTCTATTTAAAAAAGTAGCTTTTAGAGTGAAATAATATGAAAAATTCTGTTTTTTTCTATGAAATCAATGAAAAAAATTATGATATCGATAAAATATTAATTAATTCTTGATTAGGACCAGAAATGGAAGAGAATGATATATAATAAATAAATTTTACATTTCTATTTAAAAAAGTAGTTTTTAGAGTGAAATAATATGAGAAATTCTGGTTTTTTCGATGAAATCAATGAAAAAAATTATGATATCAATGAAATATTAATTAATTCTTGATTAAGACCAGAAATGGAAGAGAATGATAAATAAGAAATAAATTTTACATTTCTATTTAAAAAAGTAGCTTTTTGCGTGAAATAATATGAGAAATTCTGTTTTTTTCTATGAAATCAATGAAAAAAATTATGATATCAATCAAATATGAATTAATTCTTGATTAGGACCAGAAATGGAAGAGAATGATATATAATAAATATATTTTACATTTCTATTTAAAAAAGTAGCTTTTAGAGTGAAATAATATGAGAAATTCTGTTTTTTTCTATGAAATCAATGCAAAAAATTATGATATCGATAAAATATGAATTAATTCTTGATTAGGACCAGAAATGGAAGAGAATGATATATAATAAATAAATTTTACATTTCTATTTAAAAAAGTAGCTTTTTGCGTGAAAAAATATTACAAATTGAGGTTTTTTCGATGAAATTAATGAAAAAAATTATGATATCAATGAAATATTAAATAATTCTTGATTAGGACCAGAAATGGAAGAGAATGATATATAATAAATAAATTTTACATTTCTATTTAAAAAAGTAGCTTTTAGAGTGAAATAATATGAAAAATTCTGTTTTTTTCTATGAAATCAATGAAAAAATTATGATATCGATAAAATATGAATAAATTCTTGATTAGGACCAGAAATGGAAGAGAATGATATATAATAAATAAATTTTACATTTCTATTTAAAAAAGTAGCTTTTAGAGAGAAATAATATGAGAAATTCTGGTTTTTTCGATGAAATCAATGAAAAAAATTATGATATCAATGAAATATGAATTAATTCTTGATTAGGACCAGAACTGGAAGAGAATGATATATAATAAATAAATTTTACATTTCTATTTAAAAAAGTAGCTTTTTGCGTGAAATAATATGAGAAATTCTGTTTTTATCGATGAAATTAATGAAAAAAATTATGATATCAATGAAATATGAATCAAATCGAATATAGAATCAAAAATGGAAGAAAATGATATATAATAAATAAATTTTACATTTCTATTTAAAAAAGTAGCTTTTTGAGTGAAATAATATGAAAAATTCTGTTTTTTTCTATGAAATCAATGAAAAAAATTATGATATCGATAAAATATGAATTAATTCTTGATTAGGACCAGAAATGGAAGAGAATGATATATAATAAATAAATTTTACATTTCTATTTAAAAAAGTAGCTTTTTGCGTGAAAAAATATTATAAATTGAGGTTTTTTCGATGAAATTAATGAAAAAAATTATGATATCAATGAAATATGAATTAATTCTTGATTAGGACCAGAAATGGAAGAGAATGATATATAATAAATAAATTTTACATTTCTATTTAAAAAAGTAGCTTTTAGAGTGAAATAATATGAAAAATTCTGTTTTTTTCTATGAAATCAATGAAAAAAATTATGATATCGATAAAATATTAATTAATTCTTGATTAGGACCAGAAATGGAAGAGAATGATATATAATAAATAAATTTTACATTTCTATTTAAAAAAGTAGCTTTTTGCGTGAAATAATATGAGAAATTCTGTTTTTTTCTATGAAATCAATGAAAAAAATTATGATATCGATAAAATATTAATTAATTCTTGATTAGGACCAGAAATGGAAGAGAATGATATATAATAAATAAATTTTACATTTCTATTTAAAAAAGTAGTTTTTAGAATGAAATAATATGAGAAATTCTGGTTTTTTCGATGAAATCAATGAAAAAAATTATGATATCAATGAAATATTAATTAATTCTTGATTAAGACCAGAAATGGAAGAGAATGATAAATAAGAAATAAATTTTACATTTCTATTTAAAAAAGTAGCTTTTTGCGTGAAATAATATGAGAAATTCTGGTTTTTTCTATGAAATCAATGAAAAAAATTATGATATCGATAAAATATGAATTAATTCGTTATTCGGACCAGAAATGGAAGAGAATGATATATAATAAATAAATTTTACATTTCTATTTAAAAAAGTAGCTTTTTGCGTGAAATAATATTACAAATTGAGGTTTTTTCGATGAAATTAATGAAAAAAATTATGATATCAATGAAATATGAATTAATTCTTGATTAGGACCAGAAATGGAAGAGAATGATATATAATAAATAAATTTTACATTTCTATTTAAAAAAGTAGCTTTTTGCGTGAAAAAATATTACAAATTCAGGTTTTTTCGATGAAATTAATGAAAAAAATTATGATATCAATGAAATATGAATTAATTCTTGATTAGGACCAGAAATGGAAGAGAATGATATATAATAAATAAATTTTACATTTCTATTTAAAAAAGTAGTTTTTAGAGTGAAATAATATGAGAAATTCTGTTTTTTTCTATGAAATCAATGAAAAAAATTATGATATCGATAAAATATGAATTAATTCTTGATTAGGACCAGAAATGGAATAGAATGATATATAATAAATAAATTTTACATTTCTATTTAAAAAAGTAGCTTTTTGCGTGAAAAAATATTATAAATTGAGGTTTTGTCGATGAAATTAATGAAAAAAATTATGATATCAATGAAATATGAATTAATTCTTGATTAGGACCAGAAATGGAAGAGAATGATATATAATAAATAAATTTTACATTTCTATTTAAAAAAGTAGCTTTTAGAGTGAAATAATATGAAAAATTCTGTTTTTTTCTATGAAATCAATGAAAAAAATTATGATATCGATAAAATAATAATTAATTCTTGATTAGGGCCAGAAATGGAAGAGAATGATATATAATAAATAAATTTTACATTTCTATTTAAAAAAGTAGTTTTTAGAGTGAAATAATATGAGAAATTCTGGTTTTTTCGATGAAATCAATGAAAAAAATTATGATATCAATGAAATATTAATTAATTCTTGATTAAGACCAGAAATGGAAGAGAATGATAAATAAGAAATAAATTTTACATTTCTATTTAAAAAAGTAGCTTTTTTCGTGAAATAATATGAGAAATTCTGGTTTTTTCTATGAAATCAATGAAAAAAATTATGATATCGATAAAATATGAATTAATTCGTTATTCGGACCAGAAATGGAAGAGAATGATATATAATAAATAAATTTTACATTTCTATTTAAAAAAGTAGCTTTTTGCGTGAAATAATATTACAAATTGAGGTTTTTTCGATGAAATTAATGAAAAAAATTATGATATCAATGAAATATGAATTAATTCTTGATTAGGACCAGAAATGGAAGAGAATGATATATAATAAATAAATTTTACATTTCTATTTAAAAAAGTAGTTTTTAGAGTGAAATAATATCAGAAATTCTGGTTTTTTCGATGAAATCAATGAAAAAAATTATGATATCAATGAAATATTAATTAATTCTTGATTAAGACCAGAAATGGAAGAGAATGATAAATAAGAAATAAATTTTACATTTCTATTTAAAAAAGTAGCTTTTTGCGTGAAATAATATGAGAAATTCTGGTTTTTTCTATGAAATCAATGAAAAAAATTATGATATCGATAAAATATGAATTAATTCGTTATTCGGACCAGAAATGGAAGAGAATGATATATAATAAATAAATTTTACATTTCTATTTAAAAAAGTAGCTTTTAGAGTGAAATAATATGAAAAATTCTGTTTTTTTCTATGAAATCAATGAAAAAAATTATGATATCGATAAAATATGAATTAATTCTTGATTAGGACCAGAAATGGAAGAGAATGATATATAATAAATAAATTTTACATTTCTATTTAAAAAAGTAGCTTTTTGCGTGAAATAATATGAGAAATTCTGTTTTTTTCTATGAAATCAATGAAAAAAATTATGATATCAATGAAATATGAATTAATTCTTGATTAGGACCAGAAATGGAAGAGAATGATATATAATAAATAAATTTTACATTTCTATTTAAAAAAGTAGCTTTTTGCGTGAAAAAATATTACAAATTCAGGTTTTTTCGATGAAATTAATGAAAAAAATTATGATATCAATGAAATATGAATTAATTCTTGATTAGGACCAGAAATGGAAGAGAATGATATATAATAAATAAATTTTACATTTCTATTTAAAAAAGTAGCTTTTTGCGTGAAATAATATGAGAAATTCTGGTTTTTTCGATGAAATCAATGAAAAAAATTATGATATCAATGAAATATTAATTAATTCGTTATTCGGACCAGAAATGGAAGAGAATGATATATAATAAATAAATTTTACATTTCTATTTAAAAAAGTAGCTTTTTGCGTGAAATAATATGAGAAATTCTGTTTTTATAGATGAAATTAATGAACAAAATTATGATATCGATAAAATATGAATTAATTCTTGATTAAGACCAGAAATGGAAGAGAATGATAAATAAGAAATAAATTTTACATTTCTATTTAAAAAAGTAGCTTTTTGCGTGAAATAATATGAGAAATTCTGGTTTTTTCGATGAAATCAATGAAAAAAATTATGATATCAATGAAATATTAATTAATTCGTTATTCGGACCAGAAATGGAAGAGAATGATATATAATAAATAAATTTTACATTTCTATTTAAAAAAGTAGTTTTTAGAGTGAAATAATATGAGAAATTCTGTTTTTTTCTATGAAATCAATGAAAAAAATTATGATATCAATGAAATATTAATTAATTCTTGATTAAGACCAGAAATGGAAGAGAATGATAAATAAGAAATAAATTTTACATTTCTATTTAAAAAAGTAGCTTTTTGCGTGAAATAATATGAGAAATTCTGGTTTTTTCTATGAAATCAATGAAAAAAATTATGATATCGATAAAATATGAATTAATTCGTTATTCGGACCAGAAATGGAAGAGAATGATATATAATAAATAAATTTTACATTTCTATTTAAAAAAGTAGCTTTTTGCGTGAAATAATATTACAAATTGAGGTTTTTTCGATGAAATTAATGAAAAAAATTATGATATCAATGAAATATGAATTAATTCTTGATTAGGAGCAGAAATGGAAGAGAATGATATATAATAAATAAATTTTACATTTCTATTTAAAAAAGTAGCTTTTTGCATGAAAAAATATTATAAATTGAGGTTTTGTCGATGAAATTAATGAAAAAAATTATGATATCAATGAAATATGAATTAATTCTTGATTAGGACCAGAAATGGAAGAGAATGATATATAATAAATAAATTTTACATTTCTATTTAAAAAAGTAGCTTTTTGCGTGAAATAATATGAGAAATTCTGGTTTTTTCGATGAAATCAATGAAAAAAATTATGATATCAATGAAATATTAATTAATTCGTTATTCGGACCAGAAATGGAAGAGAATGATATATAATAAATAAATTTTACATTTCTATTTAAAAAAGTAGCTTTTTGCGTGAAATAATATGAGAAATTCTGTTTTTATAGATGAAATTAATGAACAAAATTATGATATCGATAAAATATGAATTAATTCTTGATTAAGACCAGAAATGGAAGAGAATGATAAATAAGAAATAAATTTTACATTTCTATTTAAAAAAGTAGCTTTTTGCGTGAAATAATATGAGAAATTCTGGTTTTTTCGATGAAATCAATGAAAAAAATTATGATATCAATGAAATATTAATTAATTCGTTATTCGGACCAGAAATGGAAGAGAATGATATATAATAAATAAATTTTACATTTCTATTTAAAAAAGTAGTTTTTAGAGTGAAATAATATGAGAAATTCTGTTTTTTTCTATGAAATCAATGAAAAAAATTATGATATCAATGAAATATTAATTAATTCTTGATTAAGACCAGAAATGGAAGAGAATGATAAATAAGAAATAAATTTTACATTTCTATTTAAAAAAGTAGCTTTTTGCGTGAAATAATATGAGAAATTCTGGTTTTTTCTATGAAATCAATGAAAAAAATTATGATATCGATAAAATATGAATTAATTCGTTATTCGGACCAGAAATGGAAGAGAATGATATATAATAAATAAATTTTACATTTCTATTTAAAAAAGTAGCTTTTAGAGTGAAATAATATGAAAAATTCTGTTTTTTTCTATGAAATCAATGAAAAAAATTATGATATCGATAAAATATGAATTAATTCTTGATTAGGACCAGAAATGGAAGAGAATGATATATAATAAATAAATTTTACATTTCTATTTAAAAAAGTAGCTTTTTGCGTGAAAAAATATTATAAATTGAGGTTTTTTCGATGAAATTAATGAAAAAAATTATGATATCAATGAAATATGAATTAATTCTTGATTAGGACCAGAAATGGAAGAGAATGATATATAATAAATAAATTTTACATTTCTATTTAAAAAAGTAGCTTTTAGAGTGAAATAATATGAAAAATTCTGTTTTTTTCTATGAAATCAATGAAAAAAATTATGATATCGATAAAATATTAATTAATTCTTGATTAGGACCAGAAATGGAAGAGAATGATATATAATAAATAAATTTTACATTTCTATTTAAAAAAGTAGTTTTTAGAGTGAAATAATATGAGAAATTCTGGTTTTTTCTATGAAATCAATGAAAAAAATTATGATATTAATGAAATATGAATTAATTCTTGATTAGGACCAGAAATGGAAGAGAATGATATATAATAAATAAATTTTACATTTCTATTTAAAAAAGTAGCTTTTTGCGTGAAAAAATATTACAAATTCAGGTTTTTTCGATGAAATTAATGAAAAAAATTATGATATCAATGAAATATGAATTAATTCTTGATTAGGACCAGAAATGGAAGAGAATGATATATAATAAATAAATTTTACATTTCTATTTAAAAAAGTAGCTTTTTGCGTGAAATAATATGAGAAATTCTGTTTTTATAGATGAAATTAATGAACAAAATTATGATATCGATAAAATATGAATTAATTCTTGATTAGGACCAGAAATGGAAGAGAATGATATATAATAAATAAATTTTACATTTCTATTTAAAAAAGTAGTTTTTAGAGTGAAATAATATGAAAAATTCTGTTTTTTTCTATGAAATCAATGAAAAAAATTATGATATCGATAAAATATGAATTAATTCTTGATTAGGACCAGAAATGGAAGAGAATGATATATAATAAATAAATTTTACATTTCTATTTAAAAAAGTAGCTTTTTGCGTGAAAAAATATTATAAATTGAGGTTTTTTCGATGAAATTAATGAAAAAAATTATGATATCGATAAAATATGAATTAATTCGTTATTCGGACCAGAAATGGAAGAGAATGATATATAATAAATAAATTTTACATTTCTATTTAAAAAAGTAGCTTTTAGAGTGAAATAATATGAAAAATTCTGTTTTTTTCTATGAAATCAATGAAAAAAATTATGATATCAATGAAATATTAATTAATTCTTGATTAGGACCAGAAATGGAAGAGAATGATATATAATAAATAAATTTTACATTTCTATTTAAAAAAGTAGTTTTTAGAGTGAAATAATATGAGAAATTCTGGTTTTTTCGATGAAATCAATGAAAAAAATTATGATATCAATGAAATATTAATTAATTCTTGATTAAGACCAGAAATGGAAGAGAATGATATATAATAAATAAATTTTACATTTCTATTTAAAAAAGTAGCTTTTTGCGTGAAATAATATTACAAATTGAGGTTTTTTCGATGAAATTAATGAAAAAAATTATGATATCAATGAAATATGAATTAATTCTTGATTAGGACCAGAAATGGAAGAGAATGATATATAATAAATAAATTTTACATTTCTATTTAAAAAAGTAGCTTTTTGCATGAAAAAATATTATAAATTGAGGTTTTGTCGATGAAATTAATGAAAAAAATTATGATATCAATGAAATATGAATTAATTCTTGATTAGGACCAGAAATGGAAGAGAATGATATATAATAAATAAATTTTACATTTCTATTTAAAAAAGTAGCTTTTTGCGTGAAATAATATGAGAAATTCTGGTTTTTTCGATGAAATCAATGAAAAAAATTATGATATCAATGAAATATTAATTAATTCGTTATTCGGACCAGAAATGGAAGAGAATGATATATAATAAATAAATTTTACATTTCTATTTAAAAAAGTAGCTTTTTGCGTGAAATAATATGAGAAATTCTGTTTTTATAGATGAAATTAATGAACAAAATTATGATATCGATAAAATATGAATTAATTCTTGATTAGGACCAGAAATGGAAGAGAATGATATATAATAAATAAATTTTACATTTCTATTTAAAAAAGTAGCTTTTAGAGTGAAATAATATGAAAAATTCTGTTTTTTTCTATGAAATCAATGAAAAAAATTATGATATCGATAAAATATTAATTAATTCTTGATTAGGACCAGAAATGGAAGAGAATGATATATAATAAATAAATTTTACATTTCTATTTAAAAAAGTAGCTTTTTGCGTGAAAAAATATTACAAATTCAGGTTTTTTCGATGAAATTAATGAAAAAAATTATGATATCAATGAAATATGAATTAATTCTTGATTAGGACCAGAAATGGAAGAGAATGATATATAATAAATAAATTTTACATTTCTATTTAAAAAAGTAGTTTTTAGAGTGAAATAATATGAGAAATTCTGGTTTTTTCGATGAAATCAATGAAAAAAATTATGATATCGATAAAATATGAATTAATTCTTGATTAGGACCAGAAATGGAAGAGAATGATATATAATAAATAAATTTTACATTTCTATTTAAAAAAGTAGCTTTTTGCATGAAAAAATATTATAAATTGAGGTTTTTTCGATGAAATTAATGAAAAAAATTATGATATCGATAAAATATGAATTAATTCGTTATTCGGACCAGAAATGGAAGAGAATGATATATAATAAATAAATTTTACATTTCTATTTAAAAAAGTAGCTTTTAGAGTGAAATAATATGAAAAATTCTGTTTTTTTCTATGAAATCAATGAAAAAAATTATGATATCGATAAAATATTAATTAATTCTTGATTAGGACCAGAAATGGAAGAGAATGATATATAATAAATAAATTTTACATTTCTATTTAAAAAAGTAGTTTTTAGAGTGAAATAATATGAGAAATTCTGGTTTTTTCGATGAAATTAATGAACAAAATTATGATATCGATAAAATATGAATTAATTCTTGATTAGGACCAGAAATGGAAGAGAATGATATATAATAAATAAATTTTACATTTCTATTTAAAAAAGTAGCTTTTTGCGTGAAAAAATATTACAAATTGAGGTTTTTGCGATGAAATTAATGAAAAAAATTATGATATCAATGAAATATGAATTAATTCTTGATTAGGACCAGAACTGGAAGAGAATGATATATAATAAATAAATTTTACATTTCTATTTAAAAAAGTAGCTTTTTGCGTGAAATAATATGAGAAATTCTGTTTTTTTCTATGAAATCAATGAAAAAAATTATGATATCGATAAAATATGAATTAATTCTTGATTAGGACCAGAAATGGAAGAGAATGATATATAATAAATAAATTTTACATTTCTATTTAAAAAAGTAGCTTTTTGCGTGAAATAATATGAGAAATTCTGTTTTTTTCTATGAAATCAATGAAAAAAATTAAGATATCGATAAAATATGAATTAATTCGTGATTAGGACCAGAAATGGAAGAGAATGATATATAATAAATAAATTTTACATTTCTATTTAAAAAAGTAGCTTTTTGCGTGAAATAATATGAGAAATTCTGTTTTTATAGATGAAATTAATGAACAAAATTATGATATCGATAAAATATGAATTAATTCTTGATTAGGACCAGAAATGGAAGAGAATGATATATAATAAATAAATTTTACATTTCTATTTAAAAAAGTAGCTTTTAGAGTGAAATAATATGAGAAATTCTGTTTTTTTCTATGAAATCAATGAAAAAAATTATGATATTAATGAAATATGAATTAATTCTTGATTAGGACCAGAAATGGAAGAGAATGATATATAATAAATAAATTTTACATTTCTATTTAAAAAAGTAGCTTTTTGCGTGAAAAAATATTACAAATTCAGGTTTTTTCGATGAAATTAATGAAAAAAATTATGATATCAATGAAATATGAATTAATTCTTGATTAGGACCAGAAATGGAAGAGAATGATATATAATAAATAAATTTTACATTTCTATTTAAAAAAGTAGTTTTTAGAGTGAAATAATATGAGAAATTCTGGTTTTTTCGATGAAATCAATGAAAAAAATTATGATATCGATAAAATATGAATTAATTCTTGATTAGGACCAGAAATGGAAGAGAATGATATATAATAAATAAATTTTACATTTCTATTTAAAAAAGTAGCTTTTTGCGTGAAAAAATATTATAAATTGAGGTTTTTTCGATGAAATTAATGAAAAAAATTATGATATCAATGAAATATGAATTAATTCTTGATTAGGACCAGAAATGGAAGAGAATGATATATAATAAATAAATTTTACATTTCTATTTAAAAAAGTAGTTTTTAGAGTGAAATAATATGAAAAATTCTGTTTTTTTCTATGAAATCAATGAAAAAAATTATGATATCGATAAAATATGAATTAATTCTTGATTAGGACCAGAAATGGAAGAGAATGATATATAATAAATAAATTTTACATTTCTATTTAAAAAAGTAGCTTTTAGAGTGAAATAATATGAAAAATTCTGTTTTTTTCTATGAAATCAATGAAAAAAATTATGATATCGATAAAATATTAATTAATTCTTGATTAGGACCAGAAATGGAAGAGAATGATATATAATAAATAAATTTTACATTTCTATTTAAAAAAGTAGTTTTTAGAGTGAAATAATATGAGAAATTCTGGTTTTTTCGATGAAATCAATGAAAAAAATTATGATATCAATGAAATATTAATTAATTCTTGATTAAGACCAGAAATGGAAGAGAATGATAAATAAGAAATAAATTTTACATTTCTATTTAAAAAAGTAGCTTTTTGCGTGAAATAATATGAGAAATTCTGGTTTTTTCTATGAAATCAATGAAAAAAATTATGATATCGATAAAATATGAATTAATTCGTTATTCGGACCAGAAATGGAAGAGAATGATATATAATAAATAAATTTTACATTTCTATTTAAAAAAGTAGCTTTTTGCGTGAAATAATATTACAAATTGAGGTTTTTTCGATGAAATTAATGAAAAAAATTATGATATCAATGAAATATGAATTAATTCTTGATTAGGACCAGAAATGGAAGAGAATGATATATAATAAATAAATTTTACATTTCTATTTAAAAAAGTAGCTTTTTGCATGAAAAAATATTATAAATTGAGGTTTTGTCGATGAAATTAATGAAAAAAATTATGATATCAATGAAATATGAATTAATTCTTGATTAGGACCAGAAATGGAAGAGAATGATATATAATAAATAAATTTTACATTTCTATTTAAAAAAGTAGCTTTTTGCGTGAAATAATATGAGAAATTCTGGTTTTTTCGATGAAATCAATGAAAAAAATTATGATATCAATGAAATATTAATTAATTCGTTATTCGGACCAGAAATGGAAGAGAATGATATATAATAAATAAATTTTACATTTCTATTTAAAAAAGTAGCTTTTTGCGTGAAATAATATGAGAAATTCTGTTTTTATAGATGAAATTAATGAACAAAATTATGATATCGATAAAATATGAATTAATTCTTGATTAGGACCAGAAATGGAAGAGAATGATATATAATAAATAAATTTTACATTTCTATTTAAAAAAGTAGTTTTTAGAGTGAAATAATATGAAAAATTCTGTTTTTTTCTATGAAATCAATGAAAAAAATTATGATATCGATAAAATATGAATTAATTCTTGATTAGGACCAGAAATGGAAGAGAATGATATATAATAAATAAATTTTACATTTCTATTTAAAAAAGTAGCTTTTTGCGTGAAAAAATATTATAAATTGAGGTTTTGTCGATGAAATTAATGAAAAAAATTATGATATCAATGAAATATGAATTAATTCTTGATTAGGACCAGAAATGGAAGAGAATGATATATAATAAATAAATTTTACATTTCTATTTAAAAAAGTAGCTTTTTGCGTGAAATAATATGAGAAATTCTGGTTTTTTCTATGAAATCAATGAAAAAAATTATGATATCAATGAAATATGAATTAATTCTTGATTAGGACCAGAAATGGAAGAGAATGATATATAATAAATAAATTTTACATTTCTATTTAAAAAAGTAGCTTTTAGAGTGAAATAATATGAAAAAATCTGTTTTTTTCTATGAAATCAATGAAAAAAATTATGATATCGATAAAATATGAATTAATTCTTGATTAGGACCAGAAATGGAAGAGAATGATATATAATAAATAAATTTTACATTTCTATTTAAAAAAGTAGCTTTTTGCGTGAAATAATATGAGAAATTCTGGTTTTTTCTATGAAATCAATGAAAAAAATTATGATATCGATAAAATATGAATTAATTCGTGATTAGGACCAGAAATGGAAGAGAATGATATATAATAAATAAATTTTACATTTCTATTTAAAAAAGTAGCTTTTTGCGTGAAATAATATGAGAAATTCTGTTTTTATAGATGAAATTAATGAACAAAATTATGATATCGATAAAATATGAATTAATTCTTGATTAGGACCAGAAATGGAAGAGAATGATATATAATAAATAAATTTTACATTTCTATTTAAAAAAGTAGCTTTTAGAGTGAAATAATATGAGAAATTCTGTTTTTTTCTATGAAATCAATGAAAAAAATTATGATATTAATGAAATATGAATTAATTCTTGATTAGGACCAGAACTGGAAGAGAATGATATATAATAAATAAATTTTACATTTCTATTTAAAAAAGTAGCTTTTTGCGTGAAATAATATGAGAAATTCTGTTTTTTTCTATGAAATCAATGAAAAAAATTATGATATCGATAAAATATGAATTAATTCGTGATTAGGACCAGAAATGGAAGAGAATGTTATATAATAAATAAATTTTACATTTCTATTTAAAAAAGTAGCTTTTTGCGTGAAATAATATGAGAAATTCTGTTTTTTTCTATGAAATCAATGAAAAAAATTATGATATCGATAAAATATGAATTAATTCTTGATTAGGACCAGAAATGGAAGAGAATGATATATAATAAATAAATTTTACATTTCTATTTAAAAAAGTAGCTTTTTGCGTGAAATAATATGAGAAATTCTGTTTTTTTCTATGAAATCAATGAAAAAAATTATGATATCGATAAAATATGAATTAATTCGTGATTAGGACCAGAAATGGAAGAGAATGATATATAATAAATAAATTTTACATTTCTATTTAAAAAAGTAGCTTTTTGCGTGAAATAATATGAGAAATTCTGTTTTTTTCTATGAAATCAATGAAAAAAATTATGATATCGATAAAATATGAATTAATTCTTGATTAGGATCAGAAATGGAAGAGAATGATATATAATAAATAAATTTTACATTTCTATTTAAAAAAGTAGCTTTTTGCGTGAAATAATATGAGAAATTCTGGTTTTTTCTATGAAATCAATGAAAAAAATTATGATATCGATAAAATATGAATTAATTCGTTATTCGGACCAGAAATGGAAGAGAATGATATATAATAAATAAATTTTACATTTCTATTTAAAAAAGTAGCTTTTTGCGTGAAATAATATTACAAATTGAGGTTTTTTCGATGAAATTAATGAAAAAAATTATGATATCAATGAAATATGAATTAATTCTTGATTAGGACCAGAAATGGAAGAGAATGATATATAATAAATAAATTTTACATTTCTATTTAAAAAAGTAGCTTTTGGCGTGAAAAAATATTACAAATTCAGGTTTTTTCGATGAAATTAATGAAAAAAATTATGATATCAATGAAATATGAATTAATTCTTGATTAGGACCAGAAATGGAAGAGAATGATAAATAAGAAATAAATTTTACATTTCTATTTAAAAAAGTAGTTTTTAGAGTGAAATAATATGAGAAATTGTGGTTTTTTCGATGAAATCAATGAAAAAAATTATGATATCAATGAAATATTAATTAATTCTTGATTAAGACCAGAAATGGAAGAGAATGATAAATAAGAAATAAATTTTACATTTCTATTTAAAAAAGTAGCTTTTTGCGTGAAATAATATGAGAAATTCTGGTTTTTTCTATGAAATCAATGAAAAAAATTATGATATCGATAAAATATGAATTAATTCGTTATTCGGACCAGAAATGGAAGAGAATGATATATAATAAATAAATTTTACATTTCTATTTAAAAAAGTAGCTTTTTGCGTGAAATAATATGAGAAATTCTGTTTTTTTCTATGAAATCAATGAAAAAAATTATGATATCAATGAAATATGAATTAATTCTTGATTAGGACCAGAAATGGAAGAGAATGATATATAATAAATAAATTTTACATTTCTATTTAAAAAAGTAGCTTTTAGAGTGAAATAATATGAAAAATTCTGTTTTTTTCTATGAAATCAATGAAAAAAATTATGATATCGATAAAATATGAATTAATTCTTGATTAGGACCAGAAATGGAAGAGAATGATATATAATAAATAAATTTTACATTTCTATTTAAAAAAGTAGCTTTTAGAGTGAAATAATATGAGAAATTCTGGTTTTTTCGATGAAATCAATGAAAAAAATTATGATATCAATGAAATATGAATTAATTCTTGATTAGGACCAGAAATGGAAGAGAATGATATATAATAAATAAATTTTACATTTCTATTTAAAAAAGTAGCTTTTTGCGTGAAATAATATGAGAAATTCTGGTTTTTTCTATGAAATCAATGAAAAAAATTATGATATCAATGAAATATGAATTAATTCTTGATTAGGACCAGAAATGGAAGAGAATGATATATAATAAATAAATTTTACATTTCTATTTAAAAAAGTAGCTTTTTGCGTGAAATAATATGAGAAATTCTGGTTTTTTCTATGAAATCAATGAAAAAAATTATGATATCAATGAAATATGAATTAATTCTTGATTAGGACCAGAAATGGAAGAGAATGATATATAATAAATAAATTTTACATTTCTATTTAAAAAAGTAGCTTTTAGAGTGAAATAATATGAAAAAATCTGTTTTTTTCTATGAAATCAATGAAAAAAATTATGATATCGATAAAATATGAATTAATTCTTGATTAGGACCAGAAATGGAAGAGAATGATATATAATAAATAAATTTTACATTTCTATTTAAAAAAGTAGCTTTTAGAGTGAAATAATATGAGAAATTCTGGTTTTTTCGATGAAATCAATGAAAAAAATTATGATATCAATGAAATATTAATTAATTCTTGATTAGGACCAGAAATGGAAGAGAATGATATATAATAAATAAATTTTACATTTCTATTTAAAAAAGTAGCTTTTTCCGTGAAAAAATATTACAAATTGAGGTTTTTTCGATGAAATTAATGAAAAAAATTATGATATCGATAAAATATGAATTAATTCTTGATTAGGACCAGAAATGGAAGAGAATGATATATAATAAATAAATTTTACATTTCTATTTAAAAAAGTAGCTTTTTGCGTGAAAAAATATTACAAATTGAGGTTTTTGCGATGAAATTAATGAAAAAAATTATGATATCAATGAAATATGAATTAATTCTTGATTAGGACCAGAACTGGAAGAGAATGATATATAATAAATAAATTTTACATTTCTATTTAAAAAAGTAGCTTTTTGCGTGAAATAATATGAGAAATTCTGTTTTTTTCTATGAAATCAATGAAAAAAATTATGATATCTATAAAATATGAATTAATTCTTGATTAGGACCAGAAATGGAAGAGAATGATATATAATAAATAAATTTTACATTTCTATTTAAAAAAGTAGCTTTTTGCGTGAAATAATATGAGAAATTCTGTTTTTTTCTATGAAATCAATGAAAAAAATTATGATATCGATAAAATATGAATTAATTCGTGATTAGGACCAGAAATGGAAGAGAATGATATATAATAAATAAATTTTACATTTCTATTTAAAAAAGTAGCTTTTTGCGTGAAATAATATGAGAAATTCTGTTTTTATAGATGAAATTAATGAACAAAATTATGATATCGATAAAATATGAATTAATTCTTGATTAGGACCAGAAATGGAAGAGAATGATATATAATAAATAAATTTTACATTTCTATTTAAAAAAGTAGCTTTTAGAGTGAAATAATATGAGAAATTCTGTTTTTTTCTATGAAATCAATGAAAAAAATTATGATATTAATGAAATATGAATTAATTCTTGATTAGGACCAGAAATGGAAGAGAATGATATATAATAAATAAATTTTACATTTCTATTTAAAAAAGTAGCTTTTTGCGTGAAAAAATATTACAAATTCAGGTTTTTTCGATGAAATTAATGAAAAAAATTATGATATCAATGAAATATGAATTAATTCTTGATTAGGACCAGAAATGGAAGAGAATGATATATAATAAATAAATTTTACATTTCTATTTAAAAAAGTAGTTTTTAGAGTGAAATAATATGAGAAATTCTGGTTTTTTCGATGAAATCAATGAAAAAAATTATGATATCAATGAAATATTAATTAATTCTTGATTAAGACCAGAAATGGAAGAGAATGATATATAATAAATAAATTTTACATTTCTATTTAAAAAAGTAGCTTTTTGCGTGAAATAATATGAGAAATTCTGGTTTTTTCTATGAAATCAATGAAAAAAATTATGATATCGATAAAATATGAATTAATTCGTGATTAGGACCAGAAATGGAAGAGAATGATATATAATAAATAAATTTTACATTTCTATTTAAAAAAGTAGCTTTTTGCGTGAAATAATATGAGAAATTCTGTTTTTATAGATGAAATTAATGAACAAAATTATGATATCGATAAAATATGAATTAATTCTTGATTAGGACCAGAAATGGAAGAGAATGATATATAATAAATAAATTTTACATTTCTATTTAAAAAAGTAGCTTTTAGAGTGAAATAATATGAGAAATTCTGTTTTTTTCTATGAAATCAATGAAAAAAATTATGATATTAATGAAATATGAATTAATTCTTGATTAGGACCAGAAATGGAAGAGAATGATATATAATAAATAAATTTTACATTTCTATTTAAAAAAGTAGCTTTTTGCGTGAAATAATATGAGAAATTCTGTTTTTTTCTATGAAATCAATGAAAAAAATTATGATATCGATAAAATATGAATTAATTCTTGATTAGGACCAGAAATGGAAGAGAATGATATATAATAAATAAATTTTACATTTCTATTTAAAAAAGTATCTTTTTGCGTGAAATAATATTACAAATTGAGGTTTTTTCGATGAAATTAATGAAAAAAATTATGATATCAATGAAATATGAATTAATTCTTGATTAGGACCAGAAATGGAAGAGAATGATATATAATAAATAAATTTTACATTTCTATTTAAAAAAGTAGCTTTTTGCGTGAAAAAATATTACAAATTCAGGTTTTTTCGATGAAATTAATGAAAAAAATTATGATATCAATGAAATATGAATTAATTCTTGATTAGGACCAGAAATGGAAGAGAATGATATATAATAAATAAATTTTACATTTCTATTTAAAAAAGTAGTTTTTAGAGTGAAATAATATGAGAAATTCTGGTTTTTTCGATGAAATCAATGAAAAAAATTATGATATCGATAAAATATGAATTAATTCTTGATTAGGACCAGAAATGGAAGAGAATGATATATAATAAATAAATTTTACATTTCTATTTAAAAAAGTAGCTTTTTGCGTGAAAAAATATTATAAATTGAGGTTTTTTCGATGAAATTAATGAAAAAAATTATGATATCGATAAAATATGAATTAATTCTTGATTAGGACCAGAAATGGAAGAGAATGATATATAATAAATAAATTTTACATTTCTATTTAAAAAAGTAGCTTTTGGCGTGAAATAATATGAGAAATTCTGTTTTTTTCTATGAAATCAATGAAAAAAATTATGATATCGATAAAATATGAATTAATTCTTGATTAGGATCAGAAATGGAAGAGAATGATATATAATAAATAAATTTTACATTTCTATTTAAAAAAGTAGCTTTTTGCGTGAAATAATATGAGAAATTCTGGTTTTTTCTATGAAATCAATGAAAAAAATTATGATATCGATAAAATATGAATTAATTCGTTATTCGGACCAGAAATGGAAGAGAATGATATATAATAAATAAATTTTACATTTCTATTTAAAAAAGTAGCTTTTTGCGTGAAATAATATTACAAATTGAGGTTTTTTCGATGAAATTAATGAAAAAAATTATGATATCAATGAAATATGAATTAATTCTTGATTAGGACCAGAAATGGAAGAGAATGATATATAATAAATAAATTTTACATTTCTATTTAAAAAAGTAGCTTTTGGCGTGAAAAAATATTACAAATTCAGGTTTTTTCGATGAAATTAATGAAAAAAATTATGATATCAATGAAATATGAATTAATTCTTGATTAGGACCAGAAATGGAAGAGAATGATAAATAAGAAATAAATTTTACATTTCTATTTAAAAAAGTAGTTTTTAGAGTGAAATAATATGAGAAATTGTGGTTTTTTCGATGAAATCAATGAAAAAAATTATGATATCAATGAAATATTAATTAATTCTTGATTAAGACCAGAAATGGAAGAGAATGATAAATAAGAAATAAATTTTACATTTCTATTTAAAAAAGTAGCTTTTTGCGTGAAATAATATGAGAAATTCTGGTTTTTTCTATGAAATCAATGAAAAAAATTATGATATCGATAAAATATGAATTAATTCGTTATTCGGACCAGAAATGGAAGAGAATGATATATAATAAATAAATTTTACATTTCTATTTAAAAAAGTAGCTTTTAGAGTGAAATAATATGAAAAATTCTGTTTTTTTCTATGAAATCAATGAAAAAAATTATGATATCGATAAAATATGAATTAATTCTTGATTAGGGCCAGAAATGGAAGAGAATGATATATAATAAATAAATTTTACATTTCTATTTAAAAAAGTAGCTTTTTGCGTGAAATAATATGAGAAATTCTGTTTTTTTCTATGAAATCAATGAAAAAAATTATGATATCAATGAAATATGAATTAATTCTTGATTAGGACCAGAAATGGAAGAGAATGATATATAATAAATAAATTTTACATTTCTATTTAAAAAAGTAGCTTTTAGAGTGAAATAATATGAAAAATTCTGTTTTTTTCTATGAAATCAATGAAAAAAATTATGATATCGATAAAATATGAATTAATTCTTGATTAGGACCAGAAATGGAAGAGAATGATATATAATAAATAAATTTTACATTTCTATTTAAAAAAGTAGCTTTTAGAGTGAAATAATATGAGAAATTCTGGTTTTTTCGATGAAATCAATGAAAAAAATTATGATATCAATGAAATATGAATTAATTCTTGATTAGGACCAGAAATGGAAGAGAATGATATATAATAAATAAATTTTACATTTCTATTTAAAAAAGTAGCTTTTTGCGTGAAATAATATGAGAAATTCTGGTTTTTTCTATGAAATCAATGAAAAAAATTATGATATCAATGAAATATGAATTAATTCTTGATTAGGACCAGAAATGGAAGAGAATGATATATAATAAATAAATTTTACATTTCTATTTAAAAAAGTAGCTTTTTGCGTGAAATAATATGAGAAATTCTGGTTTTTTCTATGAAATCAATGAAAAAAATTATGATATCAATGAAATATGAATTAATTCTTGATTAGGACCAGAAATGGAAGAGAATGATATATAATAAATAAATTTTACATTTCTATTTAAAAAAGTAGCTTTTAGAGTGAAATAATATGAAAAAATCTGTTTTTTTCTATGAAATCAATGAAAAAAATTATGATATCGATAAAATATGAATTAATTCTTGATTAGGACCAGAAATGGAAGAGAATGATATATAATAAATAAATTTTACATTTCTATTTAAAAAAGTAGCTTTTAGAGTGAAATAATATGAGAAATTCTGGTTTTTTCGATGAAATCAATGAAAAAAATTATGATATCAATGAAATATTAATTAATTCTTGATTAGGACCAGAAATGGAAGAGAATGATATATAATAAATAAATTTTACATTTCTATTTAAAAAAGTAGCTTTTTCCGTGAAAAAATATTACAAATTGAGGTTTTTTCGATGAAATTAATGAAAAAAATTATGATATCGATAAAATATGAATTAATTCTTGATTAGGACCAGAAATGGAAGAGAATGATATATAATAAATAAATTTTACATTTCTATTTAAAAAAGTAGCTTTTTGCGTGAAAAAATATTACAAATTGAGGTTTTTGCGATGAAATTAATGAAAAAAATTATGATATCAATGAAATATGAATTAATTCTTGATTAGGACCAGAACTGGAAGAGAATGATATATAATAAATAAATTTTACATTTCTATTTAAAAAAGTAGCTTTTTGCGTGAAATAATATGAGAAATTCTGTTTTTTTCTATGAAATCAATGAAAAAAATTATGATATCTATAAAATATGAATTAATTCTTGATTAGGACCAGAAATGGAAGAGAATGATATATAATAAATAAATTTTACATTTCTATTTAAAAAAGTAGCTTTTTGCGTGAAATAATATGAGAAATTCTGTTTTTATAGATGAAATTAATGAACAAAATTATGATATCGATAAAATATGAATTAATTCTTGATTAGGACCAGAAATGGAAGAGAATGATATATAATAAATAAATTTTACATTTCTATTTAAAAAAGTAGCTTTTAGAGTGAAATAATATGAGAAATTCTGTTTTTTTCTATGAAATCAATGAAAAAAATTATGATATTAATGAAATATGAATTAATTCTTGATTAGGACCAGAAATGGAAGAGAATGATATATAATAAATAAATTTTACATTTCTATTTAAAAAAGTAGCTTTTTGCGTGAAAAAATATTACAAATTCAGGTTTTTTCGATGAAATTAATGAAAAAAATTATGATATCAATGAAATATGAATTAATTCTTGATTAGGACCAGAAATGGAAGAGAATGATATATAATAAATAAATTTTACATTTCTATTTAAAAAAGTAGTTTTTAGAGTGAAATAATATGAGAAATTCTGGTTTTTTCGATGAAATCAATGAAAAAAATTATGATATCAATGAAATATTAATTAATTCTTGATTAAGACCAGAAATGGAAGAGAATGATATATAATAAATAAATTTTACATTTCTATTTAAAAAAGTAGCTTTTTGCGTGAAATAATATGAGAAATTCTGGTTTTTTCTATGAAATCAATGAAAAAAATTATGATATCGATAAAATATGAATTAATTCGTGATTAGGACCAGAAATGGAAGAGAATGATATATAATAAATAAATTTTACATTTCTATTTAAAAAAGTAGCTTTTTGCGTGAAATAATATGAGAAATTCTGTTTTTATAGATGAAATTAATGAACAAAATTATGATATCGATAAAATATGAATTAATTCTTGATTAGGACCAGAAATGGAAGAGAATGATATATAATAAATAAATTTTACATTTCTATTTAAAAAAGTAGCTTTTAGAGTGAAATAATATGAGAAATTCTGTTTTTTTCTATGAAATCAATGAAAAAAATTATGATATTAATGAAATATGAATTAATTCTTGATTAGGACCAGAAATGGAAGAGAATGATATATAATAAATAAATTTTACATTTCTATTTAAAAAAGTAGCTTTTTGCGTGAAATAATATGAGAAATTCTGTTTTTTTCTATGAAATCAATGAAAAAAATTATGATATCGATAAAATATGAATTAATTCTTGATTAGGACCAGAAATGGAAGAGAATGATATATAATAAATAAATTTTACATTTCTATTTAAAAAAGTATCTTTTTGCGTGAAATAATATTACAAATTGAGGTTTTTTCGATGAAATTAATGAAAAAAATTATGATATCAATGAAATATGAATTAATTCTTGATTAGGACCAGAAATGGAAGAGAATGATATATAATAAATAAATTTTACATTTCTATTTAAAAAAGTAGCTTTTTGCGTGAAAAAATATTACAAATTCAGGTTTTTTCGATGAAATTAATGAAAAAAATTATGATATCAATGAAATATGAATTAATTCTTGATTAGGACCAGAAATGGAAGAGAATGATATATAATAAATAAATTTTACATTTCTATTTAAAAAAGTAGTTTTTAGAGTGAAATAATATGAGAAATTCTGGTTTTTTCGATGAAATCAATGAAAAAAATTATGATATCGATAAAATATGAATTAATTCTTGATTAGGACCAGAAATGGAAGAGAATGATATATAATAAATAAATTTTACATTTCTATTTAAAAAAGTAGCTTTTTGCGTGAAAAAATATTATAAATTGAGGTTTTTTCGATGAAATTAATGAAAAAAATTATGATATCGATAAAATATGAATTAATTCGTTATTCGGACCAGAAATGGAAGAGAATGATATATAATAAATAAATTTTACATTTCTATTTAAAAAAGTAGCTTTTAGAGTGAAATAATATGAAAAATTCTGTTTTTTTCTATGAAATCAATGAAAAAAATTATGATATCGATAAAATATTAATTAATTCTTGATTAGGACCAGAAATGGAAGAGAATGATATATAATAAATAAATTTTACATTTCTATTTAAAAAAGTAGTTTTTAGAGTGAAATAATATGAGTCTGGTTTTTTCGATGAAATTAATGAACAAAATTATGATATCGATAAAATATGAATTAATTCTGATTAGGACCAGAAATGGAAGAGAATGATATATAATAAATAAATTTTACATTTCTATTTAAAAAAGTAGTAGTTTTTAGAGTGAAATAATATGAAAAATTCTGTTTTTTTCTATGAAATCAATGAAAAAAATTATGATATCGATAAAATATGAATTAATTCTTGATTAGGACCAGAAATGGAAGAGAATGATATATAATAAATAAATTTTACATTTCTATTTAAAAAAGTAGCTTTTTGCGTGAAAAAATATTATAAATTGAGGTTTTTTCTATGAATCAATGAAAAAAATTATGATATCGATAAAATATGGAATTAATTCTTGATTAGGACCAGAAATGGAAGAGAATGATATATAATAAATAAATTTTACATTTCTATTTAAAAAAGTAGCTTTTTGCGTGAAAAAATATTACAAATTGAGGTTTTTGCGATGAATTAATGAAAAAAATTATGATATCAATGAAATATGAATTAATTCTTGATTAGGACCAGAACTGGAAGAGAATGATATATAATAAATAAATTTTACATTTCTATTTAAAAAGTAGCTTTTTGCGTGAAATAATATGAGAAATTCTGTTTTTTTCTATGAAATCAATGAAAAAAATTATGATATCGATAAAATATGAATTAATTCTTGATTAGGACCAGAAATGGAAGAGAATGATATATAATAAATAAATTTTACATTTCTATTTAAAAAAGTAGCTTTTTGCGTGAAATAATATGAGAAATTCTGTTTTTTTCTATGAAATCAATGAAAAAAATTAAGATATCGATAAAATATGAATTAATTCGTGATTAGGACCAGAAATGGAAGAGAATGATATATAATAAATAAATTTTACATTTCTATTTAAAAAAGTAGCTTTTTGCGTGAAATAATATGAGAAATTCTGTTTTTATAGATGAAATTAATGAACAAAATTATGATATCGATAAAATATGAATTAATTCTTGATTAGGACCAGAAATGGAAGAGAATGATATATAATAAATAAATTTTACATTTCCTATTTAAAAAAGTAGCTTTTAGAGTGAAATAATATGAGAAATTCTGTTTTTTTCTATGAAATCAATGAAAAAATTATGATATTAATGAAATATGAATTAATTCTTGATTAGGACCAGAAATGGAAGAGATGATATATAATAAATAAATTTTACATTTCTATTTAAAAAAGTAGCTTTTTGCGTGAAAAAATATTACAAATTCAGGTTTTTTCGATGAAATTAATGAAAAAAATTATGATATCAATGAAATATGAATTAATTCTTGATTAGGACCAGAAATGGAAGAGAATGATATAATAAATAAATTTTACATTTCTATTTAAAAAAGTAGTTTTTAGAGTGAAATAATATGAGAAATTCTGGTTTTTTCGATGAAATCATGAAAAAAATTATGATATCGATAAAATATGAATTAATTCTTGTTTAGGACCAGAAATGGAAGAGAATGATATATAATAAATAAATTTTACATTTCTATTTAAAAAGTAGCTTTTTGCG